>JAWZYV010019520.1:0-563238 GCA_038373885.1 Cheiracanthium punctorium
AGCATCTCCATCGGCGGGGCACACAGGTGGTGGTTTCTAGCAGATCTTCATTTCAGAAGTGGCATCAGGGCAAGACTGGGCTGGCGTTGGGGTGCTCTTTCTCCCAAAAAATTTAATAATTATTCAGGAATCCTTCGTAGCTTTTTTTTTGTTGAAACTTGTTGCTTAAGGCAACATCATTAGTGTCAGTCTGGGTCACCCAGACTTGGGGTTATCAAGAAAAAAGATCTTTTGCTCCTAGAGCCACAAGTCGCACCTACATCGTCTGCATCTCTAAGCGTAACTGCCCAAAAATCGCGCGCTTGCCTCTCCTCCTCACTCAGGAACCGCCACCCTCAGCCAATCAGAGCCAAGAGTGCACTCCAAGTCATTCCGGGATAGTGCGACCTGGGACCGCAAGCGGGGGAAAAAGAAGCTTCTAGAACAATTTCGGAGGAAAAAGCGCGGGAAAGATAGCGTCCTCTCTGAGATCTGATGTAACAGGCACAGAAAATGATGCAATAGCATGAAATTGTAAGCAAAACTTAAAAGATGAAAAAAATTATTGAAAATTCACAGGGAGATGCCTAACCGGAGAAATAAAGTAATTAAAAAAAAGGAAAAGCAGGATTACGGGAAGTTACGAAAATTAATTTAAAATAAAAAATCCCATCAAAACAACTTTAATGAAGAGGGAGATATGAAGTATAGCCACTATATTTTAAAGTGCTGATTACCCACAGAACGGCAATTAAAAGGTGAACATTAATTTTAAACACCCTGAAGGCAAAAAAAACGGCCGGTGAAGAGAAAATTTAATCACAAAAAAAGTAAACAAAAGAGAAAACTTTACACTGCCAAAACAAAATAAATAATTAACAGCCCCCCAAAAGTAAGAAATTACACAGTGGTTATTTAAATTTTTAACTAGAAAGATCTTAAGTTACTAAAACGTTCTGGGTGGAGGTAAATTAAATTAATTATTAACCAAAGAAAAGTGATAATATAGTGACAACACCACAGCTCAACAGAGCATAAAAAAATTGTAATTTTAGAAAAAGTTTTTTTGATGCACCCTAATCCTTATGGTCCTACTTATTACGCACCCCTTGAGATGGCATTTATTTCTGAAATGAGTTTTCAAGATTTTTTTAATAAAACATAAATTCTATTTCAACACGTGAAGCTGATGAGGTTCAAACAATGCTACGAGATAAGGGAAACTTGTCTTTATGGTGATAAATTAAGTTGAAACGAATAAGTCTCTGAACATTTCAAGGATGATTTTGAACTATTTCTTCAATGAGAAAATTTTTTTTACAAACAAGTATACATCAATATGTTAAAAATGTGTGTTTATGTTACCCATCATAAGTAAATTGTTCAATTTGGGTTGATTTATTCCCGTTTTAATTATTTTAGATTATCTGCAAAATCAGCTTATCACAGGGATTGATTCAGACGAAGATTAAGGTCCGCTTTGCTGCCTCTTCCCAACATTACAATTGATTAAAACCGCACTTACACAAAATTACAATCGATTAAAAAGGCCCCTTCACAAAAATACAGTCGATGAAAATGGCCCTTTTATTTAAATTTTGTCCTATATTTTGATTAGTTTTGTAAATTATTTTAAAAGAAAATAATTTTCACAAAAATATGCATGAAAATTCCCCAAAATACTAGTTAGAATTCACAAAAATAAACCATTTTCACAATAATGGGACCTTGGAAAAAATTCCTGGATCGATACCTGAACTATATCCGCACCATCCAATTCCACAAATAATCGGGAATTCGCTGTACTACTGGCATATATTTGCTTTATGCTTACTATTAGGAATATTAGTACCTTATCAACTTTCTTTCCTTGTAAAATGGACTCTTCTCTTGGACAACCTATTCCTTTTTGACGTCTTGGAGTTAGTGAGGAAGGTTTGTTTGGAACATCAAAGAGAGTAGGTATTGCATCTGGTTTTAAGCATTTCCATCCATCTGCACGATACTTAAACTGGGATTCCTCAAAATGGCACTATACAAAGAAAATAAACATATTACTCAAGAAAGAATATTAAGCAATTGGAACAGTTTACATCACAGTGTTTATGATTTAATTTTCCAGTTAGATATTTTTCAGAAGGTTCTCTCTTTTCTGCCTCTTGCTCTTGCAACATCTGCTTTGTTTTGCTTGCTGCATTTCCATTTAACATTCTAAATTTATCTACATTAAGTATAATTATTACTTTAAAACAAATAAAAAATATAATACATCATTCCAAAAGCAAATAAATGCCTAATTTTGTTCATATTTATCTAGTTTGTTTTTAAACATATTTAATATTTCATATCATATGGTGTAAATCTTCAGCCAATAAAATACTGCAAAATTTAATATCTAATTGTTTCCTTTATATACTGCCCACCAGTGGAGTGGGCAGTGAGCACTGGGAGATAGTCAGTGTGTAGGACCCGGGTTTGAGGCTTGCTGGGTGACCCTCAATCTAGCGGTCTGGAGTTTTGGGTGGTTTTCTTCAAATGTAACGTGAATATGCACTGGAACCAACATAAAAAGTCCTCCACTCAAGGCATCCTCTTGCTAGGCAGATCACCCTCATACAGTGTTGCCATAATCAATCAAACAACCAACCTTTATACATTATTAATCACCCTTTTAAATATTTGTCGAATGATGATAATTGTTTTTTTAGCAACTATTATGTATATATTTTTAAAATTGGCAGTTAATTGACTTTACATATTTATGAACGCTTAATATTATGAGGGATTTTTTTTCTGGTTACTGTTTCATATTTAAATGAGTTAGTAATAGTAAGGTTAAAGTAATGTGTCATAAGATTTAAGAAAAATTGAAAAGCAACAGAATTTAGATTTAAATCTGAGCATACCGAATACCAACTGAATATTCGGTGCATCTCTATTACTTTGACAGCTATTTCTTTTTTAACCTCAGACAATATAGCATCAAAGAATCTGCCTCTCTCTATATGTTTTAGTGAAAATCCACCATAAAATTCATAAAAAATTAACTGTTTCTAAAATTTATTTCCAATATTCCACAGCAAACAACAGCTACTATATTCAAGCATACAGCCAGAAATTTTAACAAAAATTTCCGAATAAACACTCAGGAATTGAGAAGGTACAGTCTCATATTTCAGTAGTTCAAATTAACTTTGTCTTAAACTCTTTTCCTGAAATATACAATACACCACAATTTCATAAATTCAGGGAAATAAATCTGTTTTATTTCTCCTTATTTGCAATATGATATACAAAATAGACTGTATATATATTTGTCCAGGCACAAAATGAACCCTCCCTTGAATGATTTCTCAATCCACCCCAGCTACTTACAGCATGTAATCTTTATAATAGAAAACAATAAAACGAAGTATCTTTTAAGAAAAACTTAGTGTAATAAATTACATAAGAAAATTTCTTCTCATATTCGTCTGTTATAAAGTAATTAATATTATATAAGTATCTATTTAAGTAGTCACAACAAAAAACAGTTACAGAATAAGTATCGAAAAATTTACATGATTTTAGTTTCATAATTAACTCATATAAATTTATGTTTGATAATTAAACCAAATTCTACTACTTACTTACCAATAAGAATTTAAAAATTCTTTAAACTGCCTAGTTTATGTTAGTTATTTTTTTAATGATCTAAATTATAATCAAAATCTTCTGTATAAAAAAATTCACTAGTTAAAATATGTTTCAAAATAAAAATAGTACTTTATTTGCATTTAGATAATGCAGAATGTAAGCAAAATTTCGTTAAAGTAAACATAATTAGTGACAAACTTTAATATTTTATTATGATTGCGAAAATAATTTTAGGTATACAACAATATTCAAGATGCTTAATTAAATTTATTAACATATATATGGTCTATTGCTTTTTTAAACACATTTTTTAATGCTAAAGAACAAGGTTTTGTTTACAGACACAACAAGTAGCTTTGGCGAGCTTTGGCGATAATGCAAAACGCACTCTTAGCATAACATTTGCGTTTTAACAAAACTAAACAAGCTACGAACCACTTTGGTATTTTAAATTAAATAAAAAAGATAAACTTACAAGAAAAAGGCATTTTCTAAGGTGACAGTAAAAATTTTCAATAATAAAATCGAACTTACAAGGCAAATTTGAGCAGACGATCCGGGCGTCCAATTATCTCGTCGCATGTTGATCAACCATTTTCTTCTTTTTTCTTCATCTTTAGGGAATTTAGCCATTCTAAATCCGTTTCTTGAATGATTAGAACAATTTATAGCGGCACATCCACCCATAATAACAAATTTATTGGTTTAAAATGCAGAATAAGAAGACCATGCGGTGTCGCCAAGGACTGCTGCTAAGCCTCTAGTTAAGCCTAATGTGGGCAACTTTCAGACGGCGTAGGTCAGCTCTGTATATAGGAGCCTTAATTGTAGTGGTGTGTCGTTCCGACCGGAACGGGTCCGGAGGAACGGATCCGAGCATGGACCGGGTCCGGAGCGGATCCATCTCTAAAAATGGACCCGGTCCGGTTCCGGATCCGGATCCGCTCCTTTCGGTCATTTGGATCCGGACCCGTTCGTTTCGTTCATCTGGCTCTGAAATCAGTCATTTGGGTCCGGACCCGGTCCTTTCGTTCATCTGGTTCCGAAATCAGTCATTTCTGTCTGGATCCATTCATTTCGGTCATTCGGTTTCGAAGTCGGTCTCGGTCCTCTCTGTCCGAACCCGCTTCCATTGATCGAGTGAAGAACATATGCTTTCTGAGAATTACAGGGGGTGGGGGGATATAAAGAGGTACCTGTTTCACTTCCTGTGGAAAGATAGTCTTGTACTAGTTGATGCCGGGGGACGGTTGACATTCCAAAGGAGACTGAAAGGTCATTCATTATTAGTGAGATGAGATGAGAGCTTATAGGAAGAAATCTGGGGATAAATTGCTTTTGAGAATGTCGTCATTGGATGTAGGACTGGAGAAAAAATACGATATCTCTTAATTTATTGATTTGTGAGTGGAATTCAGTGTTGTTACGGGAGGTTATTTTATCATTTTAGTTAGTAGGGATGGAGTTTTTAATAGTTAGGATTAGATTTTCTCACAGTTTTTGGGGTTGGCTGATCAGCTATAATTTGCCAGGTGTGGGGAAAAAACTTGGACTGAAAAAACGCGAACGGTAAGAACGCCCAAATGATTAATTTTTACTAAAAATTGGACATAAAATTCTTTGTTTTGTAATATGCATGAGGAATATATTTAATTGTGTTTTATGCCAAATTTCTTTTGTTTTGGCATAAAGGGGTAAACTTTCATGTTCAGTAGATCTGGGAGTGAGAAAGCTATTGTTATTAGGGTTTCCGAGTTTCCTAAGCACGTAATAATATGAACCATAGGGAAAGCGTCGGGAGGGGGCACAAGGGGGTCACCTACCCCCCTGTGCCCCCCCTCAAAATTCATCACAAAAAAATTTTTAAGTAAAAATTTGCTTGAAAATGTAAAAAAAAACTTCCCTTTTCTGCTCTTAAATCCGATATGTGCCCCCCGCAAACCTTTCCTGTACCTCTCCAAAATTTCAGTAGGTCTGGAAGCAATGATAAACTCTTCCTTACTATTATTATTTGATTTTCCTAAGCGTGTAATACATATGAATCATAGCAGCAGTTTCGGGGGGGGGGTGCAGGGGGAGCTCTCCCCCCCCCCCCAACTTCATTTCAAACTCTGTTAAACAATCTTTTAAAGCTAATGTTATTAAGTCTTCTTAAGCATATAATACATATGAAGCATAGGCGTAGTATTGGGGGAACACAGGGGGGCACTTGTCCCCAACTTTGTCTCAAAATCTTTTCATTTTAAAAATTTGTTCGTCGGGTCGTATTAACCGATCCAGCTAAAAATGTAGAAGGAAACTCCATTCTTCCCCTTGACAAAATGTTGTAAAAAAAATTGTCCACTGTCAGGGTTGTTTAATTCAAACAAAATTAGTTTTTTATGCCCTTGGTTAAACAATATTTTCAATATCAAATCTGTTGTACTAGTTAAAGCTTTTGAATAATAGGGCTTCTTTAAAACTTTTGTTTCTTTATTTTAAGCAATGCAAAAAAGGCTTTATTTGGTAAATAAAGTGAATAATGTTTTCCTTTTTCATAATTAAGTAACTCTCACAGCTTTACATAAAGTTACATTGATTGTTAAAATAGATTATTGCATCCTTTTTTTAATTGTCTTTTATTCAGGTATGAAGATCAATATTTGATAATTTATCGTTCCAATTTTTTGTTTATCGTCATTCTTGAGTATTTCAGGAAGTTCTTTTTAAAGTTTATTTTGAAAGTTTCTAGTTTTATAAAAAGAAAAGGCTTTATAAGTTTATCTTATAAAGCTTAAAAAGAAAGATTTTTTTAATAACCTTTTGCGTCATAATTAATTTTTCCTAAATTCATGGCAATTTGGTAAACTGCTGAAGTGTGTAGGTTTAGAGTTCTGGGCTACCGAGCAATTGTTTACTCCAAATGTAACCCGAATACGCGTTAGAACCCCTCAGGAAGTCCCCCGCCCAAGGCATCCCTTAATAAAGCAGACTGCCATCGTGTAGACATCCCTTAACCATGAAACCAAAACAACTTTCATGATAACTTTCATTGGAAGTAAAATGTTTAATATAGGGTAAAAATTATTATCACTTCCGATCCCTATTGTAGAGATGTCCTAATAACACTGATCTAGGGCTTTCTTCTTTCAATATTGATCATAGACATATAGAATAAATTACAAAGTTACTTTATATTATCGAATAAAACTCTCAGGAAATCAGAGGTAATTAATTACAAAATTTTACTTTTTATACATCCCTCTTACAAAAATACTTCAGCCTTTCCCATAAAAAGGCTCAGAGATATGTTTAATCAAAGTTGGTGAGTGGCAATACGCTATACAATATCAATAATAGTAAAAGTATTATTATTAGAACTATTGGAACAAAGCTATTTAATTAATTAACTAATTAATTTTAGTCACAGTTATTTAAAAAAAATATTTTACATTTTTAGAAGTGAGTTTTAAATAATTTTAAAACTTTACTTTAAAAGTTTTTTTTTTTTTTTTCTGTTTTAGCATTTAGAAATGAAAATTTGTCAAAAACCTTGCATGTTACACTAAAATTTGATTTAAAGAGGGTCTTTTAGGGAAGTTTTTTAAAACCCTGGAGGATAGAGGGGGCACAACCCCCTCCCCCCATGAAGATTTTTTTCCCATACAAAATGTATATTCTTCACTCCGTTATCACACCCAGATATACATGTATGTGAGTTGCAGAGTTTGGCAGTATCGTTAATATACATGTATTTTCAAAATACATTTGTATCTTGTATTTTGTATTTTCACTTGCAAAAAACAAAGTATTTTGAGAATGTATTTTAAAATATATTTTCATAGTATTTTGTATTTTCAAAATACAAAAAATACATTTTATATTCTGACATTAAATTAATCTTAACACCACAGATTGCTCAGATAGCATGTGCAAATGAAAATCATAAAATTGTTGATTTCATTCCCCCCCCCCCCTCTCTTGATGTAATTTATGAGCTGCACTAGAATTACACGTAGTAGTGTCACTGAAGAAGTGTTAGGACCTCTTGTGATCTTTAAATTTAAGTAAACAGGAAAGGGAAAGAAAAGCCTTTCATACTCCTGTTTAAAACACAAACAGTATATTTGTCTAGGAATGTTTCTGGATTCCCACTGTATATGAAACCAAAAGTAGTAAAAACATTTTTAGGTAGTATTTATTAGATTCTTTAAGGGAATTTTCGAAATGTGTTCCTAAGTTCTAGAAAAATAAGGCTGCCAGTATTTCTGCAGTAGTATAATGGATTCTTGGTTACTGTGGTTAAGAGACAAAGATACACGAAGGCTGTCAGCCGTGGGGGGGATGCCTTGGGTGGGGAACTTTTTAAGGGGTTATAAGGCGCATTCGAGTTACATATGGAGTGAAACACACTAAATTCCCGACCATTAGAGCGACAGCTTCCCGTTGAAGCAGAATGACTTTCCCCTGCGCCAGAAGAGGGCGCTTTTGAACTCTAATCTTTTTTCTTACCTTTCAGATGCAGCGAAGGCTTCGATAAAAACTGACGTGAAAAGAGGGTTCTCCCTCTCCGATAACAAAATCTAAATGTCTTGTAAAATGTTGTGTAGTGTAAGATGTGTTTATTTAATCCAGAAATAAATTGTATTCGTCCTTTAGACACTCACTTAGATCTCTCAAACAGTTAGCTGGAAACAGGAAATCAACAGAAAAGCTACCAGGGCAGGTAGGCTAGATCTTTTTTATGAACTGTATTACTTATTTATATCAGAACTGAAATTCGAAAGAAATACAGTATAGCAATTGTTTCATTTGGTGCCGAAAACCCTCGATTTTTCCTGCTGATTGTTTGTAATTGTTAAGTGAAAAGAAAATGACGTCAGAAGTGACGAATAGATTGAAAACACAAAGAGGTGGCTTGAGAACGAGCTTCACGAAACTGACTCCTAAAATCGACGAAGCCTTGGCAAAATTAGATGAGGAATATTTAGAAATTGCTCTCGCTCAGTTGTCAGAAAAGGAAAAACAAATAATTGAGCTCGATAAGTTAATCATAGACGAAATCGAAGACTGTAAACAAATCCCAGCCGAAGTTGAATCAGCTCAAGAATATCGAGATAAAATCATCATGTATAAAATTAAAATTGAAAAGGTTCTAAAAAAATGCACGAATCAAGAAACAAAAAATGCTAGCGCCGATATTTCAAATACAATTACTAACGACCCATCTCAAAATTCAAATGTTCCAATTAAGATTAAATTACCCAAAATTAACATCGAAAAGTTTGACGGCAATCCTGAGAATTTCCAAGAATTTTGGTCTCAGTTCAAAAACGCGATACACGAAAATCAAAATCTCAATAAAATAGACAAATTTACGTACTTAAAAAGCTTATTAAAATCAAAAGCTCAAATCGCGATACAGGGATTATCGTTGTCAGACAAAAATTATGATATTGCTGTTAAAATTCTTGAAGACCGATATGGCAAAAAGGAAATTTTGATTAGGTCTCACATAAATAATTTATTAAATTTGTCACCTATTCGTAATGCATCAAATATAAAAGACCTGCGCGAATTGTACGATACATGTGAAATTCAAATACGTAGTTTAGAATCGCTTGGTATTGAGCTAGACAGTTATGGTAATTTACTTTTTCCTATCATAACTAAATTAATTCCCGATAGCTTAATTTTGAACTACAACCGCGAATATAAAAACGAAACAGACTCTTGGAATGTAACGCAATTGTTAGAATATTTGAAAACCGAAATCGAAATTAGAGAACGTACATTTTCGTTTCAGAAGAAGGAGTCTGATTACTTTCAGCATAATTCTAAAAATAGAAATGAAAGGGATTTAACTAGATTGGGACAAAATAATTTTTCGAAACCAAAATACGCCAAGAATCCGAGTGCTGCTGCTTTTAATGTAGTTAGTAATGAAAATAAGTGTATATTCTGTAGCGATGATCGTCATGAAAGTAATGAATGTAAATTAAGTATTTCTGATAAAAAACAAAGTCTATTACGTCAAGGAAGGTGCTTTAATTGTTTACAAAAATTTCACGTTGTAAATCGATGTTTTAAGAAACCCGCATGTAATTTCTGTTCCCAAAAACATAATCAAAATATTTGCGAAAAACGTTTGGAACCAAAAGCAGAAGTTCCCCAGAGTGAAACGATCGTCTCCTCCGTTACGGGAGATAGAAATTCGAACACAGATATTTTACTTCAAACTGCAACAGTATTTGTAGAAAATAAGGTTAAACCAGCCGAAATACGGTTATTATTAGATTTGGGGAGTCAAAGATCATTTATTGAATCGGAACTCGTTAATGAATTAAAATTAAAAATAATAGGAAAAGAAACTATAAAAATATACCCCTTTGGTTCGAAAGAACCCCAGAAAGAAATTATAAATCGCGTTCTAGTAAATTTGAGAAACGTTCGTGATCCCACGAAAAAGATACAATTAGAAGCTTTAGCTACTGACAAGATAAGCAGTGCAGTAATTTATCGGCCAGAGCGAGAAATAAAAGAACATTGTGGCATAAACAAATTTTCACTGGCAGATGAATCATCGGATCAGCTGTTTCGAAGTGGAAATGAGCATTCCCAACTCCCTGATTTACCCCCAGTCAGAATTCTGATAGGCGCCGAACATTATTGGAGTATCGTCTCCGGTGAAATACGCAGGATACCGAATTCTTCTGTTGTTGCAATGGATAGTCTTTTCGGATGGGTTTTGAGCGGTTCTTGTGATTTAGAAAATAAAATTGACACTGAGAGGAGCGCGAAAATAATGAAGGTAATTGTAGATTCTTCGCGAGAAGAAAATTCCGATCTGATTTTACAAAATTTTTGGAAATTGGATATAATGGGCATTGAAAACGAAAAAAGGGATTTATCCAATAATGACGGAGAAGTTGTTTTAAAGGATTTTGAGAAAAATATAAAATTTCAGAACAACAGATACAAGGTTAAACTACCGTGGAATGAGAATGCGGATAAATTAGAAAATAATTATGAAATCGCAAAATGTCGCTTAGGAAAACTGGTTAAGAGATTTGATAGAGATAAGGAATTTTACCAGCGGTATAGGGATGTATTATCGAAACAGATTTGCGAGGGTATAATCGAACCTGTAGAATTTAAAGAAAAGGAGAAAATGAATATCGATAGAGAATATTATATGCCTCATCAGGCCGTTATTCGTGATGATAAAATTACAACGAAGCTAAGAGTAGTTTTTGATGCCTCATCACACTCGCAAAATAAATTATCGTTAAATGATTGTTTACATTCCGGACCGAATTTGAATCCTGACTCACTAAAATTACTTATAGATTTTAGAAACAAACCAATCGCGTTAACTGCCGATATAGAGCAAGCGTTCTTACAGATATTGTTAGATGAAAATGATAGACATGCGGTTAGGTTTTTATGGCTTGAGAATGATTATGAAAGGAATGCGAGTTTGAAAACTACCATTTTTAGAATGACTCGTGTTTTATTTGGAGCTACTCCAAGTCCTTTTTTATTGGCTGCAACTCTCAAACATCACATAAGAAAGTACGAACATAAATATCCGTTAGCATATCGTATTTTAAATTCCCAATTATACGTTGACGATTTAATTTCTGGACTAGAAAATGAAAATCAGTGTTTTGAAATTTACCGACAAATAAAAGAAATTTTACACGAAGGTGGATTTAATATGCGTAAATGGAAAACCAATTCGGAATGTCTTCAGATAAAGCTAGATCAGGCTGAAAACTGTAACGAATCTTTGAGGGAAACTTCGAAAGTTTTAGGTTACCTCTGGAATTCAGACGATGATACGTTAAAATTAGCATGTGAATTTCTTAAATTTAATCAAAAATTTAATCCGTTAACTAAACGATTACTTTTGAAAATTGCCTCAAAATTATACGACCCCATTGGCTTTATCACTCCCTTTACGCTGAGACCAAAAATTCTTCTTCAGGATATTTGGGATCAAAAATTTAAATGGGATGATCCTCTACCATTTGATATAACGAAAGAATGGAACAAATGGTGTGATGAATTAGAAGATTTAAAGGAATTTGAAATACCCAGATTTTACCTCAAGGACGCTAACGAAAATGAAGATTTTGAATTTCATTGTTTCGTCGACTCGAGCAAGCGAGCCTACGGTGCAGTCCTGTATATTCGGTATACAGATCATAACGGACAGTTTCGGACATCGTTAATTTGCTCCAAATCCAGAGTTGCACCACTTCAAAAATTAACTCTTCCAAGACTTGAATTGCTATCAGCTGTAGTCGGAAGTCGACTATATGAGTACGTAAGAAACAGCCTTTCAAATATAACAAATGCACGAATTAGATTCTGGACAGATTCGATGATTGTGCTTCATTGGATTCGTGGAAATTCTAAGAAACTGAAAACGTTTGTCCAAAATCGTGTGAGTGAGATTCGTTCAAGGACTGATGCTTCATTTTGGTCGCACTGCCCTGGAGATCAAAATCCAGCTGATGTGCTGACTCGAGGCGAATCTTTACGAAATCTGCTTGATAAAGAACTGTGGTGGAAAGGACCAAAGTGGTTGAGAGAAAGTGAAGATTATTGGCCAAAAGAAAGCCAAGAAATTGCGGACATTGAAAATTATGACGAAGTGAATGAGTCAACCGTTTTCACTATGAATGTCCAGACCGAAAAAATTGTTGACATTGAAAAATTTGGGCACTTAACGAAACTCTTACGCACAACTGCCTGGGTAAAAAGATTTATCTTTAACCTTAAGAATAAAGAAAACAGAAGATCTGGAACTCTTAGTAGCGACGAGTTACAGTCAGCAGAAGAATACTGGATAAGAAAAACTCAAGAAGAAAACTTCGGGGAAGAATTGGAAGCACTAAGGTGCGGGCGTGAAATATCTCCAAATTCCAAATTGAAAAATTTTTCCTTTGGGTTAGATGAAAACAATATTATTCGCCTTCGAAGCCGACTTCAGTATGCTGACATTACTCATAACGAAGCGTACCCGATGTTGTTACCCGACAGAAGTCACTTTACCAATCTCGTGATTCGCCGCAGCCATTTGCGGTTAGGGCATGCAGGAATTGCGGACACCTTAACAGACGTTAGAGAAAAATTTTGGATCCTAAAAGGACGACAGCGAATCAAGAGCATTGTGTTCAACTGCAATCTTTGCAAAAAATTTCGAGTTAAGCCTTTTACCCAAGACGAAGCTCCTCTTCCCCCAGATCGTATTAAGCAGACTCATCCATTTGAAGTAACGGGTATCGATTATGCTGGTCCCCTTTACGTAAAAAGTACAGACGGAACAAAAAAAGCCTACATTCTGCTTTTTACGTGTGCCGTCACCAGAGCTGTCCATCTTGAGCTCACCGAAGATCTGCCCACCAGTCAATGCGGTCCAAATCAAATGTTGAACCGACGAAAAATTCGACTGTCTTAGTGTATGACGAAAAGCTTCCTCGATTTATGTGGAAGATGGGTATAGTCATCAGTGTTCATCCCGGACGTGATGGAAAGACTCGTGCATGCACTATCAAACTTCCCAATGGAACTATACTGAAACGACCAATTCAACTTTTGTATCCTGTTGAACTTAATGTAGATGGAAAAGGACCTAGTGACTGTTTGTCCAAAGGTCCTTTGGGGCCGGAGGATGAAGCAGAATGACTTTCCCCTGCGCCAGAAGAGGGCGCTTTTGAACTCTAATCTTTTTTCTTACCTTTCAGATGCATCGAAGGCTTCGATAAAAACTAACGTGGAAAGAGGGTTCTCCCTCTCCGATAACAAAATCTAAATGTCTTGTAAAATGTTGTGTAGTGTAAGATGTGTTTATTTAATCCAGAAATAAATTGTATTCGTCCTTTAGACACTCACTTAGATCTCTCAAACAGTTAGCTGGAAACAGGAAATCAACAGAAAAGCTACCAGGGCAGGTAGGCTAGATCTTTTTTATGAACTGTATTACTTATTTATATCAGAACTGAAATTCGAAAGAAATACAGTATAGCAATTGTTTCACCCGTAATGGATGGGGTGAATCAAATTTCCATTCTAGATGATTTTGAAACCTTTTGCGCAAATCTTAGTTAAAAATGTTTCCAAATTTTATCTGTAGATGGAAATGAAAATGTTAAGGAGCAGTGTCAGTTATGGAAGCTGAAAACTTAGATAATATGGAAAATATTTAAATTTACGATAAATTCTAAAACTCACTGAAAGACAAAACTTGAATTTTTTTAGGTTGTGATTTAGCTGAGTATTTATATTAAAACATTCAACTGGGTCCATGGGCGTCGCAAGCTTTGGGGACAAAACTGCATTTTCCTTCACCGTATGTATTTAGAATTACATAAATTGTATGCTTCATTTCCATAAATATAATTTAATCTACTAAATCAAATTTTATTTGTTTTCTTGTATCTCTTTTTTGAAATACATAATACCGTGTTTACTCGCGTAATAGTCGCACCCCCGTTTTGAAGTAGAAAAAATAGCTTTAGTTAGAATAACATGTTGTAAATTTTACCCTGCATAACAGTTGCACGTAGACTTTCACTCTGAAAAATTGGCAAAAAAGTGCGACTGTTACGCGAGTAAACACGGTACTTAAGTATGTGTATTTTGTTTGTTATTAATATTTTTGTAAATTTAAATTTCAAAGCTTTTTAAAATCTCAGATGGTCATTACTACCCCCAGGTTATAATAGACCCACCTGTCCAAATATTCCGTATAAATTTATATTTGAAATAGTATAAAATATCTTCGTCATAGTGCCTTATCAACCCAATTTATGGCTTCGAGTTGTTTGTGTAATTATCGAATTAAAATAACAAAATATTTCATTGTCCGAGCCACATTACTTTAGAGTCTTGACTTACACGAGAAATGCGTTCCCAGACCTCTCGCGTAAGGGAAAATTTGGCTTTGTGAGATAGGACATTAGTAGATCCAGAAGGTGGCCTCCAAACGAGCAGTCTTAGAAGTATATATTGCGTATATTAAGTCAAACTTGCACGATGGGTATCTGCCTAAAAAGTGTTTTTTTTTTTTTGGGGGGGGGGGTTCTAACGTGTATTTCCGTTACATTTGGAGAAAACCGACCAAAACTCCAGACCATTAAATCGACAGCCATGCGATCAGCGGTCTACCATTTTGAGTGCCTTATCCACTCGGACATGGCAGAAACTCTTAGAAGATTGACTTTAAAAATTTTAAAGAACTTATAAGCATAGGCGCCGACTTCATGGGGCTTGAAGGGGCTTCAGTCCCCCCAATATTTTTATTCAGGGGGCTGAGCCCCTTCAAAAATTTCACTCCAACTTATTTGTGTCAAATCATATTTCTTCCTCCAAATCGGTTAAACTTAAGAATCCTAAAAATAGAGAATGTATCGCTAGCTTCTTCTGTCTCCCACTCCGCTTTTTCTTTCACAGAGATTCAGGAATTACGTTGGGCGCCTGTAATGCCGTAAGGCACTGATGTCAACCTTCTTTATCAAGAGCGCAAGCACAAACAAATGACCATCAGATAGCTAGGCAAAAAGAAACGGGTTTTTTCCCCCCCAACAACCCTTCAGATTTTACACCGTGACACAATTGATGTTGGAATTGCTTTCTAGTAGGGAGAAGACTGCGCTTTTTTTTAGGAGGGTCGTTCTCATGTAATGTAATCTTTCTTTTTTAAATCAGTACAGCAAAAGCTTTCACTTTTATTCTATTGTGAGATACAGACTCTTCTGTAGACGAATGTAGGAAAAAACGCGAACGGAAAAAACGCGAACGGTAAAAACGCGAACGGAAAAAACGCCAAACGGAAAAAACGCGAACGGTAAAAACGCGAACGGAAAAAACGCCAAACGGAAAAAACGCGAACGGTAAAAACGCGAACCGGAAAAAACGCGAACCAGAAAAAAAAGAATATCCCCCCCCTCAGAATAATAATTTTTATTTAAATATTGACATGAAATTATTGTGTTTTGTAGTAAATACGATAATGGTATTTAATCAAATATTGGACTGCCTCAAAATTCTTTTGTTTTTGAAGTAAAGGAGCCACTTTTTATATTTTGAGAGCATATATCTTCATATTAATCATGGAAATTTACAACATTAAATAAAAAGGAAATAATTGCTTTTAGCTTGTCAAGCTACTTGTCAAGGTCATGAAAGCCGTGTCCCTTCCAAGAAAAAAATAGGGGAGATTCCCCGGACAATGGGGACCGGGGACTATGGGAGATAACGTACCGGAAAACGCCTAAGGCAAGATGAACAAACAGGTTTTTTTTAGGTTGAGGTTCGTACTGCACAGATTTTACATTCAAGAATATTATATCCAGAAAAACATTTAAAAGCTGTGCGGTCATGGGCGCACCCACGGAGGGGGCTATGGGGGCTAAAGCCCCCCCCCTAAACCTGGAGTGTTAGATGTGAAAAACTTTGAAAATTGTCACTAACGAATTATAATATTTTACCTTAAAAAATTGTCTTCAAATTATTTCTAATTTTTGTGGGGGGGGGGGATTAATTAAAAGTGGGGGAATGTTGGTTTTTAAATAAATACTTACAGTTAGTGCATAAATTACCAACTTTTAAAGTTAGAACTGGAAAGATTAGATATTGGTTGAAAAAAAGACTATGAAAAGATTGGGCTTGTGTTCTATGGGCAAGTGGTAACGAATATTTTGAAGTTATAATGGAGTTATAGCTATAATCGAGGTCACTTATAACCGAGTTTGGCAGTATTTATAACCCCAGTCCCCACCCTAAACCAAAATCCTGAGTGCGCCACTGTGTGCGGTAATAAATATATTTTATCACAGTTTAAAAAATTAATTTTTATATCAATTATTCTGTTGAGAAAGATACAATCATTGTATTGAGATTTTTTTAAAAACAAAATATTCAAAATTATTTAAAAGGGCATTTTTAGCGTTAAATAGAAACTTAATTGATTTCAAACGATTTATTTAAATTTGAATGAAATTTAAACTCGTAATCATTTGATTTTTCTCCGCTAGAGTATTTAAATCATTTTTATTTCCTAGTTTTATGTGATCTAAACAGTAATGAATTATATAAATGACATTAAAACAGATACAAATTAAAATCAAAATATTTAGTAGATTAGAGCCATGTGCCTTTAATTAACTGAAATTGATCACAATTTTTTTTTAAAGAATGAGGGGGGGGGGAGTGTTTGCCTTTACACCTTCTCACCTTTAAAAGGGGAGACTTTAAAAATGCACGAGATTTAAAAATTCTCCTGAACATAATAAAATAGAGAAATAGTTTAATTAATGAATTATTAATTTACCAAGTTTAATTAATTAATTACTAATTTAACAAACTGAATGTTCAATTTGTTTGTATTCTTAGGACAAGGACCAGAACTAGTCATTCCGCAACAAATTATAGCAGTTGCGAAAATTTTAAGTACCATCTCTCACCTACCAAGATCACCCTAAAAAAGAATATCCTATCACACCGTTTTAACATGTACGTTCTCTGTAATAAATTCTTACCTTCAGTTTATTCCTTACCAACCATGGCTAATGTAACTGGCTTTCTTTTTATAAGTGCATGATTTTATTTTGATTCATCATAATTCATTCTGATTCATCTTGTTAGCTTTTCGGTTTTAAATTATTAGAATAATGAATGATTTATCAGTATATATTTATGTATACATATTTTTGTTTTTTAAAATATTCATTTTAAGCATGAATAGTCTTATTTTAAAAATGCTTTTTTTAATTAAGTCATGGTATTAATAAGTCAACAACTAATAAAAACAACTTAAAATAAACTCTTCAAATTAAATGTTAGTGTAATTGTAACTTTTCAAACAAATTTTCATTTCTAAATGCTAAAAACCCCTTTTTACAGGAAACTTTTTAAAAATGATTTAAAACTTATTTCTTAAAATATAAAATATTGGCTATTTATAACACTGATTAAAATTAATGGTTAATTTGTTTTCTTAGAATAGTTTTAATAATTATATTTTTGCTATTATTGATATAGCAAAGCTTATTGCCCCCTCACCAACTTTGATTAAACATATCTGTAAGCCTTCTTAGAAGAAAGAGGGCTGTATAAAAAATACATGTTTCTATTTATTTACATTTAATATTCAGAAAATTTTATTTGATACCATAAAATAACTATGTAATTTATTCTATATATCTATGATCAACATTTAAAGAAGGAAACTCTAATGCAGGGTCAGGGTTTTTAAGACAACCTCGATAACAGTGTTTGGAAGTGATTATGATTTTTATTTAATATTAAATAACTTTTTACTTTCACTGTAAATTATCATGAAAGTTATTTATGTTTTATGGCAGATCTAAACAAGGATTGTTTGCCAGGAGAGGTCAGCTCGCGTCACTGAATGTGTCGCTTAGAGCTACATATACGTCCTTCCCGTAATTTCCCGCCGGAATTTGGAACCTCATCAGAAGGTGGGGGACTTCTGAATATTGGCACCCCTCGGAAACTGCTAGCGACCGCCGAGAGGACTTTCGGAACCACGGATTTAACGTGCACGTACGCCGCATGTACACGGTGGTCTTTCGTGGTACGCCGGTATCGAACCCACAACCTTCCTGTTACGAGTCCAACGCCTTAACCGCTGGGCTACCACGGCCCCTTCTACACAAGGATTGACTGCTTAATTTAGACATGCCTTGGGTGGAGGACTTTTTGAAGGGTCCTAACCCGAATTCACATTACAGATGGAGAAAGTGGCCGCGCGGTAAGCCAGAACCCTATACCTATACATTAGTCTTTTACTAATTGTGATGAAATTAGTAAAAATTATTTATTCTACAATGTGAAAGGTACTTGATTAAATTTTTTAAAAATTTTTATTAGATAAATTTATATCTTATAAAGCTCTCTTCTTTATAAAACTTACAGCTTATTAAACTTTTAAGATAAACTGAAAAAAAACTTGCTGAAATACGCAAGACTGATAAAGTATAAATATTTTAAAGGATAACTTATCAAATGTTGAACTATTCATATATGAATAAAATACAGCAAGAAAAAAAAAGATGCAATAAATCTATTATTACAATTAATATAACTTGATGTAAAACTGTGAGAGTATTATTAAGAAAAGGGAAAATACTATTCACTTTCGCTCAACGAATAAAACATTTTTGCATAAAATACTTTGCATTGCATTAAAAATAAAAATAAAGAAATAAATATTTTAAAGAAAACCTAGTATTTAGAAAGAATTTAAAACCACAACCTATTGGGAATGAGAAAAATTGTTTAAACGAATCGCTTAAAAAATAACCCTGTTTAAATTAAGCTAGTCTGAAAGTGAAAAGTAGTTTTTTTTTTTTTTTTTTTTTTTTTTTTTTTAAGAAAAACAAAAAGAAAAACAAATATTCTCTCAAGTCACAGGCTGGAGTTTCTTTTTGCATTTTTAAGTGGAACGGTTAAAACGACCCTTCAAACAAATATTTAAAATAAAAAGATTTGGGGACAGAGGGGACACCCCCCCCCCTGTAACCCCCTCTCCCGATTGCGATAGTTCATATGTACAATATGCTTAGAAAACTTGATAACAATAGCTTTTTTAGACAAGGATTATCCCCGCTCCCAGACCAACTGAAAATTTGGAGGGTCACATGAAGATTTGAGGGGGTCACATGTCGAATTTAAGAGCAGAAAAGGAAATTTCTTTTAAATTTTAAAACAAATGTCCGTTTAAAAATTTTTGAACGAAGTGGGAGGAAAGGGGGACACAGCCCCCCCTGTGCCCCCCCCCTCTTCGACCCTACGCCTATGGTTCGAATGTATTGTACTCTTAGGAAAACCTATTAACAATAGCTTCCTAAGGAAGGCTCATCACTGCTCCAGACCTACTGAAATTTTGGGGGTGCACAGGAAACATTTGAGGGGGTCATATCGAAATTTTAGAGCAGAAAAGAAAAGTTTCTTTAAAATTTCAAACATGTTTATTTTTTTAAAAATTGACGAAATTGTTCGGGGGGGACACGTGACCCCCTTGCCCCCCCCCCCAACCGACGCTACGCCTATAGTTCATATGTTAAATGAATCATGTTGGCGTTTTTACCGTTCGCGTTTTTTCCGTTTGGCGTTTTTTCCGTTCGCGTTTTTACCGTTCGCGTTTTTTCCGGTTGGCGTTTTTTCCGTGGGCGTTTTTACCGTTCGCGTTTTTTCCGTTCGCGTTTTTTCCGCACACCCTGTAGACGTCTTACCATAAGGGAGATTTTCTCATTGTGCAAAACTGCAAACGATTGTGACATTCCCATTTCCCAGCAGTATTAAGTTTCGATGCTGAAAATAAACCGTTTAAATGTGACTTAAAAACAATTCAAGGCAGAAAATTGATAGTCAAATTTAAGTTTGAAGATTTTAAATCATGAAGAACCTTGTGAGATAGATGAAAAATTGATGTTTAATACAGTTTCGGATATAGACAGTATTCATTTCTTTATACGCTTTATCAAAACTTTACTAATATCGAACGCTTAACGTTTCTGATTTAGCTACAGTTAAGAGCTAAATAAAAAATGATTTCATAAAAATCTTCGAGCAGCACAACTTCTGGATTATATTTTATAATTGCTTGCTCTTATCTTCTCTCTTTACATATAAAACTCTATCCCCCATCAAGGGCGTAATCAGAGGTGGGGGGGGGCGGGGCGGGCTACGCGGGCTGAGCACTACTTAGCTGTCTCCCAGCCCCCCTACGATTTTCAAAAATTTTTGTTAGTTTACACATAAATACGAAAATTTAGAAACGAACATTTGAAAACCATGAAATCTTTAAGAAGACTCGTTGTTTTAGGCGAATTTCGCTTCATAATTGCAAGATTTCTGTTCGGTTTATTATTTTGCTACTCTTGGCTGCATGTGGTGCCAGTGGCGGTTCCAGAGGGGGTCACAGTGGTCATGACCCCCTTGGGCCTAGATTTAACCATCTCGCCAAGGAAGAAGGAAGAAAAAAAAACGAGGGCCCAAGCCGAGCTTGGACAAGGCCCAAAATTCAGAGAGGCCTTGATCATGTGCATACATATCATATTGTGTTGCTGAAAGAGAATTCCTCTTTAGAAAACCATTAGTCTCTGACTAATTTACTTTATTTTATAACAACACTAAAGTATGCACACAATATTCTGACTATGTGCTCAGTCGTTATTCCTTGGCAGAAAAATATGCAGCCGTTTTGTAAATATGTGCATTCATCCATATTCATCCATACATAGAGGGCAAATGAAAGGGGAGTCACAGCGAGCATGATTAAGGTAAGGGTGGATGGGGTAGTTGCCTCGAACTCACAATAAAAGAAAACGATCAAAATCAAAAAATGGTTTTAGAAAAATGTGTGAATTGGGCGTGTGATACATATACTCGTATTCGACCCCCACCTCCACCCCACACTTGCAAATAGCCTCCCTCTTCTGTAAAAGCACTCTATGGAGCACCTATGTTTGTAAATTATTATTTATGGAATATCAAACTAGCGTAACTGCTACAAAACCATAAAAATTATAGAGGAGGAAGGAGGGGGCTGTCATGGGGAAAGAGGGACTATACCTAAACAGGGCCAGATTACCCATTAGGCTGAGTAGGCTTTCACCTGTGGGCTCCTACCATTTTAGAGGCCTGCGTCTGCGTTAAAATTTAGAAGGGAAAAAATATAATTAAACATTATTAAAGCTATTTTAGCGTTAATATTTATACAGAATATGTATATGTAACTGAGAAAATAATTCTGATTCATTATTGACTTCGTACACAAGAAACACTTTTTGGCATTGTACACTTCTTAATTGAAATTTGAATGAATATGTGCTAGAAAGTTTGAAGCTGACTATTAAGCTTGAATTTTTATGTGCACATTTCAGTGATACCTTGCATTAGATGGATGTATATTTTGCAAATTCAATAAGGAGAACTTTTAGCACTATGTTTACACGAACGGGCTATGGTAATCATAAGAAGGCTTATAAATAAAATACCCTTCGTACCCTAGTCATCACAATCATATTTTATACAACTCTTTTCGTTCTGAATAAAAATTAATTTTCGTATATTGTTGCACAAATATCATCAGAATAAATTTCAAATAACATAATTCGTTATGGTTTTAGTTTATAAAATGAATACTATGTATCCATTTAGCCAAAGCGTCTCTGACTTACCAATTGCTAGTGTGCTAGTTTAATTTGTTTTGATAATTTTTTAGGTAATATGGAACAATTTTCCAAATAGAAGGGTGATTTAGAGTGCAGTGGAGTTTTTATATATGTTTTAAAAATAATATGGCGTAGACTATGATTTCGAATTAGATTTCATTCATTTTTTTTTTCCATTTTTCATATTATTGAGTATTCTTATTTTAATGTAAAGTGAAAATGTTGAGTATTTTTAAAAATTGTCTGTAAATATGTACAGTAATTCAGAGTGATATTTTTGGCATTGTATTATTCCACTGTGTTATTCCAATTTTAAATGTAAAGCACGATTATATTTTATACAACTTTTTTCCGTACTGAATAAAAATAAATTTTCATATATTGTTGCACAAATATCATCAAAATATGTTTCAAATAGCATAATTCATTATGGTTTTAGTTTATAAAATGATTACTATATGTCCATTTTGCCAGGAGCGTCTCTGATTTGCCAATTGCTTATGTGCTGGTTTAATTTGTTTTCATAATTGTTAAGGTAATCTGGAATGGTTTTCCAAAAAGAAGTGTGATTTAAAGTGCAATGCAGATTTTATATGTCGAGTTTTCTATGCCAAGTTCCACACGAAGCCCCCCCCCTAAAAACTTCGCTTCCAAATCCTTTTATTTTAAACATTTGTTTGGCGGGTCGTTTTTAACCGTTCACTTCACCATTCCACTTAAAAATGCAAGCTATTGCCTGCGTCTTGACAAAATATAATTAAAAAAATTGTTCCTTGTCCGGGTTGCTTAATTCAAACAAGGTTATTTTTAAGCTCTTGGTTTAAACAATTTTTCTCTTCTGTAATTCGGTTTAAAGTTCGTGAGTATATATCGAGTGCCTTCCCCCCTCCCCCCCCTTTTGTGCACTCACACAAACTGACGGGCGTTGCGCGGGTGCATTGAGTGTTAAGGCACAACTTTTCTAAAATTACTGTCTGGGTTGCTTCTCACCGTTGCAAAGACGCGAGCGCAGCGATTTTCCTTCTGTGATCAGCTACCCCATTGTTACCCCACATCATTTCTCCCACTGCGGCCGAAGACCTGTGCCGGGAAGCAATGATGAACACAGAAGGAAATCGCTCAATGATCCAGTGGGACAAATTTCGTTAAGATTCGACGTAAGTTCTAGGTGCCTATAGCGAATGAACATACAGACAAACAGGAAAATTCTTCTTATTTTATATATTTAGATTATTGCATTATTTGGATGAGCTTTAATAATACTGGTTTTACTTAATATTAATTTGTAGAAACAGTCCATGATAGTTTGTTGGACTAAGGATCTAACAATAAAACGTACACACGATGAATGTGCATGCTAAATCTGTACGGCTGATTATGTACTACCGATTGAATTATCAATTCTGGTTCCTGTTCAACAACACAACCAAATGAAATAATTGAGAAGTTACTGTAAATTTAATGAATTAAGTTATGTATAGAGTTTAATTATTCCGTTTAATTAATTATTTTCAAGAGAAAGTCTTTTTTTTTTAATCTTAAAAATCAAAAAGAAATTCTGTTAATAAGAATATATCTGTTAATAATAATTCTGTTAATAATAGAATTCTGTTAATAATAATATTAAGAAATTCTGCAATAGAACATGTATTATTTGTATGAATTCTTCTGCACTGTAAAATTCTGTAGATTGATACCAATAGAAATAATTAGAACAAAAATATGGTTCAGAAGAATTTTTTTCATGCTTTATTTATTTATTTTTGTGAGCGTGTGTGGGGGAGAGGGTAGGAGTTGGTTATACAAAAACGGATAAAAAGTATGATGATTTATCTTCAAGCATTTAAAATGAAATCAAATAAAATGCACGAGATATTAAAAGAAAACATTTAAAATGACACAAACCACTAAAAATAATTTTCAGATTTAATTTTACAGCTAAGCCAAAGTACTTTTAGAAAAAAAAAAAAATAAGAAGATGAAAGATAAAAATGTCTATTTTACAGGAATTATTAGAGAATTAACCTTTTTCTTATATAGGAAAGTTTAACTTGAACTCGTGTCAATACTTTATAATTTTTAATCTCCACAACACAACTTTACGTTAATGCAACATTGTTTGGTGTTTTGTAAGCTAAGTTTTACAATTAAAGCTCAATTGCTTTAATTGTAATCAGTCTTCTCCGTTGTTGTTGTAGTTTAAAGTTTACTTTTAGTCATTCTTATATTCAACAAGGAATTTCTTTACGTTTTCTATTTTCTAATCAGGTATTGACCAGGGACATTTCTTTTACTCGTTTTCTTTTCGTCTTCGACTTCCCTTTATGGAAGGTTCTAAATAATTTCCAGAGTGATCAAAGATAAACGCTCTTTTCGGGATATTCTCTGATAGCCCGGGGATATTTGCGTCTACAAAAGGTAGCGAAGGAGCGCGTTCTTGGAATTTGAGGGGTAGTTCTTCAGACGACGCTGTGCTTCTTTGTTACTAACCGGAAAAAACGCGAAGGGTCGCCAACCAGAATAAAAGAATTCCCCCAGCTAAGAACAATAATTTTTATTTAAATATTGAACATAAACTTGCTTCGTTTTGGATAAAATATGAGAATGGCATTCAATCAAAAGTAGACGCACCAAATTTCTTTTGTTTTACATTTAAGAATATATTATATCCATCCAGCAGAAACATTCAAAAGTTTTGTGATAGTAAATATGTTTTATCAGATTTTTTAAAAATTAATTTTATACCGATTATTCTGTTTATAAAAGATAAAATTCTTTTATTAAGAATTTTTAAAATAAAACATACTAAATTATTTGAAAGGAAATTTGCAAGGGCTGATAGAACTTAATTGATTTCAAGTGAATTATTTAAATTTTAATGAAACTTTAAGACTAATAAGTTGATTTCTTTCCGCTGAAATATTTAAATCATTTTTATTTCCTAGTTTTATGTGACATCTATATATAATGTGACATGAATTGTATACTTGCCAGTACAAAAAAAGTAAAATAAAGTAGCATCAAAACATTCAGTAGATGAGAGATATGTGCCTTTGATTGACTTAAATTTTAGAGTAATCTGATATTTGCGAATAGTTATGTATAAAATAATGTCACCATGGGTGCCCACACATTTTTACTTTCGGGGGGTGGGGTCTGCTTTTTAAAGGGGGGACTTTAAAAATGCACGGGATTTCACATACTTAAAAACTCTTCCTTCCTTCACCCCTCCCCCCCCCAAAAAAAAAGATAGAAAAAGAAAAAATGGGTTTGCTTGTGTGATTACGGCAACTGTACGCTAGGGCGATCTGCCAAGGATGGGAGTGCCTCGGTAGGCGGACTTTCTAAGGGGTTCTAACGCGTATTCACGTGACATCTGGAGAAAACAGGCGCGTGGTAGCCCAGATTCCTGGACTTACACACTTTAACCGTTTACTAAATTATCATGAAATCAGTAAAAAGTAATCATACTATGACGTAAAAGGTATACGATTAAAGAAATGCTTTTTAAAGCTTTATAAGATAAACCTATATAAAGCTTTCTCTTCATTATTAAGCTATTATACTTATTTTACTAGCAAGCATTTAAAAAAGATGCTGAAACACGGGAGAATGACGATATACAAGTTCAAAGGTAAATTATCAAACATTGAACTTCATATATGATTAAAAGACAATAAGTAGGATAACAATAAATCTATTATAATATAACTTAATGTAACTTAAGTAATATAACTTAATGTAAACACGTGAGAGTTATGTAATTATGAAAAGTTAAAAGATTATTCACCTTTATTCATCAAATAAAACCTTTTTTGCATAAAGTATTTTGCATTGCATTAAAAAATTAAAATTAATTAATTAATTAAAGTTCTAAAGAAACCCTTTTAGCCAGGAAGTATTTAAAACCAGTACAACAGATTGAAAATGAGAAAGGTTGTTTAAACCAGTGCTTAAAAAAGTAACGTTTAAATTAAACAACCTTGACAGTGGACAATTTTTTAAAAATATATTGTAAATACGCAGACTGGAGTTTCGCATTTTTAAGTGGAGCGGTTAAAACAACGCGTCAAACAAATTTTTAAAATGAAAAGATTCTGCGACGAAGTTGGGGGAGAGGGGGACACGTGCCCCCCCTCTGTCCCCCCGATATACACCTATGGCTCATATGTATTACATTCTTAGGAAAACCTAATAACAAGAGCTTTCTAAGGAAGGCGGAAGGCTTATCACCGCTCACAGACCTACTGAAATCTTGGAGGAACACACAGGGGCGTAGCCAGAAATTTTTCATGGGGGGGGTTACGACTACTACAACTCATATATATGTATACGTGGGTGTGACAATGTAGTGAAGAATATACATTTTGTATGGCAAAAAAATCCTCATGGGGGGGTTATGACCCCCCTAACCCCCCTTGGCTACGCCCCTGGGAACACATGAAAGATTTTTTTTTGGGGGGGAGGGCACATATTTAATTTAAGAGCAGAAAATGGAAGTTTCTTTTAAATTTTGAAACAAATGTTTGTTTAAAAGATTTTGAGAGTAAGTTGGGGGGGGGGGGCAGCGGGACACGTAAACCCTGTGCCCCTCCCCCCGACTATAATGCTATGGTTCATATGTACCATACGCTTATAACAATACCTAATAATATAACAGTAACTTCCTAAGGAGGGCTTATCACTGCTCCCGGACCTACTGAAATTTTGGAGGGGCACAAGAAAGATTTGAGGGGGGCACATATCGAATGTAAGAGCAGAAAAGGAAAGTTATTTTTAAAATTTCAAGCAAATGTTTATTTAACATTTTATTTTGAAATTCGAATCAAAATTTCTATTTTTAAGGGGGGAGGGGGGGCACGGGACACCCTGTGCCCCCCTCCCGACGCTTTTCCTATGGTCCATATGTTATATGCTTAGGAAATCTAATAACAATAGCGTTCTAAGAGATACCATTCCCAGACCTGCTGAACTGAAAATTTACCCCTTTACCCCAAAACAAAAGAATTTTGGATTTAAGATCCAGTTACCTTTCTCGTGTATATTACAAAACAAAGAATGTTTATGTCCAATATTTAGTAAAAATTAATCATGTGAGCGTTTTTACCGCACACCGACGTTGTTTATGCTTTCTGAAATCAGTCTTATTGCTTATTTCTGTTATGTCTGGCTGGGATCTTTCCTTTCGATCATCTCTGTCCGGATACTCTCCATTTGCTCATCCTCATCTCTGTCCGGATCCACTTCTTTCTGCCCAATGGATCCGGAGTCGTTCATCTCTGTCCGGATCCACTTCTTTCCGCCAAATGGATCCGGAGTCGTTCCTCTCGGTCCGGATCCACTTCTTTCTGCCAAATGGATCCGAAGTCGTTCCTCTCGGTCCGGACCGGTTCCGATTTCGGACCGAAAGGAACGGGTCCGGACCCGTTCCTTTTCCTGGGAGCGGATCCAATAGGACCGGGTCCGAAGGAGTCGGTCCTTCAGAGGATCGGATCCGTTCGGACCGGATCCTCAAAAGGACCGACTTTACCCACCACTACTTAATTGCACCCAGTTTTGTATACGAACGCTCTAGTTTTTAAACTGAAAGCACTCAGTTTCCTTTACGAACACCTTAGATAGAAACTCGTTTGGCGTTTACGAACGCGGCCATGCAGTCGGTTTGCTCCCTAGGGTTATAAATAATTGTACTAGAAAAGTTTGGCAACAGTGCTGCAAACTGAAACTTACGAAACAAACCAAACAAACGCAGTTGGTTTGATGGTTTCACTTTATCTGACCCTGCCACTTGAAGAATATTATTAAGGTTTCTCCTTATTTTGAGTAATGTCAGAGAATGAGAATGTTTTTTGCTAATGATAATAATTCTCTTGTCACTTTAAAACTTCTGAAAGCATAATTGGCGTGATTGTAATTTTGTGCCACCTGTTTTTTCATATGGCATCTGCATCCAATAAAAGTTCTCGCCGAGCAGGGAACATCATCACTCTTGAACTGAGAAATGGTATGAAATGCTTTTTTATAGAGTCGTAATATTTTGTCACAAGTAATTGAAATGAAATGAGCATATGTTTATCGCTGTTTGATCTTCAGAGTTTCTGTTTTGACGCCCATTTTTCACAGATGCATAAAATGGAACGTGGCTGCGTTGTGGCTTATTCCTAAGGTGACCATACGTCCCGTTTTGAACGGGACAGTCCCGTTTTTAGGTGGTTTGTCCCGTTGTCCCCAAGCACAGCTTCTGGACACCGTAATGTCCCGTTTTTAGAAAATGTCCCCATCAATGTCCGGTTTTCAGAAAGAGAGCAACCCACGGTAACGATTTCAATAAAGGCTGCTAAAAATCTAAAGTAGGAAATTTCTCTCTTGCTCGAATACTTTTTTTACTCGAATACTTTCTCTCTTGCTCGAATACTAAAACCATCGAACGGCAGTGTCTGTAAAAAAAAAAAAAAAAAAAAAAAAAAAAACCTGATCTCCCTCCCTCCTCTCTCGAGACGCTAAGAAAAAGGCCGGGGGATGTATTCTTTGTTTTGTTCCTGTTGATTTAAAACAACACTACTTTTGAAATTCCATATGGTTTATTAGTTACATACAAATTAATTACATAATAAGTTAACAAACAACAGCAACCTAGCTCGGTCACATCTTTATGGAGATCTGCCAGCTTCACCAACTGTTGCCACTCATGGGTTACATAAAATTATACATGATTAAATGAACGAATCGATTACGATTAAGTTCTTGGTTAGAAGTATACATTCAGATATGTCACATCCTCCCTTTTATTCAGTATATTCTGTTAAATAAGCAGGACGCTTACTTATGCGACCAAATCTAGTTTTATAAGACTGTTCATTACCTGAATCAGTACCAGCTAAAGACTGACCATTATCTTTGTTAGGTTCATTATCAGATGGACAGTCACTTGAACCATTAACATTAAAGTCATCATATTCAAAATTTACAATGTTTTTCACAGGTTTGTTTACTTTTGAAAGAATCAAGTATTTTCTATTTCTGTAATAAACATTGCCTAGTGCTGTTTTAATTTTATACGATCTTGGGGTGTTAGCTTTCGATAAGATGATGGCAGGTTCCCATGTCTTGTTTTTGATATTTTGGACTAACACTCTATCACCAGGTTTTAATGGTTTAAGCTTTTTTGTATTCCTATCAAAATAATACTTCTGTTTATTTTGCCTCTGTTTAAGTTTGGGGACAATGTTTCTCTCAATTTTAGCATCTAGCAATTTTTTACAAATGGGCAGTCTAGTTCTCAATCTGCGGTTAAATAACAATTGAGCAGGTGATAACCCAATGCCTGTAATGGGGCTGTAACCTGAGAAACATTTGGAATAAACTTTGACAAAAAATTAACCATGCCCAAGAGTCTCCTTATGTCTTTTTTATTCTGAGGCTGTTCAAGTTCAATTATTGCCCTAACATGAGATTTATCTGCTTTAACACCCTCTGCAGAAATTAGTAAGCCCATGTATTTTACTTCCTGTACCCGAAACTGAAGCTTATCAGGGTTAAACTTAACATTATTAGCTTTAGCTCTTTCTAAAACCTCAATCAACCTTCTATCATGGTCTGCTTTAGTTTTTCCCGACACAATGAAATCATCAAAGTAAATTTCTACTCCCTGAATATCACTAAATAATTTTTGACTTCGCTTTTGAAATACCTCAGGAGCAGATGAAACTCCAAAAGGCATCACATTAAATTTAAATCTCCCAAATGGGGAGTTAAAAGTACACAATTCTGAACTGGCTTCATCCAAAGGAATCTGCCAAAAACCCTCTTTTAAGTCCAAAACAGTAAAATACTCATTTCCTTTTAACCGACTAATAATTTCATCACTTGATGGGATTACATGATGCTCCCTTTTAATAGCCTTGTTCAAGTTTCTAGGATCTAAGCAGATACGTAATTTTCCGTTAGGCTTTTCTACAACAATTAAGCTATTAACCCAATCAGTAGGTTTGTTTACTTCCGATATTATGCCCCTGGATTTTAAATCTGCTAATGCATTTCTTAGATCATGAATTATAGCTAATGGTACTCGTCTAGGAGGGTCAATAACAGGGGTAACATTTTCTTTCAATTCTATATGATAAGGGTCACCAGGGAACTTGCCAAAACCTTCGAAAACATCACTATATTTAGTTAAAATCTCACTCTTACCCGAAATTTCAATATTATCAATTCTTTTGATTAAACGTAATAATTTACAAGCATTTAATCCTAAAATGGGTTTAGAGTCAACATTAACAACAATAAAATCCAATTCGACATTTTTGCACCCATTTGTTGTGCATACAAGACTTACCTCGCCTTATGGCTTAAGTTTGTAATTACCATATGATATCAACACTGTTTTAGTTTCACGTAATTTTACAAGATCAGGCAATTTTAAATTATTAAATACAGATAAAGGAAGTATATTAGCTTCTGCACCAGTGTCTAATTTAAAGTTAATGAGTCTATCATTAATAGTAATGTTTTTACACCATACAGTCTCATCAGAATGGTCCTTACCTCTTGTAACTGAATCAATATACAAGCTCGACATTTCAGGAAAATTTTGATGGTGAATCTCATTAACTTCACGACTTTTACCACTTTTTACAGGTTTCTTGATATTACTGCACATTGCAGCAAAGTGATTTTTTTCCTTTGCATAAGTTACATAATTTATTGTAAGCAGGGCATTCTTTTCTCTTATGAGACCTTCCGCATCTCGCACAATTAATAAACACACCACTTTTAGATGGTTGTGATGCTGTAGCACTGCTTTGGCGATTGTTTCTTTTAAGTTTCACTGCATCTACGTCAGATTTAACTGGTGGATCTGCGATGGTTTTGATTTGCTCCTTGCTAATCTCTGACGCTCGAACAAACTCCGCTGCTTTTTGAAGTGAAAGTTGCGGTTCCCGTAACAGTCGCTCTTGTAAGGATTTATCGTGTATGCCGAGAACTATTCTGTCACGTATGAGGGATTCCTCTTGCAGTCCAAACTCACAAGATGATGCTAGAGTTTTTAGCTGAGTTATGTAGGCATCCACAGGTTGACCTTCCGCCTGTGTGCAGGAGAAAAACTTGTACCGCTCAAATACGATGTTTTTTCGCGGCACACAATGCTCTTTAAATTTCTGGATTACTGAATCAAATTTTGTGCTGTCACCTTCTCTTTCAAATTTGAAAGTGTTGAAGATCGACACACCTTCATCGCCAAGAAAATTTAAGAGAATGACAATTTTCGTTGCATCTCCTTTGTCGTTCTTTTCAGAAGCAATTAAAAAATTCATAGATTTTTGATACCACCTATTCCAATTATCCGCTACGTTACCAATTGTAAAGTTCATTTCGCCCGGCGGCTTGAAAATCTCCATTTTTCGTTGCACTGTATGAACACAAGAGTTCCACGTTTTTGAACACAACTAGTTCACTACACAATCATTTTGCATCGGTGTGATTTTTACTACTCCTGACACCATGTTTTGTTCCTGTTGATTTAAAACAACACTACTTTTGAAATTCCATATGGTTTATTAGTTACATACAAATTAATTACATAATAAGTTAACAAACAACAGCAACCTAGCTCGGTCACATCTTTATGGAGATCTGCCAGCTTCACCAACTGTTGCCACTCATGGGTTACATAAAATTATACATGATTAAATGAACGAATCGATTACGATTAAGTTCTTGGTTAGAAGTATACATTCAGATATGTCACATTCTTTTTGTGTTTGTTCTTTTAATTGTTCTTATTTTGGCAACAATTTCAATTTATTTAATTTTTCTTCCCTTTTTAAAGTCGTGTTCCTTTTTGCTTCCGATGCATTAGCATTAATAATAAAATACACAAATTAAACAAATTAGTACACTTACCATATTTTTCCGAAAATAAGACCGAATCAAATAATAAGCCCTAGTATAATTTTTCACTATACCCCTTAAATAAGCCTTATTTAAGATCGACAGCCAGATGGCTTTTACTTTTACTGTACAGCCAGAGGGTGCCTTATTTGCCAATCATGACTTCAGCCAGGTGATTTTTTGCCCCTGGCAGAACAGTCCAAATTGTTTCCCCCCCACCCTTCATAATCATTGTACTTAATAAAATCGTACAATCCTCCTCTACAGATGTGCTATTTTGAAAAAAATAAACATAAAAATCATAAAACCATTTAAATCGCTTGTGATCATTCAGGTGATTTTGCACCCCAGGTACGAGCCAGCCCCACCACCTCCATGTCCCTGCTTCCTATAGAACCAGGGTTGTTATGATTTTGCCCAACCCGAGAAAAAACCAAACTGGGTTTTTTCAAAATTTCAACTTTAATTACGTAGATAATATATCGCTTAACATCAGTACACCACTTGTAAAGTTTATAAACAGCTCCCTACCTCCCCACACCACCACTACCTAAGGGAAAAAAAAAAATCAGACTTCACATAGGCATTAAAACTTTCTAGAGTAAATTTTTATGCCTATCTGCATTAAATTGAATAAGGATTTTTTTTATCATAAAAAAATCATTAGTTTAAAAAGTTGTAATTGAGCACTAGTATATCACTGTTAAAATTATTACTAATAGTCAATTTATCTATGATTGGAGTTGCTATTGTTATTGATTTATACATTTTTTCATGTATGATTAATAATTGTAATTAGTTATTACTATTAAATTAACCACTTTTTATTTATAATTGATTTTTGTAATCAATTAGTTTGCTTTAAGTTGCATTTAGTAATAAGCAATTTTTTTTTCAAATATTCTGAAACCCCATCCCTTCTGAAAAAACCCAGTGGGTTGGTTTTTTTCTGATAAACCCCGGGTTTTTAACAACCCTGTATAGAACAGGGGTTAATCCCAGGCACACAACCAAGGGAGGGGTTTTTAGGGTTAAAACCCCTCCCAGTCAAATTTTTGTCTTCATTTTTTAAAGAAAAAAAATCTACTCCATTAGTTTACAACAAAGGGAATTAGAAACAGGCACTCTAGAAGAATATTACAGGAAATCTGTTCTATATACATACCATTTTTGAACACTTTTGAAGCCAACCACACCCAACTTGACACACACCTACTTGAAGAAAGATTCGTGGATCATAAGAAGATTTTGAATTCCTCTCAAAATTCGTTGCCTTAATGTATGACCCCAAATACAGAAAAATGTCATAAAGTGTGTTCTTTAGAACTGGTGTCAATGTGCGAAATGAATGAAGGTTCTGTGAGAGTGAATTCGCCATATGGTATCGGAAGTTACATCGCCAGAAAAAGGACCAACAAATGCAAGCCTTTGATATTTGCATTTGGAAAATACTTCCTAATATCTATAGGCTGCTTCAAATAATGGCCACATTACCACTAACAAATTGTACTGGTGAGCAGAATTGGGCAGTATCGCAAATACATATATTTGAAATACTATTTTCAAAATACATTTGTATTTCGTATTTTCACAAGAAAAAGCAAAGTATTTTGAAAATGTATCTTAAAATACATTTTCAATGTATTTTGTATTTTCATAATACCGAAAATACATTTTTCATTCTGAAGTTAAATTAATCTACATCAAAATTAGCTTCGTTTGGGAAAATTAAAGAAAAATAATAGGACTGCTGGCATTAATTTTTTCCCAGTTCATGACATAAATGCTGAATTCCAAGCATAATAGAAGGGAAATCACATAAGTATTTTACTCTAAAACGTATAAAAAAAATTCTACAATTATATGTTACTTTAAGGATCAATGTTTAGATAAATGACTTGAAATATTAAAAAAAACGTGGTACATTAATGATAAATTAATTAAAATGGCATGTAACAGAGGGGACAAATAAAATCCTTCATTTTTGGCTTGAACTGTAATTCATGTCAAATTCTGTGATTTGGAACTCCTTAAAAATTTTTTGCATTCTTTTTTTAAATCAACACATTTCAAGGTAAAACAATTTACTATGGGGTTGTATAAATTGCTAGCACTTTTTATGTAAATGAAAATAATAAAATGCAACAGAGGGGACATCTTCTGAATTTGATAAACAGTTACAGTTAAAATATCATTGTCAAAGGTAATATTTTGGTTGTTTAATGTTGGAGTAGCTGGTAGCAGGAGTTGCTGGTGGGGGGAAATTCAGTTACCGGGTGTCCTCGCCAAGCGCCGATGTGTCGCCAAGGTTGGAGTTTGGTCGAAAGTTTGTTTACTTTAGCCTTAGAGTCAGATGTCTGTTGTAACCTGTGTAGAATGAGTTGAGGTGTTGGATGATGCTGTAGTTTGATGAAAAAACGCTCGGTGGGTTCATTAAACGATACCAGGATATTTGGTAAAGGGATTTTGTGATTGGTTAAGGCAATTTAAGTGTAATCGGTAAACCGAGGTTTTAAAACGAGGAAATTTGAAATCGGTGAGTCAGTTCTTGTTTTGTGTTATTGGTGTTTGGTGTGTGGTTAGTATATGTTGGTTTTGTGGTTAGTTAGTAAAAGAAGGCGTTTTGGTGTTATGTTATTAGCTTTTGTGCGTTTTGGATATTTCTCAGGAGTTTCTTTAGATAAAGGTAAGGGTTTTTTTTAAAGAATTTTTGCAATTGCTTAAGGTTTTCAATGTGAATTGTAAATGTGTATAAGTAGGTTATTTAATCCACCGATGTTGTTTTGAGTTGAAAACGGGCCTGTGTTTGCCCAGTTTACATTAGCTGTATGACTAGGTTGCTTAATTCACTGTTGTTCTTTTAGTTAAAAACGGTTTACTGGTTGACTAGTTTACATAGCTGTATAACTAGGTTGGTGAATCTACTGAGGTTTTTTTAGTTAAAAACGGACCACTGGTTGCCGAGTTTACATAGCTGTACAACTAGGTTGCTGAATCCACTGAGGTTTTTTTAGTTAAAAACGGTCCACTGGTTGCATAGTTTACATAGCTGTAGAACTAGATTGCTTAATATTCTGAAATTTTTTTAGTTAAAAGTGGTTTATTGTTTGCTCATTTTGAATTGCCTGTTACTGAATTTGCTGACAATTTTTAGTGTTAAGTATGGATGGTGTATTTTGTTTTATTGTTTTTTTTAAGTGGAATATCTGTGGAATTTTAATGTGTTAAAGTAATTTGTATTTCATGACAGTGCTCAACATGTTGTATTATTTTATCGTATTCTAAAATGGTGTTTCACACGTGAAAAATTTGGCGACAAAAAAAAAGCGCCAAGTAGCGGGTGTTGGCGAGAAAAAAAAGTCGCCAAAAATAGGCGACACCCGGTAACTGAATTACTCCCCACTGTTATAATATCTGATATATGAACCCATGCTACATCTCTTTGCAGTTATATTTGAAAGTTTTCACCAGATCGTGTTTGAAAAACAACCACACACATTCTCTGTTTTTCAATTTCAGTTACCAGGGGTACAAATTTGACTGTTCTGTTCTTCCCTTGCACTTTAACAGTGGCAAAATCACCAACAGTTACATTAGCAGATAAAGAACTTTCATTTTTGGCAGATTCATTCATAGTATACTCAAAGTGTACTCCTCCTTCAGAAGACACAAATGTATAGGAAATATAATAATTCCCTAGGACTCACGCGCAATGAATCCACTGTAAATGTGGTACGCTTTTTATGTTAGACATCCGTTCCTCAAAGGCAGCTATGTCCCTTTCAATATTCTCTTTTGGGTAAAATCATACAAGCCGGTGCGCACCCTATGTAAACACGGCGACTGTCACCAACCATTTTGCACGATCAGCAAAGTCAAAGTATTTTAACACATTAAAATTGCACATATATTCCACTCACAAAAACATTAAAACAAAATACAACGTCCATATTTAACCAAAAGAACGTCTGCAAATTCAGTAACAGGCAATTTAAAACAAGCAAACAGTGCACTGTTTTTAACTAAAAAACCACAGTGGATTCAGCAACCTAGTTGTACAGCTATGTAAACTAGGCAACCAGTGGACCGTTTTTAACTAAAAAAAACTACAGTGGATTCAGCAACCTAGTTGTACAGCTATGTAAACTAGGCAACCAGTGGACCGTTTTTAACTAAAAAAACCTCAGTGGATTTAGCAACCTAGTTGTACAGCTATGTAAACTAGGTGACCAGTTGACTGTTTTTAACTAAAAAAACAACAATGGATTAAGCAACCTAGTTGTACAGCTAATGTAAACTGGGCAAACACTGGCTCGTTTTCAACTCAAAAAAACATCGGTGGATTAAACAACCTAGTTGTACACCTCTTATAAAGTATAGCACGTAAATAGCACTTACGAAAACATAAACACATAAAATATCAATTTAAAATTCACATTAAAAACCTTAAACATTGCAAAGATTCGTTAACAAAGAGCACTTAAGTAACCGCTTACTTAAGTTTTTAAGTAACCGCTCAGAAATGTCCCCAACACCCACCGGCTTATAACGTAACACCAGCATGCTTTCTTTTATTTAGCTTTATATTCACACCATATTTCTAACAAACACACACAAATTCTTTTCATACATTAACATATTTCATTCCCTTCCATCAATAACATGAAACAATATCAAATATCAATCCAAACTGATGATAGACGTATTCTTTATGGTTGCCAGTCACAACTAATACCGGCAGGTAACTTCAATTTGGCGGTGCATCGCGCACCCTGGCGTCAGATTGTTTACCAATGAATCGTAAACAAAAACATTGATATGTAAACAAAGCACCGTATATAGAATATAGTCCCTCTTTTGGACAGTAGATTTTTTCCACCCAACTGGAAATAGAATTTGCGCATTCAGCAAACGATTTGGCATCATTTGTTGGAGGTATCCATTTTTTTTGACATTATTCCTCTGTAAACAGCCCTTTTTACAGTACCTCCAACCCCGTCAACTGGACCCTTTCCATGGCTTATGGCAAAGAAATGCCAGTTGACTTCAAGGGATGAAAAAGTGACATTGAAAAGTGTATACTTTTGCTTGAATTGGGATGATGACCCATCACTGAATATGTCGATTTCTTCTAACGAAGGCCTTTCTTTTTTAATTTTATTAAACAGGACATCATTAAAAGTATGGATTTCATACTTGTCGTGCTGCATATAATCCCTGGCTATGGTGTGAAACTTACAATTTTTCTTCCATACAATCACTTTTAGGTAGCCAAGCGACAGAGTGTAAGCTGCTTGGATCTCAATTTGTGAGAGAAAAGTAAAATTCTCACTTGGACTTATAAAATGCACTTGGTTGGATTCTGTCTGAGCTGCTTAAAGTAATCAGATTGTGTTGACTTTTTGTAGCACTGTAGTATAAATTTTCCCATCTGGTTCTCGAGTTTATCAATTATATCAGAGAGTGTGCGTTCATTAAAAAAATTTAACACATTCTTTGCTACTACTATCTTTGCTCCACTGATACCACTTAAGGGGTTATTTTAACTGATCTTCAGGTCCCATGAATACATTCCCAGAATTTGTTCTCAACTGCCAGCTAATCTGATTTGTTTACACCTTTGTGTAACAGAGGGGACATTTAGCTCTGTCCTCTCTGTTACATCCCTTCTGTTATATGTGTATTTAAAATAAAAATAATTAATTTTTAGAAAATTATAACATAATATGATTGTACTAATAAACTTTATTGTAAATACCAGTTATTAAGTCTAAAGCTTTTTTTAGATAATGAATAAAATATACTTTATAAAAAAAAATGTAACAGAGGGGACAGATATGTAATTGGAATAAATTTATCTTTAGAAAATAAGAAAAAAGTTCTTGTATGAAAACAATCATTGCACATTTATATTTAAGAACAATTTAACTTACGGTAAAAGTCAAAGAATACATAAAATCACTAGATATTTTAAATAATTTATTGTTTCTTAAGAAAGACACTTTTTTTTACAGGATAAGTTGAAATCATAAAAGCCCTTCATTTATTGAAAATTAAAAAAAAAAAAAAAAACACCAAGCATAACTCCCTAAAATAACTATTGAATCCATAAACTACAGTAAATTTCCTAAAAAATGATACCAAATGTAAGGATATTGCTTAAACTTGATAAAACTCGATACTGGTTTCAGTTGGCATGGAATTCACCAAATAATTCTGTGGCATCTGCACTATATTAGTGTTACCAATGGCAACTAAAGAGATGAGGACTTTTTCAGACGCTTAGGTTATATTAAACAAGAAAGAGGAAGGAAATCTCACACGCTTATTTAGATTAGTTTAATATTTGGTCAAGGAGGCTTTCTGTATTGCTGGTAACTGATTCACAAATGTGAATGAAGCTGAAAAAGGAGAAAAACATGTTTTAGTAATATTCACTGAATTTCTGTAAAAGAATTTATAAACAATTTCAAATGCGTTACCATGTTAGATAAAAATAAGCCAGTCAGTATTTCTGAAGTATTCTGAAGAAGTATCACGAGATGGATCAAGCTTCCAGTTTAGATGAATTTGGGAGTCATTGTGCCATTCTCAGTGGAATTTTTTTTCAAATTTTATCTGTAGATGCAAATGAGAAAATTAAGGTGCAGTGCCAACTTTGCCAACCCAAAAGGTCTATCGTAAGTGGAACATTCAAAACCACTACAAATTTTAAAACTCGCTTAAAGGTAAAACTTCAATCTTATCATAAAATTGATTAAGCTGAGTTCTTTTATTCAAATGTATAACTGAATTCAATAAGTCATAAATAATAATATACAAGCTTTTCAATGCCTTTTTTTTTTTCAAACTTTTTTAATTGAATGCTCTGCAAGTCATATTTACTTCTCTTTCCATCAAAGCATTCTTGTCCTACTTTTTAAAAAAGTATGAGAGAGAAACAGTATATGTATACTGCAAAAAAATTTTGTTTGTCTTGTTTGGAAATCTAAGTAAACCTTAAGTTTCTTTTATTAATTGTTCATCATTTATTCATTTTTTTTTCCCATCCGATATTTATAATGATGGATAGATTGTGTTCGAGTTCTCAGAAATTTAAACCTCACCATTGATGTCTGTATTAAAAAATATCAGACATGGGTTTGAATTCGCTTTTAAGGGCTTGAACCCTAAATTTATGTTTATCATAATTTAATGTTTTATTTTAACAGCTTGGATGAAATAAATGAAAAATTTCAGTAAACTTTTCAATTTTTAATGTTGTTCTTATCAAAATGGAGTAATTTTAGAGTGATACGAGAGTGGTTAAAGATAAAACTACTACGAATGATGACGGGTTTGAATTTAATGACTCCGAACCATATACCACAAATTCTCAAGATGCTGTTGAACTTGAACTGCTGCAGTTTCTTTCCGAAAAATCAACAGATTTGAAGTTCTAAATTTATATCCGACAGTAAAAGAACTTTTCATGAAATTTATCACAAGTTTGCCGACTAGTGCTCCTGTCGAAAGACCTTTTTTCCTTTGCAGACATTATAAATGCTCCAAAAAGGAATGACTGAGCGATAATCAGTTTGAATACTAGTTTTTTTGAAAGCAAATCATTCTTTTTTTAAATCAGTGCTCAGAATAATTATACCATCTTTTAAAAGTCCTTTTCATAATTTCTTAATTAAATTGCATACTGTTAAGTAAATTAATACAATGGCACACTTTTTTTGTAGTAATATATGAATGCATCTTAAAGTAGAAGTATAATTTAATTCATCTTTGTTTAGAAGTATATTTAATTTTATATTTTAATTCTATTCATTATCACTAAAAATAACATTCAATAAATACTTGTCGTGCACAGTTTTGCTTTCGTGCCTTTTAAGATGCAATTTATTTCAGAAAATATTCATATATGTTTAAAAAAAAAAAAAATAGTTACTATTACATTTGTTTGTTCATCACAAAATACATTGGAATAAAATAAACTAGAAGTTTTTGTAGAAAATTTTACTTATTCTTGATTAAAGTTTTTGACGTATTTTGTATTTTGTGTGTATATCTTGAAAATACATGTATTTGCATTTTTTATTTTTTCAATTTAGAAAGTATTTTGTAATTTTGTGTGTTTGAAGAAATGTAATTTGTATTTTGTATCGAAAATACATTTTTTATGTATTTTGCCCAACTCTGCTGGTGAGCATTCCTTTTCAATTCTTCGCCTTTTAAAAGCATATCTTTGGAGCATAACGGATGAAAGCACACTAAATGGTTATTGTTGTAGTTATTGTTGGATTACTGCCAATTATCTACATGTGGGATTTAGGTCAATTGGGTGATGTGTCCTCCATGTGGGTCTTTCTAAGGGGTCCTAACCATATTTATGCAAAGTTTCGGAGGAAAACAAAACTCTGAACAGATAGGTCGGCGGAGCAGACTGAATGAACTAACGATGCTGAACATGTACAAAAATGTCCATGATAGCCCTGAAAAAGTATTGAATGAATTGGCGAAACAACCCTGATGCTTAGCTTAAATTATAACATTATCAGTTTAGCATTGTACTGAACTTGTGCTTGTACAAAAAAAAAATTGTGAGCAGTGTGAATTCATCTTTTGAAGTGCATGTTTTACAGACAAAAACTATTCGGGACTCGGGGTCTTATCCAGAAAAACATTTTGGGTGAGGGGTGCAGGCTCCAAATGATAAAAAAGGCAGAATTTCTATCAAAAAGACGATATCATTATCAGTTTAGTTACAAAAATCAAAATTTTTGGGGAGGGCAGGGTCCAGATCCTCTGGATCCCCCTTTAAATACGTCCTCGTCGGGACTGTATGGAGAAGCCGGTGCTGTTTATATTTTGGTTTGGTGATTATTCTGGTACAATCCTCGGGCAATGGATGGCACCAAGGAAATCATCCTGCCATCCGATGTTTTGATTGACAATCATAAAGACAAATGTATATCGTAATTTATTGCAGCTCGGTAGAATACAAGGTTGGAATGTTTGGAATTTGAAATCTTTTTATGTTACAGTGGCGGATTATTGAAAGTTTGTCGGTGGGGGCGGTTAGTTAGAAGATTGACATATACATCCATTTTATGGAAGTAAAATAGGATCTTTTACATTAATTTCTTTTTTCTTTGGGGGGCCGCCCCCCCCGCTTTAATCCGCCCTTGTTATGTTATGGATGGAAAGGAATGATATATGTTATTGTATGAAAAGGAAGTGTGTGTGTTTGTTAGAAATGGGGTGTGAATCTTAAGCGTAAAGTTTTCAAAATTATTGGGGGGGGGCGGGCCACACAACCACATATATTCACGTCAGTGGCGTAGCCAAGGGGGTGTTAGGGGGGGTCAACCCCCCCTATGAGGAATTTTTTTCCATACAAAATGTATATTCTTCACTCCCTTATCATACACTCGTATACATATATGTGAGTTGCAGAAGTCGTAACTCCCCCATGAAAAATTTCTGGCTACGCCACTGATTCACGCACATATAACTTAGTAATAGCTGCCAACTACCATGGAATATATATAACCACTTTTTCTACATGATTTTTCGGCTTAAAATATAGCAAAATTTTTGTGCTGCGCGCGCGAGCTGGTTGCTATTAAAAAAAAAAAATTAAAAAATTTACTGTTTACAAAAAATGGTTAATTATATTCCGTAGTAGTTGGCAGCTATGACTTACTATATATAAGTGTAAATTATTGGAGGCGCTCGAGCTCTATGGGTCTTTAAAATTCTACACCTATGTAAGGTAAGTATCCATGTTAGTATCTTCCTACCATGTTATAAGTTAAAAATAGAAGCAGTGTAAAAAATCCAAAGGAAGAAAAAAAAAAAACATTTTCGATGAGATAGTGCATTTTAGACACATCTGAACTTTTCTTTATTTCATACTTTACATTGCATAATCTGCTTTTAATTAACCAGAGCCTGGTGAGGGCAGCTTATAGTAACATTGTGTGTTACGTGGCGTCACAATGAATACTAAATCATGATTGAAATCAAAAGAAGAAAATTTTTAAAAGTCCAAGTGAAGGTTTTTTTAAACGTTTGTAAATGGCGTGAAATACTTTTTTTATGTTAGTATATATTAATTTTCTGTATTTAGTGGTAAATTATTGGGTGGGCTCAGCCCCTATTCACAATTTATTGGGGGGGCTCGTGCCCCACGGGCCCATATAACTCTACGCCTATGGTGTGAATATAAAACTAAATAAAAGAAAGTGTGTTGGTTTTAAGTTAAAGCCAGTGGGTGAAGGGACATTTCTTGGCAGTTGATTAACAAAATAAAGGTAAGTGCTTATTTTTTAATGAATCTTTGCATTCTTTAAGGTTTTTAATGTGAATTTTAAATTGATATTTGATGTTTTTATTAGTGCTATTAATGTGTTATTCTAATCATACTGACTAGATGCAGTATATAGCTAGGTTGTGTAATCCACAGATGTTTTTTTTTGAGTTAAAAACAGGCCTGGTTAGTATTTGCCCAGTTTGCATTAGCTGTACAGCTAGGTTGCTTACTCCACTGTAGTTTTTTTTGGGTTAAAAACGGTCCACTGTTTGCTCATTTTTAATTAGCTGTTGCTGAACTTGCAGACATTTTTTTGATTAAATATGGACTGGTGGTTGAAGACTTTTAAATTATTTTGAAATGAATTTGTTGTTTGTATCTGGTTTTGTTAGTGTAATTTACATGCAATTTTAATTTGTTAAAATTATTTGACTTTGCTTTGTTGATCGTGCAAAATGGTTGGCGATCGCCAACGATGGGGGGGGGGGCTTGGCGACTGCCGCTGTGTTTACATAGGGCACGCACCGTGTTTACATAGGGCATACTGTCTTGGTCGTTTTTACCAATATTCAACGACGTTTAACAATTTTTAAGAAACCCACTATAGAAATTTCTGGTTGCTCCTAGTCCTGGGTTGATCCAGAAATTCTTTCCAAGGTCCCATCAAGGATGGTGCTAGTGGGGGGTCCGGGAGGGCATATGACCCCCCGTCGGGGACCTTGTGGCCTCCCGTCGGGGCTATTTGCTTAATTCATCGGGGAATAAAAAAAATTCAGAACGACGCAGTCGAATTTTTATTTTACTTTTGGCAAATTAAAAAATTAATAATGAAATTATTTAAAAATACGGAACTTAAACGAAGTGTTGGTGAAAGAAACGAATAATTTACCATTTCAGTTATGCAAAAATAATAGTCTGGGAAAGAGGGGGGGGGGGAGTCCATCTCCTTTGGGCAATGTGGTTTCCTTATCAAGGTTTCTAGGGAAAGCAACCGGATTCCAGATGATCCTAAAGGGATCCGAGTACTAATGTAATGGCATCTTTGGTGATCTCCGTTCGCCAAGTGGGGAGAATTTTATGGTTATCAATCATCAGGATTTCTATTTGTCTAAACCTGATCATTGCACTATTTTTCATGCACAGTACAACACATTTGTCTTTTCTCCTTCTGTTGTCTGTAAAATTATCGCCATATCATTAGGATTTAAATGCAATAGAAATGGCCTGGACTTCCATCAAAAGGTACATTAGTAACAACAGAAATATCTCAGCTGACCTAATCAATCTCACTAATATGACGAATTTGACATAGAAGCATTTTCTTCCATTAGAAGAGCAGTGATTATTTTAGCTTTCTTTTAACAAGGTTATATGTTTCTCTCTATTCAAAAAAAAAAAAAAAAAAAAAAAAAAAAGTGTAATGGCCGCTGTCAAAGCTTGTTGGGCTATCTCCTCCTAAACCGTGGGGATTTGAGTTTCGTTCGACTAAAGCATAGGTTCCCAACCTTTTTTGAACTGGTGCCCCCTTTTCTAGTGAATATTTCACTACCGCCCCCCTCCCACTCCAGAGAAACAAGAGCGCACATAATGCATGGTGAAAACAAGAATTAAATTTAAAAAAAAAATTACTAATAGGTAGAATATTGTTGGAATTGAAACGCTACTGAATTTCTTCTTCATTTAAAAAAGAGGAATAAAAGTTTTAGCTTACCTGTTATAAGGACAGGCAGGGGTTTTGATGATACGAAGTAATAAATAATAAATTACTGCTTTCTAAATAAATAAATTAACAGTTTCAGAGAACAATCAAAACGCATACTTAATTATATTAAAAAGTATTTTTATTAAAATATTATCAGCATATTTTTTAAATCTTTTTAGACAATATTTGGTTAATCTTTCCACGCCCCTCCGTGCCATAACAACGCCCTCTAATTTTCTCTGGGTCTTTTACCGCCCCCCTGAAAGCCTCAAACGCCCACAAGGGGGCGTTATCGCCCACGTTGGGAACCTATGGACTAAAGCCTTAGTTTCCTGCTCGCGTCCAGTGACCAGAGTGATTAATGACCTTAGCGGGTGCCTCTCGCGTCCAAAGAACGCGTTTATTAAAGACCGTCGCTGGCCACTTGGCCAATTATCACTTGTAAGCAATAAATTTTTCGCACGAGAAGAAAGCAGGAGATACTCCGGACAATAGGTAATTGGGGACCGTGGATAATATTGCGGTTTTCACACTTGTGGTTTTCACCCCATCTATTGTTCGGTAGAGGGTCGCAGCGTCCAAACCCGGTCAAATTTCCCCGTTCAAATACATTGTAGCCGCGACAGTGTCTGGGTATCTGCAAAGGCCTTTAAGCGTCGCTGGGGACGTCCAGATCTGGTGGACGCACGAAAGACCCCGGGCGTTTTTTCGCGGTTGACAAATTGGAGCTTGCCGTCGATGCGAGCAGGAAACCCGGGCTTTAGGTGTCCACAGATTCGAAAAATTCTGAGGAACCTGATAAGCTGAGTTAAATTTCGAAAATCGAATTCTTTTAGAAGCTATTAATAAAAAACTGAAAAAATAAACATAATGGTTGCCAGATTTGGCATAAAATCATTCATTCCTTTGCAACAAAGCAATTCCAAGTATGTAGAATCGCGTGAAATTACAAACATGAAGTATAGAATGACACACATTTTACGCCAAATAAAAAAGTATATGAAATAAATAACTCAAAGTGTGTTATACAAAGTTGACAATTTCAAATAGTTCGCTTAGACAACAGAAGTTTAGAATTAGCGATTATTCGTTTTTCCAAAATAGAATAATTATAACTGATTTTAAAAGCGCCATCTTGGCATTAGGAATGATCTGGCAAATTGGTATCTTTCCAAGCAGGGTGAATCTGAACTTCGAGTTCCAGAATGTTAGAACCCAGTATCTTGAAAATGAAAAATAATTAAATTGCAGATTATTTTAAAGCCGGTTGGTCCAGCTGGAGTATTTGCTACCAGTAGACATATTTGGTGGCGTTAACTATGCCATTATAGCAGTTATAATACATTTTGGATGTTTGCCAGCGCGGCGAGATGATATAATTCGTGGTGCTAAATATGCCAATCTGCAAAGGATTATGTATATGAAAATATGGATAACGGCTTTCCGGGAACCTTACATGGGCAGTAATTATAGGTTGTGAGCATGTGTAAATCGCCAAATAATGAAAAGTCGCCATTGGTGGCAAGCTAACGTAGCTGTTCCGCAGTTTTTATCAAAGAAAACATATGAAGAACTGTTGAATGGCAACATTAAATATCATTGTATTTCTCAGGAGTGCAAATAATTTTTCCAGCGATTATACGCGGAGTCCAGGTGGAGTATAGCTCAGGACCAGTACAACACAGATTCCTATAACAAAATATACCGTGTTATGTAGGGGATCTACTGTAGTGTGAAGTTTAAATTTTTATGTACCAATGAACATGCAAGAAGCAACGTGTAGCTCAGTAACATTCTATCTGATCCAATCTTTGGGACTTGTCTGTTGAAATTCTGTCTTTTTTACGAATAATCCTTATTAGGGGGCCGAATGCCTCATACGAAAAACGAGCGTAGCGAGTCTAGGCGCCTTGGCCCCTAGTTTTGTATATGCAATTTACGGATGCATTACAGTAGTATAAAAGCCACTGGAAAATTTCAAAACAGGGAGTTTTTGAGATAACGAGTTGAAATAAAAGGAAATCAGTTTTTAAATGGAAATGTAGGTTACGGCCAATTATCTACGCTAGGGATCTAGGCCGGGGTGGGATTGTCCTCCGTGTGGGACTTTTTAAGGGGTCCTAACCCGCATTTACGCGAAGTTTCGGAAAAAAACGAGGAAAACTCCGAACGGTTAGGTCGGCGGACGCGACCTAGTTTCTGGTACGACACTAGGTCGCGTTTCATTTCAGAAAAAATTCTTAAAAATCGAAAATTTAGCAGGATATGTTACTTTTGGAAACTTTTTAGTCGTGCAGTTCCACGTTGAAGAATTTTTTCCGAAAGTTTTATAAAAAGCACCGTTGTTTCATTTATTGCAGTGTGTAATACAGCTTAGAAAGAATCATCCTGAGTTTTTTTCAGACTCTGGTGCAGTTAGCTTATTCTGATTTGTGTGCTTAGACCTTGAGGGAGATTTTATTTTTTCGAACTATACCCTTAATTATTTCTCGAACAAGTTAACAATTTTTTCGACGGCCAGTATGTCATTTCTTGAGTATATTATAATGTGATGATTTACTTTGTGATTGTTTGTCGCAAATATATACATGATTTATCGGACCAAAGATTAATGTTAACCATTTTGACAGGAATTCGAAACGCACTCTGGAATGTTCAAAACGAAAAATCAGTGGAAAAAGTGAGAGAACTGGTCTTCCACTGTCAGAATTTTATTAAAACAAAAATTATTTTGCTCATCATTCGGTATTTGTTAGGAAATTTTACGTAAAAATGTCTATTCTGGGGGGGGGGGCTCTCTTGTGGAGGCCTCGGGACTGCAGCCCCGGTTGCCCGCCCCTAAATCCGGCCCTGGATCGATAGCTGCAGTGTGAAGAAAAGGCCCTGGTTATCGCACGTGCCCTTGGCACACATGTAGAAATAGGCCAAAAAATTCAGTTTAGAGCGATATATGGGGGCATAAAAATTGAGACAGCTATATACAGGGGCACAAAAGTGTTATAGTCAGGCCCTGGAAGAACCATGGTTCTGACCTACCGCGCATCTGCCGAGCTAACGGTCTGGGCGGTTTTTAAAGACGAGACGGGCTCTGAAATTCACTATTACGTTTGGGCTCGAGCTCCTGAGGAATTTCTCCTTTATTGAACAAACTCCTTGTAAACAGATCTTTAAAAATGACTCATGGGACAAATAAATTAATTATTATTATTTGATAAACTTGAATATAAATAATTAGAAAGTGCATTAAGAGTTTGCTATTATATTTGTCTTTAATTTACACAAAGGACAAAATTTGTGATATGCTGTCGATGAAGTAATTGACTTTTATTTATCTATCAGCTGAAATTTCGGGCTCGGACTCCAATAATATCGCACGGGCTGAAATTAAAAGTTCTCGAGCTCGGGCTTTAAAATATGAGCCCGAACTCTTCTCTAGAGGTTTTCTCCAGATGTAACGTGAATATGCGTTTGAACCCGTAAAAAAGTCCTTCGCCCGAGGCATTTCTCCTTTTGCAGCCAATAGCTCTAGTATACACTGGCTTGATAAAACAACAACAACCATGCTGGTCGAGTGAAGAGGTATATTGATAGACTTGGACAGTTTATAAAACACTTTTCTTTTTCTTAGTTCAACTTCTCCCCAAAAATCAGTCACAGGGCTTGATTTTGGCCAACTGTAACCCTCGGCAATTCAACCAGGTCAACTTTGGTCCTGCCCCCACCGCCGCTCAGTGCAAATCCTGGCTACGCCCATACCCTCACACCTTCGAAAAAAACTACTTAATTTTCATAATAATTATAGTTAATTGATATAATATTTCTACATACGTCTCCTCCCTTGATCGTGAATTGGTTCAAAATTAGGGGATAGAGTCAGAGGCAGCAAAACCGATCGGGTCGGCTCTATCACCTTTTATATTTCTGGCAAAGTTTTGAATCACCCTTTATACGTAGCGACGCAGCTTTTACACTTTAGAAAAATAGTTATATTAAAAATATTAATTAGTGGAATCACATTGGCGGGAGCAGTTTATTTATTTTGGAAGTAAAGAACGAGTACGCCCTTGAAAAGATGCTTTCCCCCCGATTTCCGATTTTCTACTTTGACATTAATTATACACAGCATGCAGGAGGGGGAGATTCCCATGAAAGCAGGTCACGAGCCGCGAACTTCGTTTGTTGCAACAAATATTAACGTTTGAGAATTCAAGGCTGATTCAGTGAAGCTTTCGCGTGTTGTCCCAGGAATGTTACAATGCTTCCTCCAGGAATCGAATCGATCGGATCATTTTCTCTGGAACTGGAAGTTTTTATTTTTGCCTGAGCCACGAGAATTCTTTGAAATCAAATGGGGATTTCTGGAGTGGAAGAGATAAGGGGCGCTCCAGGATTTTTTTGGGTGGTCTAGACTGATCAGAGACTGATTTGCGGCAGAGCATTTGGGACAAGCGTCCGGTCCCCCAACCAAAAGGGGCCCCCAAGTTATCCTTTAAGTTTAAAAATTTGTAAATTTAAAATAAGAAATAGAGAAATAAATTTTGTGAAAAAAAAATAGTAATAATAATTATTCTGTTTCTATTTCATTGCTCTAGCATTATATATATATCCACACTCTTACTTAGCTAATCGCTAAACGGCATAGTCTCGGGCAGTTAATTATTCAGCGCTAACTTCATTTAGTCGTGTCATATGAGTGATACATGCTGATTGCGAGGAAACCATAGAGCTGATTTTCAATCGGAACAAATACTGTTGCGTAGGAACTTTGTAAAAGTAGGGGGAGCTGGGGAACATATTGTGTTGTGGGGTTATAAATTGGGTTACAATTACTCCTTTTTTGGTTGCATTTTTGACCAAGTTTAACAGACAAATGACTTTTTTCTAAAATATCGGAACACGACCTTAGAAATTATTAAAAATAAATAAATAATCAAGTTTTGATTCCAATTACATAATAGAAGCATTTTAAAAGATCATCAACTCTTTAATCCAGTTAAAGTTATTTTTATAAAACAAATATACCTAATACATAACTTAAGCCCCACAATGACCAAGTGGATAAGGTACTCAAAAGGATAGGCAGCTGAAATGTGGAGATCTTGGTTTCGGGTCCCGTCATGCGGCTGTCGATCTAACGGTCTGGAGTTTTGGTCTGTTTTCTTCAGATGTAAAGTTGAATACGCGTTAGAACCCCCTGGAAAGTCCTCCGACCAAGGTACACCCCATGCTAGGCAGATCGCCCTTGCGTAGCGTTGCCATAAACAGCACACTTAATACATAACTTTAGTTAGGGTTTCCCCTGTAGTAACTGGAGCATTGAATAGTCCTAAAAGCATGTCTTCCATTCTCCAGAAATATTTCGCCAAGTATCGAATACATGTGGAGAACTGCTCTTTCGCGGTGGCATCGGTTGTTCCATCAACAATGATGTCAAAAAAAAAAAAAAAAAAAAAATGCATCCTTCATTTTTTCTTGCTCTGTACGCTGATTTGAGTATGCCAACATTTCCAAAATTTCCTTCTGAATGTCCTGACTGATCAATTTATCGCCCTTGGACAACCATGATTCAACTTCCAGACGAATTGTTCCCAATTCTTGAAGATAGACGTACAAATTTCCATCATTATTGCCATGTAATGGCCATGGGTTGTAAAGTAAACAATGAAAAAAAGGATGAAGGCACAACCAAGTGTACTTACTACCCTTTCTCCTCTCTTTGTTGCTTATTGTGAATTTCCTAGAAAAACGAGACTACATTTTTGAAATCAGGTTTGGCATAACAACAAACATAAATCAATGCACCATAAACAGATATGGTTAATGTGACCAAACGTCCCGTTTTGAACGGGACAGTCCCGTTTTTAGGTGGCTTGTCCCGTTGTCCCCAAGCACAGCTTCGGGACACCGTAATGTCTCGTTTTCAGAAAATGTCCCCTGCAATGTCCCGTTTTTAGAAAGAGAGAACTCACGGTAACGATTTCAATAAAGGTTCTAAAAATCTAAAATTATCAACGGCAGTGTCTGGAAAAAGAAACAAAAAAAAACCTAGCCAGCCTCCCTCCCTCCCCTCTCGAAACGCAGGGATGTATGGTTTTATGTATTTGTTTTTATTCTCTTTGTAAACTATTTCAATTTCTTTCTTTTTTTTTTAAAAAAAAGTCATGTTCCTCTTTTGCTTATCCCCCCCCCCCCCATCTCCACTTTATTTTCCCTTTTCACTCTAGTTTTCTATGAATTTTTTTTTTCTTCCGAATGACAACTTCCTTTTCTTCTGTGTGTCCTTTTGTTTATATTTCTCACTTTCCTACCTTCAAGTCTTGTGCCGTATGGTGTTTTTGAATTCGAAAAAGGGCCTACCCCTTGTACCACCCGAAACGTATGTCTTGCACGATTTTTTATTGTATATATGTGCGTTTTAGAAAAAAGTTTTTTTTTTTTTTTAATTTTTTGAAATTAACATTAACACAAGCTTTTTACACGTTTTCTTAACTAAAAGATATCCAGACCTTTAAATTCAGTCTTCCTTAAAAACAGTAGATGTCCCGTTTTGAGGAAGAATATAAACACACTATTACCAAAAAAAGTAGTAGATGTCCCGTTTTAAAGGAAAAAATATATGGTCACGTTAGATATTGTGCGAGAATTTTTCAAGGGAGAGCTGAGCCCGTCTGAAATATTCTAGGGGGAGCCACAGCTCTATCGGTTCCTACGCCACTGAACAGATAAAAGGAATAGCTTCCTAAGTGGAGTGAAGTAAAGATTTATCCCACTCTAAATAAATTCTCTGATATAAACACATAAATATTGTGCAACATGTTACTTGAAAAATACGGAATGAAATTAACGATTGCAAATTAAATAATTGAAATATTATTATCCTACATAACAGGGTGTCAATTATTTGAATCAATTGATTTAGATCGTTTTTTTTTAAATCATTGATTTAAATAAGGGATGCATAACCTCTGGCGTATGGGCCATTAATAGCTCATGACAACCTGTTCCACTCACCCAACCCAGTTGCACGGTAAAAATCAAATCGGAATCTATCAATCCAATTTTTAAGAAAAGGAATTAATTGCAAAAATTTAATTATTTCAGATTTATTTTCAATGTTCATAAACATTTCACTAGAAAATGTTCAGTTATAATTAACTAGCAGCGTGGCCCGGCATTGCCCGTGCAATGGAAGAGAAATGACCATTGGCCTTAAATATGGACTGTAAAGGGAAGGAATGTGAATCCTCCCGCTGCAATGATATAAAAAGGACATGGGACTTCCCGCTGCAACGGGAAAAGAAAAAAAAAAAAAAAAAAAAAAAAAAAAAAAAAAAAAAGAGAGCATGGCACCAGATAGCGAACACAGGTTACAGGGAATCGGACGTGGCTAGGCTGGAATGTGAATCCTCCCGCTGCAATGATAAAAAATGGACATAGGACTTCCCGCTGCAACGAAAAAAAAAATGAGCACGGCACCTGGTGGCGTACAGGTTACCGGAAATTGGACGTGGCTAGGCTCCTGCCCTTGTACGTGTCTGTGTTCAGTCATTTATCGCTAATACCTAGGCAACTACTAAAAACAAATAAAGTCCAGTCTTTGGTATGAGATTGTAAAAGGAAGGAATGTGAATCCTCCCGCTGCAGTGATAAAAAAGGACATAGGACTTCCCGCTGAGAAAGAAATGAACAGGGGACTTGCCAGCGTACAGTGGTTACATTTTAGTGTTTTTTAATTTTTGTTGTTAATAATCTAATAATGAGGAGAGTAGCAAATATTAACAACTACATTTAACATAGACATTAAGCTACGATGAGGAATTTTATTGTAATCTTTATTATCGTAGTCTGATTCTAATGAATTTATAACTTTATAGCTCAATAAAATCAATCATTACACGAAATTTGTCCCGCAGTGGTCTGGGCTGTAAACTCCGTTCCCATAAGAACAAGGCAAGTGAAGCAGCATCCGGCTTGGGTGACTTAATTCCCTCTCGGTTCGACTGCTGTGGGACCATGTACGCTAATGGGAGCTGGTGCACGTAAAATCCGTCTTGGCTCTAATGTCCTCCAAGTTGATAAACGATACCTCTGGGGATGCCGATTTCAGGTCGTGGTTGGTCCCTCATCTGGAATCGGTTCAAAATTAGGAACCAACAAGTAGGTATTCAACCACTTCGGGGGCAATGACACCCCTATTTCCATGGATAATGTCGTCTATCCATGGGCACAATAACAACAACATTACATGAAATTTAACTCAAAGATTTGTTTTATTTTGGTTTTAACAAAAAGAACTAAAGAAAATAATAACTATATTTTAAGTACACAAATATATACCCCCAGGTTCTCAATCCATTACAAAAGTTACACCCTGCCTGGTGTCAGAAATTCTGTCTGTGTCTTCCACCCCTTCACACACACACTTTAAAAAAGAATGCCTTCCTAGTTGTCTTGGAAACGCGCTTCAGCCAAGCACAGTTGAAGTGCGCTGAAATGTCTTTCAGAAAGAAGAACCTGAGATTCCCCACCTAACTATCTAGCGCGAAAATTGGACAAAACATAAATAACTAAAAAAAAAAACAAACAAAAACTATTAACCAGATAAGTTTAATTCTTTCGACATTAGCTTTCTCTTGTCCTATTTAGTCAGTGTGCCAAATTTGGTCTAGATCCGACCAACGGTCTCGACGGCTATTGCGAACAAACAGACAAGATTCTTCTTTTATATGTATAGATATAGATTGACTTTTATCAATATGTTCCATCATATATACAAGAACTTTTATTTAATAGTTGGGTGATTCCACAGTATTGTGAGCGTTTATGTCATATCTGCAGTAAGTTAGATTGGTCATAACCAGGGCTGTGGAGCTGGTAGGGAAAATGACCGACTCCGACTCTGACTTATGGAATTTTAAACTTATACTACGACTCTCTCGTATACTTGGCCCGATTAACCTCTGAAGTGAGGGGAAGCTCAGTCTCATTTCGCCCACCCCCCTTTTTGTTTGGGAAAAGTAAAGTTTTAATGATTTTCTTTCATAAAAATATTTTATTCATAATTTTTTTTTTCATTGATTAGTTTTAATGATTTCCTTTGATAAAAGCATTTTATTCATTAATTTGAAATTTTCCTTTGATAAAATATTTTATTCATTAATCTTCATAATAGTTTAGTTCATTGTTACGAGATTTTACAGTATTTTTGTAATTACTTTAAACATTAACAAATAACTTAAAACATTACCTTTCTGGAACATTAAACTTTATTAATTTAGTCCTATTTTTCATTAGACGTGGCTTTTTTTCAGGAATTCTTTGTTTTGATGACATTATAAAAATCACAACACAGAAATTGAGAATTAATTTTGACATTTAGCCTTTCTGCCGGCCTAATATTCCCCATAACAGAAAAAAACTCTCGACTGCAGCAGATGTCCCAGGCAAAGACATCGCAAACAACTAATTTAGAAATGTTGCGACATGAAGTATCAAGACTTGTGAAAAGCACCACTTTTCTTCATTAAAAATGTTTACAATAACTTAAAAATCATTTAAAAACAAACTTTTGAATTTTATCGCAGTTTTTTTTAGTCATTTTCGCCCCCCCCCTTCAAATTCTGAGGGGAAGCTCAAGCTTCCCGAGCCTTTTCAGTCCCTGCGCGTATATGAGTAAACATATACATTTGTGTTACAGCTTTTTTTTTAACTATAAAAGAAGCATAGGTGCTACCGAAAAAAAATGATGGCATAGCAGATTATTTATATTAATTAGCATTTATTGCGAAATGGAAAAACTAGCACATTAGTAATTTCTAAGAAACAGTATCTTCGGCAAGATCTTCTTTGACAAAGGACCATAAATCCAATTTGATAAACTTCAGAGCTTAATAGTGTTTCCACACTAGTTTGAGTAAGAGGAAGATCTACTGTTAGGGCTACTTCTTTTTACTTTTTAGGATATGTTTGTGAAAGTTATAAAAGAAGTGTCTTGCAAGAGCTATTTTCTTGTTGTGAATTATGCTACAATAATGCCTTCTATAAGCTGAAGAAATAACAAAATGAACAAGTTTAATGAATAATGGCAAATATCACATCTATCTTTTCTCCTTATATTTATTTATTTATCCCACTAATATTATAAATGTCAACGTTTGTATGTATGTTTGTTTCTCTTTCACTCTGAAACGGTTTGACGGATTTGGATGAAATTTGGAATACAGTTAAAGTCCTGGATTAACAAACAGGCTACTTTTTATCGCGCGAAAAAAAAACACTGTTCCTATAATATACGAAAAAAAACCTATCTTTTATAAAAAAAAAAGAATACAATTGAGCTTTTCTTTTACAAAGCCGTCGACAGATGGCGCAAACTTATAGAATACGCAGTTTTTAATAAATAAAATCACCTGAATAAGTTTTTCCTTCTGACGTGGATTTATAAGCGGATTTCGAGCAAAGCACACAAATCCGAAATACACACATAAACAAACAAACAAAAAATAAGTTTTTGAAACTTTCATTCAGTTCGAATTATGCATTTTTCTGCGTGTCTTTTCCCCCTTCTTTTTCTTGTATTACATCCAGAAAAAGGATGTTAGAAATATTGATTTTAATTTTGTTTAATTACACTCATGAATAATGATACACTTTCCAACTTAATGGAATAAGGAAAGAAAATATGGAAGACGCATGGATTATGATACGCTTTTAATATATAGCACTTTAGTGCTTATTTTAAATCTGAAAGTGTTTCAGATTTTCTTACTTTTTTTGATAATTACGTATTGTCCCGGCGGTCCGCCAAGACCAGCGATTTTTCGCCAAGATAAATGCCGGCACATGAAATTGTTTATGGTTTGGAATACGGTTGGTAACAGTTATGTCAGCACATTTGACGAAAAAATTGTTTGGCGGGAATGACCGCCGTGATAATACGTAAGTATCCTTTTTTTTCCCTTTCCGCTTTTTGATAACGGCAGATATATCTAGAAGCTCTTCAGAATTAATATAGGCTGAAAATAATTTGTACCTTTTTGCAGGTTTTTATCATTAAACCATCTTATTTTTGTAACCAGGAGCGGCCCGACACGGTAAGCAACTTAATCATCGCATCGGGGCGCCGGCTTCGAAGGGGCGTCATGTCGAACTCAAAAACTAAGTAGAGCATAAAAGGGGGGGGGCGTCTTTTTTACGTTAGCAGGGTGCGCCACTTACCCTAGGGCCGCCGCTGTTTGTAACCATCTTAAATTTAAATACCATTCAGAATCTGAGGTATTTTAGTGCCAAGGAAGCCGGTGAAAAACACAAGATTTATTAAGATGACGAACCAACTGGTCGCTGGAGACGGCTAGTATGTCAATAAAATAAAAAATAACTAAATATTTATTAATGTATATAGTACATAAATAAAAATAACTCTTTTTCATTAATTTTTTTTCAATTCACTTTAATTTCATTTCAAGTTCAAACTGTCCGACAAAAACTGGAGTCGGAGTTGAAGTCGATTTGTTTTTCCGACTCCTTTTACCCAAAAATCTGCCCAACTCTTCTGATTCCGACTCTGACTCCACAGTCTGTGTCATAACTACACAAAAAATTGACTTAGATGAACAATTTTTCTTTTCTTTTTTTTTTTTTTTAAACAATGTAATATACTATTTACAAAAAAAAAAAAAAAAAGAAGAAGAAAAGAAAGAAAGAAAAAAAAAACCATTTATCTAACTCAAATTATTTTATGATCAACTGAACATGTTGCGGACATGACTTAAACACTCACAATACTGTAGAATCGCCCAATTCTACAGTATTGTGAGATTTTAACTATGTGTGCCATCATATTTTCAATATCTTAATTCAGTATATAATCAGCCAATTTCGCTATGCTTCCAAATTCATCCACTTGAGAAAAAATAAGTTTATTTGCATACCAAAGCAATATATTTTATTTACATTTTTTTTTTCTGTCAACAATTAGGTACTTGCCAGTCTACACTCTTTATATAAAGTAGTTAAACTTATTTAAATTGTCTGATCTAATTACTTTTTTAAAGTCTGTTTAAAAAAAAATTCTGATTTAAATTTTAAAAATCAGATTTAAAAGAAATCCGATTAATTTGATTATTTTAATCATGATTTTTTTACACCCTGTTACATAATATTATTAAGTAAAGGCCGCTGCCGCTGTCAAAGCTTGTTCACCTATCTCCTCCTAAACCGTGGGGATTTGAGTTTCGATTAAGGTGCCCGCAGATTCGAAAAATTCCGAGGAACCTGCTAAGCTGACTTAAATTTCGAAAATCGAATTATTTTAGAAGATATTAATAAAAAACTGAAAAACTAAACATAATGGTTGCCAGATTTGGCATAAAATCATTCATTCCTTTGCAACAAAGCGTTTCCAAGTATCTAGAATCACGTGAAATTTACAAACATGAGTTAGAATTATGCCCATTTTACGCCAAAATAAAAACTATATGAAATAAGTAACTCAAAATGTGTTACACAAAGTTGATAATTTTCAAATAGTAAGTTCGCTTAGACAACAGGAGTTTAGAATGAGCGATTATTCATTTTTCCAAAACAGAAAAACTGATATCTTGAAAATGAAAAATAATTAAAATGCAGATTATTTTAAAGCCGGTTCGGTCCAGCTGGATTATTTGCTAGCAGTAGAAATATTTGGCGGCGTTAACTATGCCACTATAACAGTTATAGTACACTTTGGATATTTGCTAGCGCGACGAGATGGTATAATTCGTGGTGCTAAGTACGCCAATCTGCAAACGATTATGGATTATGTAAATGAAAATATGGATAACGGTTTTCCGGTAACCTTAAATGAACAGTAATTATAGGTTGTGAGCATGTGTAAATCGCCAAATAATGAAAAGTCGCCATTGGTGGCAAGCTATCCTATCTGTTCCGTACAGGCGCGTACACAGGATTTTTGGCTGGGGGGGGGGGTCCAACTTTTACGGTGGGGGGGTGTCCAACTTTTAGGGATGTTCCAGATTGTCAAAAATCAGTGATGAAAGAGCTCGTTTTCATTAGATGGAATTCATCAAAACTCGTCCCATCCAGTTCGCTAAGAATACACTACACAGTACAATAGGAAGGAAAGTAATAGTTGTTCAGTTTTGAGAACAAGATTGTGTTTTATGTTCGCTTTCAGTTCGTTTTTGAAAGTTGAGGAAAACGAGAATTTTTTTTTTTTAATTTATTAGAACTGAAACTATTGCTACCTTTTTTTGGAATGACTATTGGACGACTATTGATATAGGATAATAATCAATCAGAAAAAAAGTCAAAGCTGATGGGGGGGGTCCGGACCCCCCCCCCTTGTGTGCGCCACTGGTTCCGTAGCTTTTATTAACTTTACATGTACGCAAGTCGCCAAATAATGAAAAATCGCCATGGATGGCAAATTCGCAAGATGTCCAATAGGTTTTACATTATTAAAAATACAGCTGAAACAGATGTTCTGATTTTATTACGCTTTACTTCCTAATTAATATAACTTATTATTGACAACATTAAATATCATTGTGTTTCTGAGGAGTGCAAATAATTTTTCCAGCGATTATAAGCGGAGTCCGCACTCCAGGTGGAGTATAGCTCAGGACCCGTACAACACAGATTCCCATTACAAAACATCTTCCGTGTTATGAGGGGAGGGGGTCTACTGTAGTGTGAACTTTAAATTTTTATGTACCAATGAACATGCAAGAACCAAGCAATGTGTAGCTAAGTAACATTCTATCTGATCCAATCTTCGGGTTTTGTCTGTTGAAATTATGTCTTTTTTACGAATAAGCCTTATTAGGGGCCGAATGCCTCATACGAAAAGCGAGCGTAGCGAGTCTGCGGGCCTTGGCCCGTAATCTTGATTAAATAATCATTTTTGTGCTAACATCCTTCTTTGCGTGGTATATGAAAGTTGCTTTGAAGGGTATTAGAAAGTTTTTGGAAGTGGGGGGCCCCCAAATTACGAAAACTTTCCGATGAAACGATGGGGGCCCAGAGCAAAAATGAAGCTTTTGCCCTGGGCCCCCATCTCTGGAAATCGGTCCCTGGCCCCTGGTGCAGAAGCATATGTCTCAATCAGACTCAGTCCCCCAATTTTTAGTTCCCCAACAAGATTGTCCCTTATTTTATCGACCCACGTAAGGTGTAATTGGCTGAGTCGACCTTGCTCAGCCCAAGAATGTTGGACCTGTGTCATTGCAATGCAGTGGTCTTTCACTGTTTCACAGGGCTTCAAACTTTTGTCAAACCAACATGCAATTTGAGATTTTTTTTTTTCAAAAGGAACTTTTTATCTCAATGCTGTCTGTTATGCTATTGTTTAATTTTGAACAACAAAATACTATACTTCATAAAAACTTATTTCGTTTATTTACATAAACTGAACGCAGAATTTTCGTGATAATAATAATAAACAAAATGCACAATAATAATCAACAGATTTTACTACAGAATTGTAGTCATTCTTGTATTAATGCCTATTTGTAAATTCAAACGACCTCCAGTCAAAAACTGCGGTCGTTAACTGAAAAAGTGGAGGTTTCTTGCAGCCTTCGCGTAGCCTGGGAAGCGAGGTCGTTTATCTTTATCACTTTAGCAATGAAATGAAAACCAGAAAATATAAAATTTTTTTTATTAAAACCATCTGCAGCAAGCAGTAGCATACCGAAACTCCTTTTGGGGGTTGCATATCGTCATTAACATGAAAGAAGTAATGTACCATTTACTAACGTAAAAACTAAAGAATGTGCTATTATGGACATCCATGTGTAGTTGGTGGGGTGGGGTTGTTCGAGTCCCCTGAAGTGTTTGAAAGCTCATGATGAGCCTCCCAAAATGCATCGACCGCTCAAACAGCCGCCCATGTATAAGTTTCTTGTTTCTTCCATTTAAGGCTGTTCGAGAAACAATATATTTTTTAACAAGTTATAAAAGGTTACAAAAATGAAGATGGGGGGGGGGGGGAAATAGAAGAGATACCAAGAGAACAAAACTTCTTGCTTACCAGAATCGGCGGAATCCAACATCGTTGAAAATTTGTTAAAAGTCATTTAACCACTGAAAAAACAGTCGCATTATAAAAAATGGTTTAAAAGGTGCGATTATAATAAAATGAAAAATTGTATGCATATTATTTTTTACAGGGTTGTATTTATTCTCCTTGTTTGTTTTTACAAAATATTTAAGGCTTCTTCAATTACAGATATATATTTATAACAGAGACTATTTAAATGCTCTTAAAATGTATTGCTTTTTAAGTAGTTTTTTAAAATATATTTCATAGTTGAAAACGATCCTTCAGCAGTATATGTTGTCACATGCAAGGTGACTGAAGTTTTTAAAAGTTTATGGATATACGGGAAAATATCAACGGTGCTTGTTTGTTTGCAAAGCTTCTGTACCAATTAATCTAGTCTGTTGTGCCAGTCATTTCTTTTTCCAATGCTGATATTCTATAATCATTAACATTCTCAGCAGGGCCATACCCCCCACAAAAGAATTTCGGGGAGGATTCAAAAATTTCGGAGGGGGACCAAACGGTGGAAAAGGCTAAATATTTCACATAAAGGCTTTATCATTATTTTTTTGCTAACAAAATTTTAAATTTCGGGGCGTGGGACCGGACACCCCCCCCCTCTTCCAACCCCTTGGGTACTACCTTGATTCTCAGCATTAATAATTTATTTTCATCTCTTGATATGAAGTCATTTTCAGTTAACTAAGATATTTAATCATCTGAAAATTTCTTTGTTTTTTTTAATTTTCTTTTAAGATGTAAAATTACAGCATTCAAAATTTTATTACTGTTATTTGAAACTGTTAATGTACAGTTTCCTGCTTCAAATTGACGTTTGGAATTTATTTCACCACAGTTAAAATAACTTAAAAGCGACTACTGTTTCATTTTACTCATTCTCGGATAAAAAATTTAAGAAAATATTGAAGCAAATTTCAAGTTATGAACTTAGCAATTAGAGCAAAAGAAAATGGATTGACCGCTACTGTTCGGAGAAGGGGACATAGGGGGGCATCTTCCATAGAAACAATATAATACTCCATAGATATTCTGTAGAGATGCATTTGTCCCCCTCCCCCTACTGTTTCCTCCGCCTACAAACACTGACCACTGACCCCATAAATATCAAGGTACATTTTTAAAGTTATCAAAGACGTACTATTCTTTTTTCAAGATTTCGTTTAGCTGGAATCATCTTTTCTCTTTCATGATGGGGGGGGGAGGGGGACACCTCGGAAAAACCATTTTGCGTTTCCCCGAAATATTTCAGTTTTGACTAGTGCCATATTACCAGCAGGGCAAACGGGGCAACTGCCCAGGGCCCACAGATTTTAGGGGCCCAGAAATCTTTACATTTTTATAATTTTACAATGAAATTACAAAGGGGAAAAGTATTTCAAAAGTTATTATTTCAAAAGATTTTTTAGTTATAAAACATGAAAAGTGAAAGTAATTCAAACTTACATTTCTCTCTCTCTCTCTCTAAAATAATTTAAACTTCTTTTCAATTATTCGAAATGCTCTATAGTCGGTATAGTATACCAACATGTAAGAAAATAATCAACCACATTTTCTAAACAGTATTTTTAATATTAAAAAAATAGCAAATTTTTGAATTATTTGTGTGAATTAGTTGTTATTTAAAAAAAATGTTTACAAAAATTACTGTTAACAAAAAGTGGCTGTATTCCGTTCATGTTGGGAACTGTGATATAGCATTTCGATATTAATGCTTATTTTTCCAGAATAAAACTTTTTTTTTTTTTTTTTTTTTTTAAAGGGATGAGTTATTGCGTGGGGCCCAGTTTTTTTCTTCTGCCCAGGGCCCACAGTTGTCTTGATCGGGCTCTGGTTTTGACTGTAAATCTCGTGGAGTACAAAGGGAACCCCTGGATGCGCCACAAGCAGCAAGGCAGCAATTCATAAGAAACTATTTTCATGCTTCATTAAGGTGTTGCAAAGGGTTTTGTTTGTTTGTCTTCTTCATTTATTGAACGAATGTACAATGTGTCCCTTAGACATGATGGATTTTATTTGATTTACTACTTGAGCCCGACTAAGACATTCGGAGGCCCTAGGCCAAGCACTTTTTGGGGGCCCCTATACGGTCATACCTTAACACATATAGTCACAGAGTACTAATTTTTTGTTGTACATAAGAGGATGGGTCCAATTCTCCCTTTGTCTCATTAATTTCAAAATTCATAAAATTCTAATGCTCACTCCAAAGTTAGGATTCAGATGCGGTCATGTTGATGAATGACCCATGGTGGTATACATTGGACCATAACATGATATTTCATCTATCCCTGTAGTGTAAGCAAACACGTCAGCATAGCGTTATGTGTTGTAAAACTGCATCTCTTTATTTACCGCCATTAATATTGTTTTATGTTAATTTCTTTTAAAATGTTAAAATGATTCTAATCATTTTGGCCCCCCCAAAACTCAGGGGCCCTAGGCCGAAGCCTTTTGGCCTGTTTATTACATAAAAAATGTTCAGCATGGGCTGAAAATGCCATCTTTTAGAGAGTTTTCTTGCTCGCTCTTTCATGCCATTTGGGTTGAAGGATGACTCTATTTTCAGCGAACATAATTTATCGGCCTCTTTCAAGAACTTTTTCTATAAAAATCCCAATTAATTATTTTTCATAAATTTTACGGCGTATTTTCTGTTTGTTATAACTAATGAATATTCTGCTATCAATTTGTATAAGTGAACAGAATAAAGGTTTTTGAAGCATTTTATTAGAAAAACTGAGTTTAGCATTTCATTTGAAAAACTGAATAAAAATAATTGACAGCAATAAAGAGCTCAACGAGAATTTTTCTTTGGGGGCAAAGTGTAGTGTAGAAAACAAATATATTCAAATTTATGGTATAATTATGCTTGCATCTCATTTTGTATAGTGTAAACATAATTTTTGAAATGTTAAAAGGTGTCATTGACTTCTTGGGCCTAATTTCTAACCAACCCTAGAGCCCTGAGAGTGATTCTCTTCCCCGCTGAGCTGAGGAAGAAACCAGATCATCACTCCTCGTATAGTGATGTTGTTTTGTGTGTGTCCGGTCACCTGCCTTTTCGCACCAGATGGCACGGAGAAGGGGCTGTCACTTTTGGCGAGGTGAGCGCCCCTCTCTGTTTCCGCGGAAGTGGAATTTCTCACCTGACATAGGAAACTTTCTTTCTTCTTTCAGGCCATGCAGGCGCAAGGCCACGATAATGGGAGGGGGGGGGGTATATTTCCTAGACAGCACAGCAAGCTTGATTTATCAAGTCAATAAACTTGAGTTAAGCTTGAAAATTTCAAGCGTGTAAGCTTAATGTGGGCTTGAATCAAGTGTTCTAGTTTACACTTGCCCAGCTTGCATTAAGCTTGACATAGCAAGCTTAATTTCAAGCTTAAAAAATTTTCCAAAAAAAAAAAAAAAAATTCCTAAATACACGGGGCGCCCGTCGGCGAACTCGCCCCACATATTTTATTTTTCCACGCATTTTGCCCTCTACACAGAAATTTAACGTTATTTTAATCTCTTACAATCAAGCGTCCGCGGCTGGGATCGAACTCGGTATCTATGGGTTGGTAAGCCAGCGTCCTAACCACTCGGCCAACCTGAGTTGCGCTGATATGACTAAAGTTTGAAGTGACTATTATGGTTATCACGCCGTTTTCCGGCGAGATCGATCAATGGCCGATGTGTTGATCTGTTTCTTTTATTTTTCATGGGATGAATCAAAATTAAAATAATGTTATGTATGATTTAGAGACTCTACTAATAGGGAAATAAGCATAATATAAACTTAAAATCAGCACATGTTTTAAAACTTTCAATATCGCGACACTCATGTTGGGCAATACTGGCCAAAATCGAGACAAACGACTGATTTTGAAATCAATTTCGTAGTACTAATTGTATTTTATTTTGAAGAATTTCAATATTTGGAAATATAGAATCTTTTTTTTTTTAATTCTATGGTGAAGTACATTTATGACTGATGATAAGTTATTTGTTATGTGGATGTGGCTTTCCAAATCAAGCAGTAATCAAGTTGTATTCAAGCTTGACAGTTCAAATGAATTCTCCAAGCTTGCTGCAAGCTTAAAATGAATTGAACTGTCAAATTCAAAGAAATGTCAAGCTTGATTTAAGCTTATCTGGGGAGGCGCCAAATTCAGTTATGATTCCATGGAAAGCAAAAGGGGATTATTTTATAAAAATCTAGACAGCTAGAGTGAAGATCCCCCCCCCTTCTGGTTTTTTGCCAAACTGCTTCCCAAGCTTCTCTCTCATCTATTTGATTGGGGGGGGGGGGCTTCTAATTAAGGTTGCTCCCGATGGATCAAACTATAGTTGCGGGACCCGTGCAAGGGCACAGTATTTTACCGCCGCTCCGTATCCATCGGAATTTTATCTGGGCCACTTGGAAGAATGTCAACATAGCAAGCCTGACCTCCTTGGTTTTATTTTATATATTGTTTTCAATTTTTCAATCGTTTTCTCAAAACCTATACTTATAATGTTCGACTCAAAGTTTCTCTCTATTCTAAAAAAAAGTAATGGACGCTGCCTCCGCAGCCGCAGTTAAGAGCTTGTTCGGCTATCTTCTCCGAAACCATGGGGATATGAGTTTCGACGAAGGTGTCAACGTATTCGAAAAATTCCGGAGAACCTGATAAGCTGAATTAAATTGGAATTAAAGGCTTATGGTCCGTTTCAATATGCACAATCAGACCTACTATAAAATCATGAAATCGTTCGCATTCCCAAACAATGGCTAACGCCTCTTTTTCTATCTGCGCATATCTCTTTTCCGTTTCGGACAAAGTTCAAGATGCGTCGAAAACTGGACGTAAAATGCTATTTTCCTTCTGGTACAGAACAGCATCAAGACCATAGGGCGATGCATCAGCTGAAAGGAATGTTTCTTTCTTCGAATCGTACAAAGCCAGTTCTAGAGTTTCACAAAGACGTCGTTTTATTTCTTTGAACGCACTTGTTTGAGATTCTCCCCAAAACCATTCGTTGTTATTTTTCAGTAATTCATAAAGAGGACTAGCTACTTGAGCAAAATTTGGCACGAATTTATTTAGGAATCCGGCCATACCTAAGAATCGTTTCAACTCCGTAACATTACTGGGTTTTGGAATTTTTGAAATTGCTTCTGTTTTCTTCGGATCAGGCTTTATGCCTTTTTCTGAGATTACGTGTCCCAAAAAGGTTATGGATTTCTTTGAAAATTGACATTTATCGGCATTTAGATTCCAACCTGCAGCTTGAAGTTTCGATAACGCTTCTCGGAGACGTTTGTCATGTTCTTCTTCGGTAGCCCCAAAGATTACAAATTCATCCATAAGACGTACTATACCAGGACCTTCTTGAATAGTCTCCCTGATTCTTTTCTGAAAGACTTCCGGAGCAGAAGAAATTCCAAACGGAAGACGCTTAAACTTGTACCTTCTGAACGGTGTTATGAATGTTGTTAGTGGTGCAGAATCAGGATGCAAAGCTATTTGCCAAAATCCTGCGTTCGCGTCTATAATGCTAATCACTTTAGCACCATCAAATTGGCTTAGAGTGTAGTCAACAGATGCCATGGGAAAATATTCCCGTTCTACGTTGCTATTGAGAATTGATAGATCTACACAAATTCTTATATCACCTGATTTCTTGGGTACTATTACCACTGGTTCGCACCATTCAGTAGCTCCATCAACAGATTCAATAATTTCATTTTCAACCATTTCATCTAACAAACGCTTCAATTTGCCTCTTAATGCCAAAGGAACTCTTCTCGGAACAGAAACTGCATAAGGTTTAGCCTCGGGTTTTAGCTTGATTTTGTAGGGCTTTTCCACTTTTCCTATACCTTTAAATAAGGAAGAGAACTCTTTTAGAGGATCTATTTTCGATTGCACTTCATAAATTCTTCGAATTAAGTTTAACCTTCTTAAGCCAGTGAACAACTGGCTGCACAGCTTAATAAAGGATGTTTTAAGCCATGAATCACATGAACCTCTTCATCGTAGCAAAACTTCTTTTTCTTTAATTTAGCTCTAATCGCACCTGCAACTCGAAGATTTTCCCCATCTGGTCCAGAAATAACTTTACTGGACTTGGACAACTTTATATGTCTGAATTTTGCGTCGTACAGATACTTGGGAATTACTGTGCAATCAGCCCCTGTGTCTATCTTAAATATTAACGGTGTATTTTCTACTAACGTCCGCATTCCAACGATTATTAAGTGATTTATCCACATTAGTATTCATTAAATGGCCCAAAAATTCAGAATTTTGGGAACTTTCGATTTCGTTTAAACGAACTTTCGATTTGCACATCTTGGCAAAATGTCCGATTTTCTTACATTTATTGCAAACTGCCTTTCGTGCAGGACATTCTTGTTTGCTGTGCTTAGTGTTTTTACCGCACCAGAAACATAATTCTTTTTCTGTTTCATAATTCGTTGACTCGGAACTTTTGTAATTCTTTAATTGAGGGTTTTGTTTATTTTTTCTAACTTGGGTAGCTGTTACTGTATTCGTCGTTTTAAATGACGCTGAATCACTAGCTAAAATCGGCTGCTGATTTTTAACTATATCTGCTTGAGGAGAAGTCGTGATCGCTTTTTCAAGTGTAAGTTTCGTATCTAACTGTAGATTTTCAGAAACTTTTTTATCTCTGATACCACAAACAATTCTATCACGTATCATTTCCTCCTGGAACGATTCTGGAAATTCACACATTTGTACTATACTGTACAACGAAGTGATAAATTGTTCGACAGATTCACCCTCTTCCTGTTTTCGGGTATAGAATTTATAACGTTCATAAATAACATTACGGGTTGGAATAAAATATTGTTCGAATTTCGATTTCACAACATCGTATTTCTTTATATCATCTGCATCTAAACCAAATGAAGACAAAATTTGTTCTGCTTGAGAACCCATTAAGTAAACTAAAGAATTTACCTGTTCTTTCGGTGCTTTTGATTTCAGTCCCGACGCAGAACGAAATCTTTCGAAACGCTCGATCCAATTTCTCCAGTCGTCTGGACGAAAAGAATATTCATCCGGAGCTGGAATTTGATACATTTTAAACGTGGGATTAAGCTGCCACCATGTAATATAATTAACTACACCGAAGAACTTTAAATATCTTTATTATACACCGGCGTTCTCTGATTAACATACATAGCAACCCAACTAGCTCGAACTAACACAACCTCGACCCAGAGTCTCCGAGTCATCGCGGTAGCGTAATGTTGCCAGATGCAACATCACACCCCCGCTTCCAGTTCTTCAGTGATTTCATAACAAGATACTTCTTTAAGGATTTTGTGTAGAAGAAAATATGTAGTGTTTTCCGTTTCGATTTTAGCATTGATCGGCGTGTTTACTAGTTTGTCAATATTCAGTAAGCGATGAGCTTTTTCAGCACTGATTGTTATGACTATTAAGTTTTCCTGCCTTGTGAACTTTATTCGCGTTATTCCTTGTGTATTTCATTATGGCAGCTGCTCCCAATTTTTTAACGTCCCCTTTCCCCAACCAGGGCCGGCCCAAGGGGGGTGCGAATATAGGCGATCGCCTAAGGCCCCGCGCTCATAGAGCCCCCGCTCCTGGGCCATTTTATTGCTATCTCATAAGACATGATAGAGAAGAGGCCCCGCACTTGCGCTTCGTCTGGGGCCCCGCACGCCCCTCGGGCCGTCTCTGCCCCAACAAAGGCTAACTTAAGCGGGGCCGTCGTTATTAGCAACCGGGCCTGCTTATTCGTTGCCACTGGAAGAAATGAGTGAAACATTGAGGCCTAATATTTACATTTGCGCTGTTCGATTGTATGCGATTTTGGGATTATAAATGGGTTCGATTTATTTTATAATTAAAAAACAATTTTGGTATAGTTTTTCATAATGATTTAATGACAAGGTGTTTTAGTTAGATGTAGGTAATAATTTTTTTAAGATTGCGCTTTTTTTTATGGAAATAAATCAACGAATTCAATCATAGAATTCGAACTTTAAGTTCTGAATGTAAAGGTAAGTGTACACTTGTATAACTTATTTAGAAATTCTACAAATTTATAGGATATAAAGCATGTTTTGTGAATTAATATTCATGTGTTATTTATAAATTATTTAATCTGAAATCGTTTAACTTGGGTAGTTTATTAATCTAGTAAATAAGCGTGCGTTGTAATACTAGTTAGACATATCTGTTTAAAATCTTTCAGTTGAAAATGTCATTTATCATTTATTATAAATGCACTAAATGTGTGATATTGGTTTCAGTGCAGAAGTACTGTAAAATATGTTATTAATTTTTGCACATGTTTATGTAGAAACTTTAATTGAAGTTAATATTTTGTATAAGCGTTCATTATACTCAAATTCAAAGTTCCATTTAGAAAATGGCTATAATAAAAAGTAATTAATTCAGGATCGTTTGTTTTTAGTTTACTATAGTGTTTAGCGCAACTTGTGAAAAGGGATCTTGAAATCTTTCAAGTCCTAGAGCTGTTAGTTTATCTTAATTTGTATTCAAAGTCCGTGGAGCAGGTTTTTTTTTTTTTAAGCTACAACCCTAATCTACAGCAATGCAGGGACGAAAACATTTGTTTTCAATCGCCAGCTAATAATAACTTAAAAAAAGAGGTGTTGGAATATTAGTGGTATTTCCTAGTTTGGTTTTCTAAAATTTATTATTTTTCTTTGGAGAAGCAAAAATATATGGAACTAACACTGAAAATTATAAATCATTTTCATTTCGAATGGTAAAATTTTCGATAAATAAACTCATTTGAACTAACCAAAATAAGAACAGTTAACAAATGTGTTTGATCATACACTGTTACGTTATTCTTAATCCTTTTGATATATTTTATCTCCCCTTTAAGTTCGTACTACTATTTATGGGACACTCTTTATTTTGTAATTCATTCTAAATGTTTCTCGTTAAATTAATTTACATTATTTTTCATGTAAATACCAAGGACATGCAGTGAACAGGTTGTACTTATAATTATAGCAAACATTCTTCTGATACCTACGCCTTACAAAAGATTAAAAATTAAATAGTATATCAGTACTTAAATTTTGTATACGTGAATTGTAAATATCAAATATTTTAAATTCTATTTCAGCTCCTCGTCATATATTTTGTTAATATATTAACCCAACAATATTTAATAAATGAAAATTTAATAACTATTAGTTAAATTTATTTTAAAAGTAATAATGGTTGTAACTGCTTTGAAAATGTGAAACTTAAACATTCAGTATAAAGAAATGCATAAAAATGTCTGTATCATTTGTGCATTCGTTTACTTTAATGTATACTAAAAGTCAGCTTAATTTGTTCATGTATATTAAAAATCAAGCTAAAATAATGAATCATGAGAGTGAGCACTACTTTGTTTTTCCTTCAAAGTACATGCATCTATTTACTTTAATGTCCACGTGTATCATAGTAAAGAAACTGTCAATGAGTTCGTACTTGAATTAGTAACACAATCACTACTTAAAACTACATTAAATAACGTTTCAAAGCATCGGAAAGCTTAAAAAATGCTTGATGGATACGGGAAGACGCGAGCATCCGTAGGCCTCTTTGGATGACTCATCGAAATACACGCGCAGGGCCGTTACTAATAGCGAAGGCCCCGACTTAAGTGGTGCCACTCCTCCTCACTTTTTTCAGCATACATTCAATTTCTTATTCCTCAACAATAAACATTTAGTCGAATTTTCTACAAAATATTGCTATCAGTAAAGTTTAAATGAACATAGTAAGCGAAAATATTTCTGGGTAAAAATATGAATAAATAAGATGATTTTAAAAAACATGTATCACTACTTGCTCTTAGGTTTTTCTCGCGTCCCCACTGTAAACAACCTGCACCCCCTTAGGAGGCAGTGGCAGCCCGTGGTCAAAACTGTTAGTGCAGCCGGAAGCATATGAGCCCCCCCCCCTTCCTCCGGACAGGAATGGAAAATCTTTGTTACTGAATTCAAAAGCTGGCGGATTAAGCCCTCACCGAGGAAAAAAAAAAAGAAATTACATAAAAAATGTAAGAGATCCTACTTTACTTCCATAAAATTTACATAAATTTCAACCAGCCGCTCTTATCCTCAAAATTCCATTAATCCGTGTCTGATTCGAAGTTTCCTTAGAATTTTCTTTTGTAATGATCTTGCGAAGAAAAGAAAACTTACTTATTTTTTATAAGTCAAATCAATCCTCCTTTCTTTTAAACTTGCGAATCGGTCAATGATGTCTTCATAAAAATGCGTTGTTTTAATTCAGATATCAATAATTTTAAAAGCTCTTTAAAATTTCCCATGTTTAAAGAATTTTCTCGCTCGCCATGTCCTCTAAATGCCAGTTCTTGCTTACTTAAAAACAATACTGCTTTGATGGGTAATTGTCCATTCATAAGCGTCTATTCAGGCTTACCTTCTTGATAAATTCAGCAATATAAAGTCGAGATTTTTCCGAACATATATTCTCCTTCCCTCCCTCACTTCTCGAGCCAATCAGCTAGTCGAATTCACAAGTGCAGCCGTCGTTAGAAAATCTTTCATCAGCTGTATCTTAGCTACATACTCCCTATGCCGGAGAGACTGCTTACAAAGTCGTTGCCATGGCAACGGTGCTGCCAATTCCTTTATTGGCTATGAGGCCTCGGCTGTACCAAGACTCATAGTTGAATTGCTGGAAGATTAAAGGGCTTTTTTTCTGAATGAACAATCCGGCAGTTACTACCATACGTTTTTAATTTACCATAGAAATTCCATACTTCTAATCTGAATTTAAGAAAGTTAGTAGAATAAATTATTTTAAAGTATGTGTTGATAATTTCAAGTGCAGCCCGGCAGTACTTGCTGTATCCCACGAGCCGCCACTGTCCCCACCGGCTGGAAAACACTGCATTATGGGAAATTATTTCGTTTTTGAAGAGTTCTTGGACTTGATTTCGGTATACGGTATGCCTTAACTTCTGCTGTAAACCACATTTTCTCAAGTGAGTTTTTTTCGCAATTTCTACTTGTACGAGATTGCTTCGATAAATGTCTGAAAGAAAGTTCCTACCTTGCTCGATTTCCGTTGTAGTCGTTTGCGACTTTGATGTATAGAAGCATTCAAATACATGGTTAGCATTGTCCCGCAAACTTGAAAAATAGGCAGTGTGACTTTCACTTACTGTAGAACACTAGTTAGGGGCTAAGTAAATAAGAAACTTTTTGAAAAAACACACATAAGATGTTACATGTAAGTTGATACGTACGTTTCGACCAAAAATTGTTTTGGTCTTCCTCAGTCAAAGCCCTTCGTCACACGGAACAACCAAAACAATTTTTGGTCGAAACGTACGTATCAACTTACATGTAACATCGTATGTGTGTTTTTCACGAAGTTTTTTATTTACTTAATCGTTTAACACCAGTATTTTGAGTGTTTTTTCCACTAGTTAGGGGCTTTCACAACAGTTAAATCAGAAAGAAAACTTTGAAAAAGAGAGAGAGAGAGATTGACTTGATATAAAACAAACCAGAAACATTCAAATAAAAACAAAAAAACTTCGAATATTTGAAAAAGAACAAAAAAAAAAACACAAAAAAACAATGCAAAGCAAAATTCTTTACAAATTTCACAACCAACATGAGTCAGTTTAAATTCCAATGTAAGCAAATTACTAATAAACTGTTACCAATTTGAAATTCATAATTTTCCATTACATAACTTAAAATATTTTAAAACATCATGCTTGTGCTTAAAAATAAAAACAATTTATGCAGAATCTGAAGTGCTCATTTAAATCCTCCATGGTTCAACAGAAGAAAATAGTTTATTTATTTTAATCTTGTAAAAAATGTGAAACTGTATAATCTAGAGCAGCGTTTCCCAGCCGGTAAGGCGCGCCCTCCCTAGGGGGGCGCCAAAAAAAAAGAAAAAAAAAAAAATACAGGCAAAGGGCAAATGATAATGCATATTTAAAACAAAATCTTATTTTTATCCCAAGACATCTATTTTCGCTTAAAATGTTTTTTCAAACTTTACCGATAACATTATTTTGAAGAAATGGTGCCTAAATGTTCATTGTAGAAGAATAAAAAAAAAAAAAACAACAAAAAAAAAAAAACAAAACAAAAAAAAAAACAATGTATGCTGAAAAATGTGAGGAAAGGGAGCGTCACCGCAAGTTAAGACTTTGCTGGGGGCGACGGCGTTAAAAGGTTGGGAACCGCTGATCTAGAGAGCTACTTAGAATCGCCCAAATTATGATTTAAATTTTGTCACTTCTATTTTTTTTTTTTCAAAATTTAAGCGTTTCAAGTTTCAAATAAATTTTAACAAAATTCACCCGCAATTTTTAATTTATGATTTCACATTTTTTACTTCCGCAAAAGTAATCCCAGTTAGTTCACTTTTGCACTTAGTTAAGCAGTGTCACATTCACATTCTTAACGGATTAATGTTATAATTTACAAAGACGGCGAGAGAAAAATGGTCGAAAAAAATTTCTTTGGCATTTTTACAGGTGGTGGTATTACAGTTGTGTGGGCTCGACCTCCTCATCCCCTACGAGAGAAGGATCTCTCGCTCGCCCCTGTGCCTCACCATGGCACAATGGTTGTCACTGAAAATGGTAGACAACCGAAGCATAGGCGCCGACTTCATGGGGCTTGAAGGGGCTCCAGTCCCCCCAATATTTTTATTCAGGGGGCTGAGCCCCTTCAAAAATTTCACTCCAACTTATTTGTGTCAAATCATATTTCTTCCTCCAAATCGGTTAAACTTAAGAATCCTAAAAATAGAGAATGTATCGCTAGCTTCTGTCTCCCACTCCGCTTTTTCTTTCACAGGGATTCAGGAATTACGTTGGGCGCCTGTAATGCCGTAAGGCACTGATGTCAACCTTCTTTATCAAGAGCGCAAGGCCGCAAGCACAAACAAATGACCATCAGATAGCTAGGCAAAAAGAAACGGGTGTTTTCCTCCCCCCCAAGAACCCTTCAGATTTTACACCGTGACACAATTGATGTTGGAATTGCTTTCTAGTAGGGAGAAGACTGCGCTTTTTTTAGGAGGGTCGTTCTCATGTAATGTAATCTTTCTTTTTTAAATCAGTACAGCAAAAGCTTTCACTTTTGTTCTATTGTGAGATACAGACTCTTCTGTAGACGTCTGACCATAAGGGAGATTTTCCCATTGTGCAAAACTGCAAACGATTGTGACATTCCCCTTTCCCAGCAGTATTAAGTTTCGATACTGAAAATAAACCGTTTAAATGTGACTTAAAAACAATTCAAGGCAGAAAATTGATAGTCAAATTTAAGTTTGAAGATTTTAAATCATGAAGAACCTTGTGAGATAGATGAAAAATTGATGTTTAATACAGTTTCGGATATAGACAGTATTCATTTCTTTATACGCTTTATCAAAACTTTACTAATATCGAACGCTTAACGTTTCTGATTTAGCTACAGTTAAGAGCTAAATAAAAAATGATTTCATAAAAATCTTAGCAGCACAACTTCTGGATTATATTTTATAATTGCTTGCTCTTATCTTCTCTCTTTACATATAAAACTCTATCCCCCATCAAGGGCGTAATCAGAGGTGGGGGGGGGCGGGGCGGGCTACGCGGGCTGAGCACTACTTAGCTGTCTCCCAGCCCCCCTACGATTTTCAAAAATTTTTGTTAGTTTACACATAAATACGAAAATTTAGAAACGAACATTTGAAAACCATGAAATCTTTAAGAAGACTCGTTGTTTTAGGCGAATTTCGCTTCATAATTGCAAGATTTCTGTTCCGTTTATTATTTTGCTACTCTTGGCTGCATGTGGTGCCAGTGGCGGTTCCAGAGGGGGTCACAGTGGTCATGACCCCCCTGGGCCTAGATTAACCATCTCGCCAAGAAAGAAGGAAGAAAAAAAAAACGAGGGCCCAAGCCGAGCTTGGACAAGGCCCAAAATTCAGAGAGGCCTTGATCATGTGCATACATATCATATTGTGTTGCTGAAAGAGAATTCCGCTTTAGAAAACCATTAGTCTCTGACTAATTTACTTTATTTTATAACAACACTAAAGTATGCACACAATATTCTGACTATGTGCTCAGTCGTTGTTCCTTGGCAGAAAAATATGCAGCCGTTTTGTAAATATGTGCATTCATCCATATTCATCCATACATAGAGGGCAAATGAAAGGGGAGTCACAGCGAGCATGATTAAGGTAAGGGTGGATGGGATAGTTGCCTCGAACCCACAATGAAAGAAAACGATCAAAATCAAAAAATGGTTTTAGAAAAATGTGTGAATTGGGCGTGTGATACATATACTCGTATTCGACCCCCACCTCCACCCCACACTTGCAAATAGCCTCCCTCTTCTGGAAAAATCTGTTCTGTTCTGTGGAGCACCTATGTTTGTAAATTATTATTATATATCAAACTAGCGTAACTGCTACAGAACCATAAAAATTATAGAGGAGGAAGGAGGGGGCTGTCATGGGGAAAGAGGGACTATACCTAAACAGGGCCGGATTACCCATTAGGCTGAGTAGGCTTTCACCTGTGGGCTCCTACCATTTTAGAGGCCTGCGTTAAAATTTAGAAGGAAAAAAATATAATTAAACATTATTAAAGCTATTTTAGCGTTAATATTTATACAGAATATGTATATGTAACTGAGAAAATAATTCTGATTCATTATTGACTTCGTACACAAGAAACACTTTTTGGCATTGTACACTTCTTAATTGAAATTTGAATGAATATGTGCTAGAAAGTTTGAAGCTGACTATTTAGCTTGAATTTTTATGTGCACATTTCAGTGATACCTTGCATTAGATGGATGTATATTTTGCAAATTCAATAAGGAGAACTTTTAGCACTATGTTTACACGAACGGGCTGGTAATCATAAGAAGGCTTATAAACAAAATACCCTTCGTACCCTAGTCATCACAATCATATTTTATACAACTCTTTTCCGTTCTGAATAAAAATTAATTTTCGTATATTGTTGCACAAATATCATCAGAATAAATTTCAAATAACATAATTCGTTATGGTTTTAGTTTATAAAATGAATACTATGTATCCATTTAGCCAAAGCGTCTCTGACTTACCAATTGCTAGTGTGCTAGTTTAATTTGTTTTGATAATTGTTTAGGTAATCTGGAACAATTTTCCAAATAGAAGGGTGATTTAGAGTGCAGTGGAGTTTTTATATATGTTTTAAAAATAATATGGCGTAGACTATGATTTCGAATTAGATTTCATTCATTTTTTTTTCCATTTTTCATATTATTGAGTATTCTTATTTTAATGTAAAGTGAAAATGTTGAGTATTTTTAAAAATTGTCTGTAAATATCTACAGTAATTCAGAGTGATATTTTTGGCATTGTATTATTCCACTGTGTTATTCCAATTTTAAATGTAAAGCACGATTATATTTTATACAACTTTTTTCCGTACTGAATAAAAATAAATTTTCATATATTGTTGCACAAATATCATCAAAATATGTTTCAAATAGCATAATTCATTATGGTTTTAGTTTATAAAATGATTACTATATGTCCATTTTGCCAGGAGCGTCTCTGATTTGCCAATTGCTTATGTGCTGGTTTAATTTGTTTTCATAATTGTTAAGGTAATCTGGAATGGTTTTCCAAAAAGAAGTGTGATTTAAAGTGCAATGCAGATTTTATATGTCGAGTTTTCTATGCCAAGTTCCACACGAAGCCCCCCCCCCCCCGGCCTAGATCCCTCGCGCAGATAGTTGGCCATAACACCACATTTCAACATTTCTTTTCATTTTTAATGTTATTGAAAGATTATATGAGTATTCTTAGTTTAATGTAAAATGAATATTTTCAGTATTAAAATGTTTATGAAGACCTAAAATAGTGTAGACTCTGAATTTTGATATATTCTCGCACTTGGATTTCTTTGTTAAATCATTTTTAAATGTTAACAAGGATGATATTATTGAAAAATTAATTTTTTTCCTGCTGTGAAAATACTATGAGAATGAATTTAAAAGTATATTTTATTTATTTATTTGTTTTTGTTTTTACAATTCAAATCACGGAAATCCGTTTAATATGTATGTGTCGAAGAGAGGACTTTGTATGATGGTTTGTATATTTGTTTGATTTGTTTTAATACATGGAAAGGAGGTATTTATTACTTCTTTGCTTATGTTTTTTTAAATAATTTTAAATGTAATCTGTAAAAAGTTGTCAAAGAAATGTAATTTAAATGTGATCAGTTTTTCTGCCTTAAAGTAGTGCGACATTTAATTAAAGTCGATTCAATTTATGGGTATTTCATCATGTAGTAAAATAAAAAATACTATTTTATATTAGTAAAAATTATCTCTGATGAATGTTTGCAAGTAAATAAAATAATCCGGATTTTAGTATTTCGTCTCGTTTGTACTTCTAGGGTATTTTGAAATATTAGCTGGAGTAATGTTTTGCAGAACAGTTTTCCACATTTGACTGCATGCATTTTCTTTCCTATGAAATTATCATTAAATACATTTCGAAAAAGATTTTACTTGTTTTGCTGTTATTAACTTAATTAAAATTCAGTTGTTCTTTCAGAAGGGAGATTTGCTTTCTCCATATGTGTACTGAAGACTGATTCGAGATCTTGAGTTCAAATACTTAATTTAAAAAATGAGTTCAAAAAATTTTTGAAAAATTTATTAAATGGAATTCCTTTTATTTTCATGAAAGTGTTATGTTAAAAAAGCACATTTTGAAATCTCAAGTCTAAAATTTCTGAACCCCTTTATTATACTGACGGAGAGAAGGATTTTGTGTCCCCCCGTCCACCTCCGTAAGGATACGAGCCCCCCCAATAATTTTTACAAGTCGGCGCCCGTGAACCGAAGTGTGAAGGGCGCGGATTCGGGTTCCATCGCGCCGTTGTCGATCTAACGGTCTGGAGTTTTGTAGGTTTTCACCAGATATAACGCGAATACGCGTTAGAACCCCTTAAAAAGTCCTCCTGCCAAAGCACCCCCCATCCTTGGCAGATCGCCTAGTGTAGCGTTGCCATAATCACACTAACAAATAAACAAGCACGTGCGTCCCTGCACACAATACTTTTTCTTGCTATCAGCTTAAAAAGGCACAGAGACCGCAGATGAAAGTCAACAACATTGGTAAAAGTTGAGCAATTCTCTGGTGGCACTTTTTCCCACTTTGGCGTGATTGGCGCAGTTTTTCCTCTTTCTGTTAACCCCGTCCTTTTCCTTTTCCCCCTCCGCTGGCCTCTCTTCTTTCCGTGCGACCAGCTGACTCTCCTTTAGAAGTAGTATCATGTGGTGTTGTGAGTAGTATCGGGGGTTGTGCATTTTCATAAATAGAGGAATCTGCACGGAATTTGCATTCTGCTGTCTCTCGCGAATATTTTCTTCAACTATGAAGTAAACTGTGCTCATGGAAGTAACATTTTAGCACAGCAAACATCATGTTAGTGGATCTTACGTAATCCTGTGCCACGATATTTTTACGTTCAGATTTATACGTGGCAAGAGAATTGCTTGCTATACATGCATCGTTTAATTGTTTGTGGAAGAGATAAATCCTTGTTTATTTATTAATATATTTTGAAGAAGTGATCCCCTTTGGACGCGATGGTTCACCCAGGTAAAGCTATTTTTCAAATTTTGTTTGCTCCTCGAAACTGCGTGTTACTTAAAATGAGGTCATTGTTGTCAACAATGAGTATTTTCTCAGAAGTAAATATTTTCTGCATTTTTTTAATGTATGTGTGTCTCAAAAGTCTAAATATTTTGTCTTTCTCCTCTTTCTGTTGTATCTGTTTTTGTAGAACTCTTGCACACGTAGTTATTTCCAGCTAAAAAGTGTTGTGAAATCGATTTATATTCAAACGCAAGGCTAACAGGAAATAATGTGTTGCGTTGATGGAAATTTGGGGAAAAGTAAAGATTTTCCCCAAACTAAATTTTGCTTCGTTTATTGTACGTGTGTTTTTATTGACGTTTGTATACTCGGAATAATTATTCAAGGATTCTCTTTTACGATCAAAGAATAGCTCAGCTAATTATTTCGTGTCTTCTTGAGATGTAGTGTTTGAGTGTCTCTTTAATTTTTTTTCTGTAAGTATCGTTATATTTAAGAAAGTATCCGATATTTTCGATTGGAATAATTAATAAATTTTCGAATTTTGGTATTTTTATGCTGTAAATAAATTTAAAATAAGAAAGTTTCACATAAATTAAGAATTATGTTTTATATAACAATGCCATCTTTTTATTGTTATATTTTTTCCTGTATTAACAAAATATACGGAAAAAATAATGAAAGAAATTATTATTGCGTAATAATGTATTAATACAATATTTTATAGTAAGCCCCATCTTTTGAGATATGGGACATATGCTTTTGAAAGATTCAGAAATTTTTAAGTATACGGTCGTTTTACTTGATTTTAAAACTAGTGATGGTAATTGTATAAAACATGTACAAGACAAATTCAAAACTTCTTATGATTGCTTGAAACCAGATTGTAACCATGGTATCAGAAACTGCCAAAAGTATCTTTTAATTTCTTACATTAATAATTTTCATAATATGAAAATATCAATTATAAATGATTAACAAATTAATTCTAAAACCTTCTTTTAAAAATTTATTTGACAAAAATTGCAATATTTATTAATTTAAAAACACCTTGAATCCTAGTATATTTGAAGTTCATAAAAATATATTAGGACCTAATTAAAAATAAAAGGACGGACTTGCATTAAAATATTAAAAGGTTAAAATACACATTAAAATCCGACAGAAGACAGCAGAGGCTGAAGAACGTGGTGGCTGCCACTGAAAGCTGCTACCAGTCAGATTTTAATGTGTATTTTAACCTTTTAATATTATATTAGGACCCTCTCTTACCTTCCCTAATTTAAGAAAGCTATTTTTATTAAACCGTCTAACTAAATTTAACATAACTTTCATTTTCAGGACCACAGGAACATGAAAGATGTGTAAAAAAAAAAAAAAAAAAAAAAAAAAAAAAAAAAAAAAAAATGCCAGCAATCATATTTAATATAAAAAATTTTAAACAGTTTCCAGTATGAATATCAATTTTGCTTTTCTGGAATTCTTTAAAGCAAATAACTTAGTCATGTACCAAGTAAACACCAAGTTTGCATGCATTTTTCATAAGTACAGTCAACTCTGGATATAGTGAACCCTTATGTAGTAAACTTTCGGCTATAGTGAACGCAAACCATTAGTCCCAGTCAGTGTTGTAGTGGTAAATTTTTTTTTCCCCCATAACGCATGACTTCGTAGGGGAAGGAGGGGAGGGGCATTGGGAGGTGAGAACACAAGCTTGTATCAACCTGTCATAAAAATGCCTTGGCCTCTTTTTGTCAGTAACCTATATAGGAGGCTATGTTTAATTTTCAAAAAAAGGTTAATTGACATGTACAAAATGTACAATAAAAAGCAAAATTTTAGTCTAAACCAATGTGAATATTTTTGGAGGGGATAATCTATTTTTAAAAAATGTTCATTTTATCTATCCGAGGTTTATAATAAAGCAGATTGTTACCCTTTAACAATGTCTTGGAGAGGCTAAAACCCCCTAGCTCCTCCCCTGGATCTGCCACTGGCTAGTCAGGTGGACAGTTCCAAATTTCATTTCCTGCATTGCTACCTCTGCGTCTCTTTTGTTGTTGAATTTAATTCTGAAACTATTCTGTGGTTCTACTTATTTTCTTATTTGCATCCATCATGGTGTTGTCGTTTTTTTTCTTCAAAGACTCTGAGAGAATAGCAAGTTTAAATAAAACGGCTTGCATGAGCATCACATCTATCAAATTCTTTTGATGAGAGTAGACCTTGGAAAATGAATGATTCTGTTTGTCCAGTTTTGGCCTCAACTTTTTCGACTTGAACTAATTTTAAAAAACTTATAGTTTTGCCAGAGAGAGACTGCAGAAACAATTCGGAGAGAACTGGCAATCCCTTTTACTTTCCAAACTCGATTGATTTTTGGTTTTGAGGCTAGCTGCCGATGCTTGAATTTCTACTTGGTTCTTAGGAGATCAACCGCACAAAAGTTTGTTCATGAATATTTGAAAATATCCGACTCCATTGCTGATTGCTTCTCCAGCTTCAAGTTTCAGACAATGATTTAAGCAATGCCAAACTACTGTAGAAATTTCTAAAACAAACGCTGCACAACACCAAGGCATAATATTTACTCCATCTCTGGCAAATCTGGCAAAATATTCTCAGAGATATTTATCATGAAATCAGTGTTTCTATAAGTATTTTTAGCTTTCTGTTATAGTCTCATCATCTTGACTTAGAAGTTCAACTATATGTAAGAAGGTGAGAATTGGTTAACAATCACATGATTGTCCATCTCACATTTTAAATATATAATGGAAGTAGTTTTGTTACTGAGAGTGGTCGATGCATCAATTAGTATTGAAATTTTACTACCGATTTCAATAATGCGCATTCAGGATTTTAATTAGTTGGTAGGGGCAAGGGATTGAATTCCTAGTTGAGTGTACTTTGCTATCGGTTCACTGGGATGATTTCAACTACTACGGTATCCATAGAATTGAAACAGGTACATTGTTAGTGCAAGCTGACTATACAAGATTTTTTTTTTATTTTACAGAAAATAAGTTAAAATCCACAACATAATAATAATAATCTCATTTGTATTCCGAAACACCGTTCCGGCTCGCAGAAAAGTACTGGAACGTTGTTCCAGTGCTTTCCGGCCCCACTACACCCTTGATGTCCCGATTCACATACACTATCTCTGTTCACCATGGGGAAGACACTTTGGTTTTAGAGAACTTTGAATATAATGGACGAAATTTGATGGTCCCGAGAGGTTCACTATAATCGGAGTTGACTGTATTTAGCTGAATTTTATCTTTGGGTCATACCACAGTATTTAACTTAACAAGTTTTTAAAAAAATAGTTAAAAAAATTAAGTGTAGTACATTATTTTAAAGCTTGAAATCTCTTCTATTAAAGCTTTTCAACAGAAAATCTGTATTTTTAACTAAGCAAAAATTAGAGCATTTGTTTGCAGTCATACAGAAAAATCTGTTACTTACGGGACATTGTATTTTTACTAAAAAAATATTTTATTTTATTTCAAAGTTTCTATGTTTCATAAAACCTTTTTAATAGCAGTATTATGTGAAATAAAAAGAAATTTTTTTTAAATCACAAACTGTTAATCAGTGCTTGTTCTAGAATTAAAAATCTGCGAGCCACACTGACTCGTTATCAAGAAAAATATAAGTCAACTTAGAAAAAAAAAAATTAAACTCCTGTGTGTAGTTAATGATTTTATGCCTGAATATTTTTGTCCAAAAATATTAGCTGTATTACGTATGAGTTTCGACCATCAAGCATCAGCCAATGCAAACTGGCTTCTTTCCCGAACACTGCAGCATGCTAGTTGAGCTAGCAATGAAGTGCATAAAAAATACAAGATGACATCTGGGATACTAAACTGCACTCTCCTCCAAGTACACTCTTCATCTTGTTTGATTAATCCAATTGCGACATTCCAGATTACTAAGATAGGTGGCTTAATGAAATTACTGTAACATGTATAAAAGTACCAAATTTGGTAAGAAGGTAGATTTGGTTATACTGATAAATGTTAGGAATTTCAAAATTTTCATGTACAGCACTAAAATTGGAAAATGGGAAAACAAGTAGAGCAAAATTTTTGATTTCATTCCTATTTTGTGAGAATGTTCCTCACCCACAAAGATTAAACATGGCATGGCTGTCATTTGATGATCTGAATTGAATTTTTTAATCCAGGACAAATACAACTCATTGCATTTAGTCGTCTGTTTGGCCTTTGTAAGTATTTAAAAATGACAATATAGCTATTTACAATTTAAATGAAAAATCCAAAACTTTAATATTTGGCCTAACTATTGGCCGAATATTCGAACTGAGAGACATTGGTGTAAGGCTGACAAGGTCCTTCAGGATCCCTTATTGTTTTTAGACTTATATTTTGAGATATTTTTGGATTTATGGAAATTGTCTAGCTTTGCTGGCCAATCTAGGATTAGTAACAACATGTTGTACATTTTTTGGGCCCTATGAGTTGGTATAAATGAACATCTACTGTAGTAGGTCTGTAGTCTGTGTTACCATTATCAAAAATATCTTTCTTTAGTCATGAGCAGACCGCGGATTATATGCAATCGCATCAGGCGCGTAGCCAGGAAAATTTTTTCGGGGGGGGGGGGGGGGGGGGGGGGTGGGATATGAACTTATATGTGTATAAATAGACGGAATTTCATCACTAATCCAAACATTTCGGGGGGGGGGGGGGATATATCCCGATATCCCCCCCCCCTGGCTACGCCCCTGAATCGCATATTTCTGGTGTTTTTGGTGATTTTGCATAAAATGACGCATTTTCTCTGTTGGATACATATTTCAATCTCTTTAGCTTTGAATTTGTAACTCTTTCTTACCTTTTTTTCAGTATTTTTTTGTTCTTTAACTCTTAAAGTCCCAAGCTTTGAAAAATTTATACAACTTCAGGTTCCCGGCAAAATAGCATACGCTTACAATTTTTTCGTGTGTGTTTGCAAGAATTTAAATTCGAAGTCAGCCTATAAATTAAACTTTGAATGGCTAGAATGAAAGCAAGCATGCCAGCCCTGATGAAGACATGGATTTCGGATTATGGTCAAGACAGATTGTCAAATTGTTTTCTGCACAGTATGTGAAAAAAAACATCCCGCGTAAAAAGTGTTTTCATATCGTTCAACACGTGCAAACCGGTACTCATTCAGCAAAGAAAAATCAGCGTGATCGTAGAGCTGACGAAACTTTACTATCTATGCAATCTTCTTCGGTTCGAAGGGAGAAAAATGAGTTCTCTACTGACTTATGCAAACTCTAGCTAGCAGCAACATTCCATTAAGAAAATTTAGAAAAACACTTAGTTGTGTATTGTAACAAAAATTACTGAGTATAAAGCAGTATTAATTCATATTGCATATCACTAAGTCTGTGAATTAAAATTGATTCTACTTTAACCCATAAACAGTCTTCGTTATTTCTTATTCTTTCAAGTTTGAAAGTTTGAAAGAGAGAAAATAGTGTCATAATTGCTAGAAAATACTTTTACAAGTAAATACGTTTTTATATTCTGTTAATATGTGCATATATTTCAGTTATTTGGTGCTTATTTTTAGATTTTTAGTGTATATTTCTAGATTTTTAGTGCATATTTTAAGATTTTTGTGCATATTTTAAGATTTTTTGATGCATATTTGCATGCATATCTTGTCATTTTTCAAGTGCATATAATCCGCGGTCTAGTCATGAGTTTTTCTTTTCAGTGAACTTGAATGGAGGTGGAAAGGTGGATATTTCTGACTTTGATCTGTTAAAAGTCTTGGGAACTGGAGGTATGTTCTTTTTTTTATGTGTTCTTCTATTATGTTCTATGCTCTCTTTTAAAAATACGGTATATTAGGGGTTCTAGATCTAATTTTTTTTTTAATCTCCTATAATTAGTGAATCTATTTGTTCCCTAACACTAGATTTTTAAATTATATTTTAGTCACTTGTGGTCCCTAGGCTACTGTTACTACTCAAACATTCAAGTCATTATTTCTGTTGAAAATAATTGCAATATATGTTTTGAGTTGATGAGTCTTCTCTGCCATCAAAACCTTACAAGGACTTGTATTTTTACTAAAGAATTGAATAACGGAGAAAGTATTTTAATCAAATTCTTAATTATTAAACAATGTTAGGTACTTAAGTATCAAGATGGACACCAGCAATGCTTGGCGATTTTTTTTTTAGTCGCCAACGCACGAAACACAACAAACTTTTTATTAAAATCTACAGTACAACCTATATTTTACATTTATATAGCAACTTGTTTTATTTCGACAGTTTCCTTATGTACATACGCATTAAAACTGACACATGAATATCAAAACTTACTACTATTTTCACTTTACATCGAAGTCAGTTTTAATCTGTTTGCAGAGACGGCCCGAGGGGCGTGCGGGGCCCCAGGCGAAGTGCAAGAGCGGGGGCCTCTTTTCTATCATGTCTTATGAGATAGCAATAAAATGGCCCAGGAGCAGGGCCTCTATAAGCGTGGGGCCCTAGGTGATCGCCTACATTCGCACCCCCCTTGGGCCGGCCCTGCTGTTTGTTCCCGTATTGCACATACGTATTATAACTGACACATGAGTATTAAAGATACTTCTATTTTCACTTTACAACAAAGTCCATTTTAAAACATGTTACCATACGCATCATACGTATTGCAACGGACTTCCGTATTATATGCATAATTAATTAAATAAAAAAAAAACACTTACCTTTAATAATTCAAGAAGAATCTCACAAATAATCTTCAATATCTCAAATTTAAGCCATTAAACTTAGTATATATACACCAACTGTGTTGAAAATTGAAAACGAAGCATTCTTTGCAAAAAACTAAATGCACAAACATTATTTATTATACTTTGTATAACAGTCGCTGCGCTACGGTTTTCTACTTGTTCTAAAAAACATTGTTTAGTTTCACGACAAACAACTCAAAAATCCACTGTTCAGGCAACATTTGACCGGCATTACTTTTTATTTTGCAAAACAAACTTTCATCCACTTCTACAATTATATTTTTACCTTCTAGCTTTTTTTTTTTTTCTTCAGTACACAAACTTTGGACATATACTTCCCGGAGATAATTATTCCAATCTATGATTGTTTTATCAGCTAATTCGAGTTGTCTCTCCCAACATTTAATTGAAGTTAACTTTTCAGACCAACAATAAATAAACCTAATGGCTTTCAAAAATGAAATTCTAGAATGACCAAACCAATTTCCTGCACATATTCCTACAGAATTTCTACATTCTTTCACTTTACATTTCCAAACCATACATAATTTAACCCTCCAAGTGGCTAAGACGTAAAATCCCGATTACTTCATTCCAGTTTTCACTGCAATGCATCTATTAATTAAATTATTTATAACACCAAGGCATCATAAAATATATTTCTATATTAAAGCTTATGGGTATTTTAGGAGTTAACTTTTTAATAATTACAAATCTTCCTATCAAAATTTTATTTTTTAAATAATTTTAAAGCTGCATGAAAATTTGCAGTGAAAACAACTTTACATTCTTTGCCCATTTCCAAGATGCTCAGAGGGTTAACATAACTTAAAATCTTACAAAAATACTATAAACTATAGTTAAACAACATAAGGAAAAAACACAAAATCCCATATAGTTAACATAACTTAAAATCTTACAAAAATACAATACACTATATAGTTAAACAACATAAGGAAAAAACACTTTCAAATGACTGCGGATTAAGACCTGCTTATGGGAAACAACGTAGCAAAAGAAAACAAAGAGTCTGTACTTACAAAGATGGCTGCGTTTAATGACGTGTTTGGCGAAGGGTTACCTTCGTCGAGCATTTTTCACTCGTGGCACGTTAGCGCATATTTGGCACAATTTTTTTCAAATAAAAACCAATGTCCATTTTAGTATGTAAGTACCCAATGTTATTAAGCATTATATTAAGAATTAAATCAGTTTTTCCTAATACAGTATCTTGTACAGGGTGCAAATTGAACATTTTCTCGAGTGGGGGGGGGGGACATTTGAAAGAAAACATTCTCCAGGAGGGGACATTTGAAAAAAAAAGAAAAAGTAGGGAAGGTGAAAATGCTCCACTCACATAATATATTAGGTATTACATAACAAATGCAGTTATCAACATGTCTGGGAAGTGATTTAAATTGAAACAAAAGTCGATCCCCGGTTTCCTATGCATATATATTCTTGCCTATGTCGATTCTATGTCCAACCTCAAATTTGGCTTGCGACAGAGCAGTGCTTGCTCCTTTATTTCGCAGCCTTTCTTTGAAACCTGACCCCAATCACAGAATGAGAAGTGGCATCAGGCTTGTGTAATCTATTTCAGAGGGATGTTTATAACTTGCTCCTTTGTCTAGTAAACAAAATAGGAATTTCTATTCTCAATGCTTAAAAGAAATTGTTAGGCATTATTGAACTTGTAGGGACAGAGATTAATTTAACATTTCTCCAGCAGGGGATAAATAGTATCCCCGGCAGGGATTTATTAATATTCCTCTAGACAGGGATATAACATTCTTCAGCTGGGGATGATCTTTGGCACTGCCCCCCCCCCATCAATTCGTACCCTGATATTGAATTACTGTAGTCTTATGAAATACAGTGTGCACTGGTTATAACAGACCTGGGATATAATGTACTATCGGTTATATAACATACCTAGAAGCCCGGTCCCGATTGAAGTCCTATGTTTATAATGTTATTTAATTTTGGTTAAAACGTACTTAACTAAAGTACGTACTTCGGCTATAACGTACTTTTTATACCAAAGCCAAAAATAAAATTTTGCTATTCTTAAGAATTTTATTTCCTTTTTCGCAGAAATTTCAGTACCTTCAAAAACACTCGTTGTCAGTTTTCAGATTCTCTAGTGAGATGAATTGTGTATGAATGAAGGGAGCGAACTTTTATCTTTTTCGCCTTCTAGGTAGAGCTAAGAACAAGACCCATGTTTTTTATTTGTCATTCATCAATGTAAATGCCTCCTGAAAAGCTCTATCTATAATTATTCTGATGATAGTGAAGAAGAAACAGAGGAGCCTATACCAAGTATACCCAACGCATTAAATGCTGCAAAAACATTATCACGATATTTTGAATGTCGCATTGATGATGCAGAGACTCTACAAAAGTCTATTATGGATATCCTAAATGGTATTTTTAAAGTAACATCTGCCCATTTAAAACAAAAGAAAATTACAAATTATTTATCTCAATAAAAATTGTAAGTAATAAAGAATTTTCTCTGTTTAATTTAAATTTTAAAGAATCAGACCTGTTTAAAACACATATTACAATGAAATTATGAGCCCACTTTCTTTTTTTTTGTGTGTGTAATATTGAATCTTATCGGCGGTACTGCTTATAACGTACTTCGGCTATAACGTACTACTTTTTTAGGTCCCGAGAGAGTATGTTATAACCGGTGTCTTCTGTAACACAGTATCTTATTGAAAATCTAGAAGCTGAAATTCTGCAACGGCCAGATATCTTTTAGCAGTTATTATTCATGCAAAAAATATGTAGATTGCTGGAAATCACTGGAATTATAAAATATATTCTGTAATGAAGAATTTTACTTATTTATTCTATTTTACATAAAATTTACTACATTATTTAAAAATTGATTTGACTCTGCATTTACTTCATGGGACAGTGCAAATATCCCTCCTTTCATTTTTTTTCTCTCCACTTAGAAGAAAAAAAAAAAAAAAAAAAAAACCATTGTGTAAAAAAAAATAAATTTAGAAGTTCAGTGACTTAAATCAACCCGTTAATTACATCCAGGATGTAGTATGTTGCTTACATCTTGATTTTATTTGTATCTGAGTTGTCATTTTTCATTTTCTGGTAATTTACTCTGCTAATTTTCTAAATGGACATCTGGTTTTATTAGACCTCTCACTAATTTTTTATTTTAACATAGGCATTAATTTAAAACTACACTCATCTCCATAAATTAAAGATCATTTATAATCACACAAATCGAACTCTAAAGTAAATATTTCACCTGTAAAATGACCGCAAACATCTTCAAGAATAATATGCAAATTACAAGACGCTACCAGATGGCAATGATAGTACATCACAATGACGAGAATGTAGGAATGGAATACAGGATGTCTACTGCTCTGCAAAATCCGGAAAGCCTGGAAAAAGCCGGGAAATTGGAAAATTCGTCCGGAAAAATCTCCAAAAGAATCAATTTTTCTTTTTGTGTCCTTTTTTTTTACCCTTTGTCAGTTTTTTTACTCCAATTGTCAGACGGGAAACCGAAAGCAACTGCAACAAATTTTTCGGACCGTGAAAGCATCAAGCGATGTGTTTGTATAAGGAGGGGAAAATGGGGGCTCATCAATCGTGACGGGAGAGTAAAACACAAATTAGCTTACTTGGAAACTTATATCTTAGGACCGTATTTCCAAGAACAGTTAGTTAATTCTATCAGAAAGTGCGACTACTTCTGTTTCTCAAATGATGAAAGCTTAATCCTGTATACTTCAGTTAAAATTGATTTCAAGAAGTTGTACAAAATATGCAAATATAAAGACAAGGGAGGGGCATTGTGCAATTTCCCTAAGTAAAATGCATTAGTCAGGAATTTTTTTCCTGGGACCTCCCAAAAGTCAGGAAATTGACTTTCAGAAATTTGGTAGACACCCTGGAATATATAAGGAATGATGGTAAAGAAGTAAAATTGTTCACGAGCATTTTATAAGCCCTCAGTGCAATAACCAAATAGTTATGTATTTGCATGACTTTTTACATAGTAGAATTATTGACTGCCTGGAATGTGAGGCAGACCGTATAGGGACATATTGGTCTATATACTTCCAGGCATGTCAGATGTCTTCTGCTTACAGCAACTCACTGTTGCCAGCGGTTAGCTTGAAATAGAGAACATGCATTCGCACACTGTAACAGTGGACTTGTGTGATGTTTTTCTACAAGTCCATGGTTAGCTTGCAGTCTTATTCACGTCAGACTGGTTTGAAGAGTTCCAGGTACCCATTATCACCAAGAGAACATAGTTGAATGACACCCTTACGGTGGTGCAGGATTGCTTTTTTTTGGAGGGGGAGTGGGGATTATACTGAGATCCAGAACAGATCTGCACATTCAAAATCAAAAACATGACAGACCATATTTATCGGGACGTTCTGGAACATGTACACTTGTTTTGCAGAATTTTTGTTTATGAATGACAATGCCCTTCCTCACCTTGCAAATATTCTAAACGAATGCCTTCAATTGGAGGATATTATCTGTATAAAATGGCCTGACTTGAATCTATTAGTTCATGTATGGGACATGCTTTTAATTTCATGCAATATTTATTAACATGGTATATTGTGATTTATTCATATTATCCTTACAAATTACTAATACTACCTATTATGTATATTAAATACTATCTATCTTCACTTCTCCCTCTTCAAGGCTCGATTAAAAGAAACAGCTTAGATTATTTGGCACCAATAGGACATTTTAATTCTATGGTGATTCTTTGTAATTCATGCATTAGCATAAACAATAATCATTTCACATAATGGTTCCCATTAAGGAAGCTCTCCATATATATTTAATTTATGCACAGTTTTATAAGATTGGCGTATTTAGCACCGCAAAACATTATTTCATCTCTCTGTGGTGGAAAATACCCAAGCGCTGCCAATTTAAATGTCCATGTATCCAATATAACGATCTTATAAATCCTCCATGGTTCTGTATCCTGAAAAACATCAAACTGTGTAATGTCAAGGAGCTATTTAGAATCGCTTTGTGACAGGATGTTAGAGTTGCAGAGTTTACAAATTTCATGCATTTTTCAAATTTATGACATCACTGTTTAGCTGCCATGAAAGATACTGCTGGTTGGTTGAGGCAGTTAATTTGGATATTTCGCACCATAGTTTTCATCACCATGTATTATATTAAAACTTACAATGTTTAACTGTTTGTGTTTTTTTTTCTTGATATAGGACCACTATTGAGGAACATAATCTGTTAAAATAAAACTATACTCGCAACATGCATATGTTAGGAAATTTATATGCCTGCAGCATAATTAAATGTCAAAAATAAAAAAAGTAAATAGAAAATTTTTAATATATCCCGGTTTAAAACTAACTTTGTATCTGTTAAAATGAAGAACATTTTCAGCTGTGTTAAAACATTTCAATTTTAAAATAAGTAACGAATTAAAGTATCACTTATTATAATAATAATTGTGAATTTTTTAGTTTATTTCTGTTATAAGTTTTAATCAAAATATCGCCTTCTTGTGTTAAAAAAGAGCAGAAATAAATGTGTTAAGTGTAGTGTAATTTTTACGTATCTTAGCGCAATTGACATCATAGATCCTCACTTGCGAAATGAAAATCCGGTGTCCCATTTAAACACTATCGATAGGTTGAAAAAAACATTTTTTCTAATGCTTTCTATGGCAACCCAACATAAATTCTCGTGCCATGATTTATTAATGTAATGGTGTAAGTTCTCCATGTTGATGCTAAATTGTAAAACATTATGCTACATTAAAATCTGTAAAAAATTACCTAATTTATGTAATTTTTTGATTTTATTTTAAACAAGGAAGAAAGGAATGTTTCAAGATTTGTCAAAGTATCTAAAAGTTATGACTCATAGAATTCAAGTTGCAACAGTTTTAAAATTATTTTATGAAAAAAATTGCCATAAGATACTTAGTTTAAAAATTTCAAAAAATCTGTAAATTATGTTACATATTCAGAACAATCTGTTTTTAAAAGAACATTTTCTCCTCTATCTGATGATACAAATGCCATTTTGCTACAAGCCTAATTACCACCATTATTATGAACTAGGTGGGAAAAGATGCCAAAAATCATATTGTGAAAGGGTCATACTCACAAAGAAAGAGCACAGTAATTATGAGGATAGTGAAAATGAAATTCATAAATATGTTAATTATAGCTAAATCACCAACTGTCACTGTTAAGGAAAAATGTTCAACATTCATTATAGTCCATTCAGAATTATATAACAGATTAGGAGAGAAAGCTTCAGAACTTGTGTTTATAATACGACAAATGAACAATTGAGTATAAAATTCTGTAAAAGCCTAACATATGGTAACATGTCTAAAAGTAAAAAAATGTAATTTTATATATTGTTCCCTTTTTCTTTTTCCTTAATACAGTTGTCTTATACAGGGCGTCTGGTTAATGACACCTTGCTTTTCAAAGTTATTTTAAATATCTATGTAGCATTAAACAGCTATGGGAAGGTTGTAGTCGTGGACCGGAGAGGCGAGGCTGTTTGAGACCCCCTGGCCGGTCTTCGCTGGCTGGCAAACGCTGGAGCGAGTGGTGAAAATCCTTGGGCCATAGCGGCCGTCGATGGAAGAAATGAGTCGAAGTGATTGTATTCTTTTATTGCGTGATTCGATACATTTTTCCATGGCAATTGCAGTCATGCGGAAGAGTCGCTGCTGGGCTGCATAAGCCCCTTTTATTAACTTTTGAGGTCATGTCACATGATCCATGCACTTTGCAATTATTGGCCTAACCCAAAATCTGGACATCTGTTTTTCAAGGTTTGTTAGGCTTTTAAGACTCCAGAGTGGCTGAACGCGGGGACTGTCTACAAAATTACAAAGGAATTGCAAGGGACCATATAATAATTGCAGTTTTTGAAAGCGAATTCCAACTGAAGTAAAACTGTGTAGTTCTAGAAATGTGGGATTTTAACAGGCTTTTGATTTGTAATGTTATATATATAGATAGTTACGAATTTTTGGGGCAACCTGCTGTTCTGGGGCTTAAAATAGTTCAAATTCGTATTCTACTCATCAAATAGTTAAACTTTGCTTTTTTGTTGCATCAAAATCAGTCAACTAGAACCATAGATACGGAGGTTTGGGTTTCCCCATTCATTTGTATGGTGTTTCTAGAAATCGCGAGAAGTATTGGTCCTAGGCCTTCCCTAACCTCACTTGTAGGGACTTATTTTTGGTGCCAAATTTGGTGATATTTTGCCAAAAGTTGCCAAGCTTGATGACATTCTTCGCTTCTATATATAGGTGACTTCCGAGACACCTATATATAGAAGCGAGCGGCCCCGATCCAGTCAGTGTTCATCGAGCTCTCTCTGAGTGAGTTTGCTGCATTATGCTTTGTATTTACGTTATGGAAGTGGTATTTTTGCTTGCTTTTCGAAGATGGTTAAGTGCTGTGTGTAAGCCTTTCATTTGCTGAGTTTTGAGGGACTGTTAGTGTTATCCCTCGTATATTTCCACTTAATTTTACCTGTGGGAGTGTTTTATTTTGTATAAGAATTACAGCATTTGTGAAAACTTTGGTACTGAGCGGACTGTTATAAACGAGCTATTGGCCGTTAGTACCTGTGAATTTCGTACAGCTGATTGTTCAACTAAGTTCTAGAAGCAATAAAGTTTGTGTTCCATCCTGACACGTGAACTCTTTACTAGAACTTTCTACACCAACTGGACTTTAGAACGACGAACCCAGGAATTAGCAGAGTATTCTGCAACAATATATATTTATCTAAGTTAAAAACATTTTATACAGAAGTTTTGAAACAGTAATTACAAAAACTGCTAAAAGAGGAACTCTGATTTCAGGATGCCATATTCTTTCGATTGGACTCCTTGTGATTAATTTCTGTGGGGCACATTGAAAGATTGTCCTCTGGAACTGGAACCATCCAAACATGTTGGATGGACATGAATTGTTGATTTGTGTGGCAGGAGAATCATTTATCATTGAGACATTATGGGTTGTGATGACAACTTTCATTATTCATTCTTGCTATGCTCTATTCTAGCTAGAGTAAACATTTTGACAAGATTGTGTTGTGACTGCTTGCAGAGAGTGAGTGTATACACATACTTGATGATCATCTTATCAATTTTGATGTGTAGCACTATCTGTTAGGATTCTAAATCCTCCTTGCGTATGCTAACTTACCCTTATGAAAGATTTTTTAACATAAAGTCCATAAATTTTTAATTTTCCACATACAGATTACACCTTTTAACATAAGATCGTCAATAACCCCCCCTTAAAGGAAGCCCTTTTTTGCTACTGTCTGTTACAGGGATGAGATTCTTCAGTTGTTTGGCTGATTTCAGCTTTTTGTGAGTTAAGAGGAATTCATTGTTTTGACCTTTCTCTCCTGAAAATTATACCTTTTTTTCTGTACATTTCTGATAGTAATTATTAATTGTGTAATACTTTTATCTTATAGCATGTTCTGATGTTTTACTTCTTAAAACTTCTTTCACATTTATTATGTGCAAATATCACATGTACAAATTTTTGCTCTCATATGATTTCAGTTTTTTTTTTCTTTTTTGCAAATCTCATCTCTGCTGTTAGCAGATATTGTAACTATTATTTCGAAACTTCAGTATAAAATTTTTACAGATTAAATAATAAATTTAACGTTTGCTGCATTCTTTTATTGATCTTTGTTAGTGAGATTTTTAATTTTGAAATTGGAGTGGTATTTGCTGTATACCCTGTATTTCAAAAGTATATTATTTTTTATAATTGTAGTCCACAAATAACTTTCAATAGGCAGCTTATATATATATGTATATATAAAAAGCTGGCTATTGAAAGTTTTACTTATTAGTTATGTATATATATATAAACTAATAAGTAACACAAAACATACAACATACTGCAAATAAGACATACCTCGCATTAAAAATATAACAGCTAGAAGCAAGAATTTGAATGTTATTGCTGATAAAGTTGGGAAATTAAATATAAGTAGAATGGAGATAGTCTAAATAGACAACTGTATTTTACAAAGTATTCAAAATGAATATAGATAAATCATAGGTGCTGATTGAAAAGGAGTAACTGAAGGCAGGGCCGCAACTAGGGGGGGGGGAAAACGAGGCACATGCCCCGGGCGCGGTGCTTAGGGGGTGCCAAAATGAGTTATGTTTCCATGAGAGCGGGGAATTTTATTAAAAAGTAAATAAATATACTAGACAGAATGAAGATTTTTTTTCCAGGTTTTGTGACTTTGTCCGTATCCTATCTGAAAAATCCTGTCTTGTGTCACCTCTTTAGAGACAAACAATTTTCTGAAAGGGATATTCTGAAAGAGTTTTGTCACAAAGCAAAGGAAAAATCCCCAGGAGACCCATCAGCTGGCAATGATTTATAACCGATATACGTATCAATTGACGAAGGGAAGGTCTCAGACTGCAGGCGACCATCTACGCCTCTGTTTCAAGGAGAGGGGTGCAAATATTTGTAGAAAAGAGCGTAATTGTGGTTTTAACTGTGGCACATCAGCCACATTTTTAAATGGATGTGGACTCTTCCTTAGCATTTTGAAAAGTGTCAAATAGTTAACTACTTACTGCATTATCAGTAGAGAATGCAATCCCGCACTGTTTTTCGTCTTGCGGGATTTCGGGATTGAGATTTACTGATCCCGCAGGATCCCGTAATCCCGCGGGATTGACATTTCATTTAGCTAGGACTTCATTTCAACAGAGAAAAATAAAAAAGAATCCTTTTAAGCACTATGAAGTTTAATAATAATAATTAATCTTATGAGATAATTTATACAATAACTTACAGAAATATGAAAATTATAATAATGATTTTCAGTATAATATACTAAGTTATGTCTCAGTATATTAGTATTAGTTATGTTAGTTGCTAAAAATCAGGAATTTACAGAAAAATAGAATTTATAAATACTACATTCACACACTTACGTTATTTTCTTAGTTGCTGAAAAAAGAACATACAAAATCGAATAAATCCAATGAATCATTTCCTGGTCTAGATTTAATTTTAGTAAAATAATTAAATGTATGAATTTAAAAAAATTAAAACTTTTTTATAATTAATTCGTGACTGTTCACTAAGAGATAAATTAGTATGACATATTTCAGTTCATTTGGGATTGGAAGTTTGCGAAAAATTTAGATTTAGATGTTTGATCCAGACTCCCATTGGAAGATATATAAAAAAAAACTTTAAATTAAAATTTATAATTATTGATTCGTTTATTGTTAGATAAGAGACATGAATATTCAAAAATTTTCGTTCTATTTATTGAGAAAGTGGCATGAAATTGTAATAAAAAATACTTTATTCCTCGGTATCAATCCTGCGGGATTAGGATCGTAATCCCGCAGGACTAGTCCCACAAATATTTGTGCGGGATCCCGCAGGATCCCGTTCTCGCAGGATCGGGATTGCATTCCCTAATTATCAGTGGTACTTCCGTGAATCGTTTCGTTTTTATTTTCGCGAAACGCTTCCATTATCATGCAAAATGATACTTTTCTAGGAACAGCACATGTGGTATCTACTTCCTGCCCTACTAAGTCTCTGATCCTGCCGTCCAATTTGCTAGGGTAGTCTTAATTATTTTAAGCTGTCACCTTATCCCTGTTCAGATGTAAGCAACTTGTCCCTTTCAAGACAAACTGTTGGACAAAACCTCATAAGTAATGTGTTTTTCAAATTCACGCTTATTTTTATAACAAGAATACAGTCTCTGACTGAATTTATTAATGGAGTATGAGAGTAAAAAGAATATATTGATATATAAACCAGAAAAGGAAAAGGCACTGAACATATTCAGTTTTGGAAGATGGATAAGTGCTGCTGTGGGACTCATTTTACATACATAATAAACGATGAAACCATTTAAAGGGGGCGTCATTTTCGACTTTGTATTAGGAAAGAAAGTAATAATTTAGCTTGTAAGGGGTATTTTAAAAATATCCTACGTTATATCTGTCAAATGTCTTGTACATAGGAAGAGGAGCAAGGTGGGTGTACTTACTAGGTCTAAGTGGGCTTTAGCCTAGGGCGTCATATTACATATACACCCTCCCAAAAAAGTATTCGAGAATAAGTTGGATTTCCTTTCTGTTCTTGTAAACTCTAGAGCTCTCACTTGGTAAGGGTGGACTATAAAAATCTTCAAGATCAGTTGGCAAAAGAAGAAAGCCATTGGCATAAAGTTCTTACCTGCATTATAGATGCTATTATGTTTCTGGCTAAACAAGGAAGTAGGAAGTCTGGTAAAAGGCTCTGAGGAACAGTGTGATTTTAGTGATCCTAGGAGTGGAAAGTTTCTAAATACCATAGAACTTATATCCCATTATAACGACGATTTACGAGAACATATTGAATGCCATAAAAAGGGACAATTGAGTTATTTTTCATGGAAAAATCAAAAGGAATTTCTTGAAATCATTGCAGAAAAAGTAAGAGAAAGCATTCTGAACGATATAAAAGAGGCTCAATATTTCTCCTTAATTTTTGATTCCACTCCAGATATAAACCACAGCGATCAAATGACTGAAATTATTCGATATGTGAAAATGACAAAGTGGACCAGCGGTTTTTGAAAGTTTTATTGATTTTTTTATGGTCAATGATAAAACGGGTTTTGGACTCCCTGAAGAAATCTTGAAAAGAGTAAAAATCAATGGTTTGGACATGAATAATTGTAGAGGTCAGTCATATGACAGTGGAGCTAACATGGCTATAAAGGGGTTCAAGCTAGAATACTTCAAGAACACAAACTTGCCATTTTTGTACCATGTGCGGCCCATTTCTCTCTGTGCAGCTCATTCTCAAAATTTAGTTGGGGTACATGCTGCTGGAGTATCACATGAAGCTCAAACATTTTTTGGAACAGTGAATTGTTTATACGTGTTTTTTTCAGCCTCTACGTCAAGGTAGGAAATTTAAAAAAAACACGTTCCACTTTCTGTTAAAGCTAACAGTAAGACTAGATGTTCAGCAAGAATGGAAGCTGTGGAACTGATTTATAAGTATTTTGATAGCATTAACAAAGTCCTGGAAGAATTAATATCCAATCCTCTCTCTACATCTGAAACAAAGACAAAGGCTAACTCTTCAAAAAAATGTATCTACAAATTTGAATTTATCGTTTTCACATGTTTTTGGTTTAACATTTAAAAAAAAAATTGACCGCATGAACCAATTTCTCCAAAGAGATAATATAACTGTAGATGAAGCAGTCAGGCATATTCGAGGTCTTCTGAATCTTCTGGAATCAACGAGAGACAAAGCTGTTCGATGCAGTTGCAAAAGCAAAAATAACGGCTAAAAATAATAATTTACCTCCTGATTTTAAAGGAAAAAGAAATTGATGTTTGATGAATCTTGTGAAGATAAAATTTTGAAATTATCAAAGGAAGATTGATTCACAATTTCTTTAGAAATTATTGACAAAATAATGAGTGAGCTAAAAACACATTTCCAGTCTCTGGAAGTACTTAATGACAAGTTTGGATTTCTGAATGGGATTAAAATCCACCAGATGGATACAGAAGATTCAAAATTGGAAGCTCAAAAGTTAGCATTTGCATATAAGCAGGACATATGCACAGAGGAATTTTTAGGAGAAATAGAAAGTTTTAAACATCACGCTCTACTGCTTGACGACGCTATGAAAACAGCACCTGCATCAACCCTTTTGAGCTTCATTCCTAAGCATAAACTGGAGGAAGGCTATCCAAATTTGACCACAGACCTGAAAATATTTTACTCTTCCAGTAACAGTTGCATCAGGTGAAAGCAGTTTCAGTAAGCTCAAAAACTATTTAAAAAAATATTTAAGAAACTCTATGGAGCAAAATAGACTTGCAAATTTGAGTATTATCTCAATCGAACACAAAAAAGCATCATAGATATCTTACGATGACATCATAAAAACTTTTGCTGTAAAGAAAGCTTGTAAGTGAAATTTTTGAAAAAGTGAAGTTTGAAATGAAAATTATTTTAAATTTATGTATAATAAAACATAACAGGGGATTTCGATACTGCTGTTACTTTTCTTCATAAGTACTAATAAAAAATTTCAAGTTGTGATTTTAAATGTTAAATTATACCCTTAATTTATAAACACAATCGTATGTAAAATTAATTGGAACTAAAATTAAATACATTTAAAGTTGCACCGACTTGACAATAACATCTTTCTGCTGCTTCAGTCGCCAAAATGCTAGAAACAGGTTTTATTTCTTTCCATTTATTGAATGTGTTTTCTTTTCAAATATTTCTAATGCTTGTTTTTTTTTTTTTTTTTTCTTTCGGGGAGGGGGGGGCGCCAAAGTTGAGGTTTGCCCCGGGTGACGTAAACTCTAGTTGCGGCCCTGACTGTAGGTAGTAACTAGGAAAATTACAAAACTATAAATGCACACTTGCAGCAAAATATAGCTTGTAAGAAGATTTATAAAATAATTAACAATGCAAAAATGGCATATAAAGTCAAATCAAGCATCCATAATTAAGTATTTAGAAGATATCCTATTTGTAACGTGCAAATGCAGCTATGACAAACAGAATAGAACAGTGGTGTGCAAACTATTTTCATATGCGACCCCCTAATTTGTGTAAAATTTTGTTGCGACCCCCTATTTTGAGTAAAATTTTGTTGCGACCCCTTGATAGACAGTAGACATTTTGTTTAATTGAAAACGAAGTTATATTGAAATTCTTTCTGGGAGTTACTCTTACAGGGTGTTTTTAAAAGAGTGTCGTGACGTCATCGATTGGAATAACGCGTTTTTAAAACAGCGCACCAAACTTATAAACCACCATAAAAATGTTATAAAAGTTGTAACATCATAAAAATCAGTTAATGAATCAACACATAATTTTATGAAACAATGCTTTATATATGCAAATGGATATAAATATTTTTTAATGAAAATTACTTTAAAGAAACTTTACATCATAAAAAGTCAATGTGAAATATGTGCTTGCAAAGAGCTCATGATTGCTTCTATGTTCGGATCTGTTGGAAATCGCAAGTCGTAAGTTATCCTCTGGATCCAATCGAGATCGATGTTTTGTTTTAATGGAAAATAATTTTGAAGATCACTGTGTATGATCACTATGCATGATCAATTTGCAGATCACTATGCATGATAACGTGGTTTTGAAGCTCCGTGATAGCGATCGCGAATATCGCGCTCGTAAAATAATAATTGTCAGTTTCTTCTCTTGTGTTATTTCAGTTATTTGAAATGAATAATTGTAGATTTTTCATAAATTTGAATCTCTTTGAATTTGGCGACCCCCAAAAATTTTCTCGCAACCCCTCCGGTTGTCGCGACCCATGGTTTGCGCACCGCTGGAATAGAATATTACTAATAAGTAAAACACAAAACATACTGCAAATAAGACATACCTCGCATTAAAAATATAACAGCTAGAAGCATATAAAGTAGCTAAACCTGTGTAGTATGGAAACCCAAGTAATTCATCGACCAAGTGGTAGCACATAAAAAACTGTAACCAGGAATGAAAATTAGAAATCCAGTGGCCATAAATATTGTAAAAAATAGAGCTATCAAAGCTAAAGAAAAGTGGGATAACAAGCCAGGTGAGAACATGTGGGCTTAAGCCTAACTTCATGAACCTAAAGAAAGATGTGGAGATGAAATGGAAAATTGAAATGGAGTACTCTATTATCAAGTACCACCATACTTGCATTTCAATTTAAAAGAAAAAAAGAAATAGCTATGTTTCTGCAGTTTATCTGACAAAAGGAGTCGTTTTTCGTAACCTGGGGGTACGACCATTGATATAAGGAAAAACCCAACGTGGAAGCGAACCAAACATGGAGGTCAAAGCTCAGTGATGTAGCCAATACTAAAAATCTGATGCCAACAGAGAAAATTAAGTGACATAAATAAAAAGCTAAGAGCCAAGGAGTAGAAAAAGAACAAGAAGTAGTAGGGAAAAAAACAACACACACACACACACACAAAAAAAAACAGGCTAAATTGCTGCCAAAACCATGTAGTTAATTTATCAAGAAATCCAGAAAAAGGATGGAGAAAAAAAATAAATTAACAATTACTCTAGTATAGCTAACCTATGAGCAACATAGTGCAAGCTTTGATAGCTAAGAAGTATAAAGAAAATGTAAGAAAATAATTAAGGGGGGAAAAACTATTAAAATTATTAATAATAATAATTATAATAATACTAGCTAAGTACCGTATGGATATTGTTAAAACAAGTAATACAAATGGAATATAAGTAAATATTAAACATACTTTGGTTATAGATTTATCTCCTACAAAAACTGGTTTACAATATTCATTAGGCATATTCTAACTGTAATTGATTTTTTAAAGTACTGTTTGAAATGTGCATCATAATTCGGGAGTGTGCCGTATTTGTTTTTCTTGTTTTATAAAAGACTTCTTCAAAATTGAAATCTATATTAAAATAGTCTTCTAAAACTGTTTTAAAATCCTTGCCAAGCATATTCTAACTATACTTCACCTATACTTACACGAATATAGACACCAATATTCCAATTAAATAGACAGTAGGATTATGCAATTTCTCTACAAATATGTAATGCATTGATAAGCTAGGTCCAGTTTTGGGGACTAGTTTTTTTATGCCAGATTTGGCGTTAAGTCACCAACAATGCTGAATCTTGGTGATTTTCACATTTAATCTGACAACCCTTGAAAAGTTTTTCACCCTTTCACCAGGTGGACAAAATTTTTGTCAGAAATTAACAGCACTCAAAAGCTAAAAAATACGTGAAAAACAATTTTTTTTGTAAACTACCCCCTATTGAGGTTAATTTAAACCTTTAAAAAGATTTTTATGAATTTGTGTTCAATACTTTTTAATGCAAGATTTTTAGGGCTATCTTCTTCGACATATGACAAATATGAAAATTATGTTTTGGCCTCACACCAGTTTGGACATAAATTCTATAAAAGCTGGAAAATGATTTTAGATATTTTTTATTTACATTTTAAAGCAAGAATTTTATGGCTTTCTCTTTTTTCCTCTGACATATGAAGGAAAGCATAAAAAGAACGTTTTAGACCCTTAACCTGTTTGGTTGTGAACTCTAAAAAATCCTGAAATTGACTTTAGGTATTTGTGTTACTTATATTTTAAAGCAAGAATTTTCTGGCTATCTCTTCTTTCCTCTGAGATATGAAGGGAAATGTGAAAAGAGCATTTTCGCCCCATACCCTGGTTTGGGTGTGAATTCTAAAAAACTCTGAAAATGATTTTTAAGTATTTGCTTTAGTTATACTTTAAGTAAGAATTTTATGGCTGTCTCTTTTTTCCTCTGTGATATGAAGTGAAATGTAAAAGATCGTTTGGCCCCTTACCCCCGTTTGTTTAAAGCAAGAATTTTAGGCTACCTCTTCTACCTCTGATATATGAAGAGAAATGTGAAAAGAACATCAAAGAACGTTTGGTCCCCTTACACATATTTGAGTGCAAATTCTAAAATACCGTGAAAATGATTCTTAGGCATTCGTGCTCGTTACATTCTAAAGCAAGAATTTTATGGCTATCTCTATTTCCCTTTGAGATAAGATTGCAAATTTGAAGGCCTTTTATCCCCATTTTGATGCACATTCTAAAAAACCCTGAAAATGAATTTTAAACATTTGTGTTCAATATACTTTTAAGCAAGAATTTTACAGCTATCTCTTCTTTCCTCTGATACATGAAGGTAAATTTGAAAAGAACGTTTTGAACCCTTACTCCCGTTTGGGTACGAATGAAAAAAAAAAAAAAAAAAACCCTGAAAATGATTTTTAGGTATTACTGTTAGTTGCATTTTAAAGCAAGGATTTTTTAACTGTCTTCTTTTTTCCTCTGAGAGATGAAGAGAAATGTGAAAAGAATGTTAAAGAACGTTTTTGTCTCTTACGCCCATTCGGGTGATAATTGTAAAAAATCCCTAAAAATGATTTTTAGATATTGCTATTAGTTGCATTTTAAAGCAAGGATTTTATAACTGTCTCTTTTTTTCTTCTGAGGTAGAAGGGAAATGTGAAAAGAACGTTAAAGAACTTTTCATCCCTCTATGTGTGTTTGGGTGCGAATTCTAAAAAATCCTGAAAATGACTTATAGATATTTGTATTAGTCACATTTTAATCCAATAATTTTACGGCTATCTCGTTTCCCTCCTGAGATATGAAGGAAAACTTGAAAAGATCGTTTGAGGCCGCCATCTCCGTCTGGGTTCAAATTTTTAAAAATCGCTTCTTAAATGATGCCTTGGGCACCAAAGCTATATGCTCCTAAAATTTCATACCTGTATCTCCGGTAGATTTGGCTGGGCAATGATCATCAATCAGTCAGTCAGGACATCTTCCTTTATATATAGATTACACTTGCATTAATTGTTATTAGTGCTAATATTATTCTATGATATATATGTAAATTTGCACTTTTTAGGGCTTATATTTGGTACAGTAGAGTAAAAAATAAAAATTACAAAAAGTACCAGTAATCAACAATTCTACAGTGTTTATATATATATATATATATATATACATAATCAAAAAGTAAAACACATCTATTTATATTTGAAGTGCTTTTTTATTCGATGTTACAGTATTTTAAAGAATAAAAATTTTATATTTTGGCCCCATCTTAAAAATATTTGCTGACCCATTTGGATAGAGGAACATTGTGGAAGCATTTATAATGGGCAGGTTTTGTCAAGATAGATTCCGTCAGAACAAGATTAAGATGGCGACTGTGCTGATCACCAACAGCAGTTACTAGCTAGAATGATTTTAAAAGAGGAATAATTATGCTCTTTTTATTTATTTATTTTTCATTATTTCAGTAATAATAAATGTAGGGTCATTCCATTTCAAATCAACCAGGCCATGTCACCCACCGTCTCGGATTTCTTTGAAAATTTTTATAAATGTAGCCATTAGTGTTCTAATTAACAATATAAAATTTTACTTCAATATCTCTAATACTTTTTAAGATAAAAATTATTAAAATAATGGAAAAGTGACCATAAATGGCGTTTTTGCAAACAATTATTTTAATGGTGCTTTTTCAGATAAAAAATCATAACTTTCTTTATTTTCAATATATTAAATTGAAATTTATACCAAAATGTTCACAAAGGTTTGGAGATTATAGAAAAAATTAATTTGATAGTCCTGTTTAGAACTGGAACCCCCCAAAAATTCACAAACTTTGTTTTTTTCAAAAAAATTTCATAAAAACAATAATTTTGCAAAAGCTGTTTCAGAAAATGGTGTAGCTCTTAACAAAGCAAACTATTTTTTTACTTACATGTAAATGCATAAAGTAAGATAATTTAAAATAAAAACGGTGGGTATTTGAGTCCTAATAGGTTAATTTAATTAAAAACCAAATATTTTGAAGATTTTTCTTAAAATGTTATGCTGCATGCAAATGTTATTATAAAATAATTTTTTTTTATTTAATTTAAAAAGGTGCTTATTTTATTTAAAAGTTAATAATGAGTTAAAGTTATTTTACTTAAAATTTAATTTTTTTATTTTTAAAATATAAAACTTTTTAAACAAAATCTGAATGAATATACATGTAGTAAACATGCGTCAAAACTTGGAAGCTTTTCTTTTTTTTTATTGTCAACTACAAGTTAAATTACACTCATTCTGACTTATTTTAGAGCAGTAATATAACTGTTAATTTTATTTTTTTAACCCTCCAAGCAGCTGAGATGTAAAATCCCGTTCACTTCATTCCAGTTTTCACTGCAATGCATCTATAAATTAAATAATTTATAACACCAAGGCATCATAAAATATATTTTGATATTAAAGCTTATGGATATTTTAGGAGTTAACTTTTTAATAATTACAAATCTTCCTATCAAAATTTTATTTTTTAAATAATTTAAAAGCTGCATGAAAATTTTGCAGTGAAAACAACTTTACATTATTTGCCCATTTCCAAGACGCTCAGAGGGTTAATGTAGACAATGCTTTGCTTAAAATAGGAATCTCCTCACCTGTCAGGTAAAAGCATGGTATTTATTTATTTTTAATTGAAAATTTTTTAATGGGTCATTGGAAATCAAGTTAAAATAGTTTATTAATGTTTAAATCGGTATTTTTAAAATCAGTTTAAGCAAAAAGGAAAAAGAGTGTGTCAATAACAAATAAAAAAATGGGGGTAGGGGAGAGTCAGAACAGGCTGTTTATTTTTTTGTTGTTGTTGTTGTTTCCTCCCCCCCAGAAATGATGTAACTTTTAAGTTATTTTTATGCAATTAAGTTATCCTAATTTAGAGATTCAAAGTTTTTTAGAATGTCTCTTCAGAAGTTGTACTATGCACTTTTAGGAACAGTTATTCTAACAGTAATGAAACATGCAGAAAAGAAATTTAGTTAAATTTATGTGCTGTACTGTCGGAAAAATTTCAAATTTAAATGTTATCTCAGCCAATTTTGTAATGTAATTTTTTTTTTTTTTTTGGGGGGGGGGGGGGTTAATTGCCTGAGGCATGAAGAAGGCATATCTGTATAGCATTGTTTATATATAAAATTATTTATTTATAAATTCAATTTATATTTTTTAATTAAAACAATTTTAAAAACTGTTTTGTTTTTATCATAATTTTGTTTCTTTTTACATCAGTTTATGACAGTTCTGTTTGTTGTGTGGTAAGGAGCTGGTGTTATATGAGAAGATGCAGAGGGAGATACTGAGTAGTGTAGGATAGTAAAGGGGTGGGGTCCACTCCCTCTTCCAATGAGTCACCCTCTTGTTTGCAGGTGTGAATATCTCTTTCTTGGTCAAATGCTTCCAAGGGAATTGGAATCAGTTTTGCCTTTCTTTGGTTAAGTGAAAATGTTTGAGTAATTTGGAATTTTTTTTATGTTCTCTGTTGAAGTTATTTTAAAGAGTTAAACCAATAATCTATGTTCGCAGAAACGAGAGAACGAAAGTAAACAAACGGGTTACCAAGGAATTACATTTTTTGGCACCAATCCCTAGTTAGGCGAATTTAACCTTTCTTATTTCCAAACAGTGTAAATGGAAGAAAGCAGAAATTCGCACTGTGTTTGGCATTTTGCCAAAATGCCAGGTGTTTACTCAGCGCCAGTTTACACATGCAATTGTTTAGTTTTGTTCTCTTGACTCGGCGAACACACTATAAAGCTAAATTATTCAGCTTGATATGTAAGCTCATTTTTTTTATCTAATTGAAAGACTTTAAATTAGAATGTTTTTTTATTTTGTGCTACTACTGAATATCAGTTACATTTAATATGGCAGCAGAACATTCCCAGACGTGCTGTAATATTGGCTAAGAAAAATGGAACTGAATGCCATAAAAAGACTTATGCTCAAGTAGAAATTGCATCAAGCACTGCATTATTAAGCCTTCAGACTTTAACTTAATAAGTTTGAGAAGTAATGTACAATCAGAGCTTTTACTTAATATTTGGAACATCAAAAATTATTTTATTTGGATAAATTTGAAATACTTCAAACATCATGTTTTGACCCATTGAAGTGCCATAAAAGAAAAAGAAAAAAATGTTTGAGAACCATTAATTCAAATTTATCTGAGGTAATTAACAAATTGCCAAACTGTGAAAAATCGATTTCTGGACAAAAAAAATGTGGTTTTTGTAGGAAGAAGGTAAACAAACTTATTTCTGAGCTTGATGATAAAGTATCAACTGGCAGTGATGAAACGTCACAAATTTGAAATTGTCAATTTCAAAACAAGAAGCTTTAGAAGATGTTAATGTATCATTACTAAACATAGGTGAATCTCCATTGAAATTGATTGATTGAAGGAACGGAACTTCTTTTTTTTTTTTTTTTTTTTTTTTTTTTTTCTGGTAAAATACTGAACATAAGTGTCACAATCAGTCATAATAATTAATATTTTCATTTTATGCTAAAGCAAGTTAGTATGTTTCTTATTTAATTTGTAGTCAGTGATTCAAAGAAATGTTCAAAAAATCTTCAGCACACATTTTCTAATTAATGTTCAAATTTTGTCTAAATTTTTTTAATTAAGAAAGTATTAATTAAATAAATCCTTTTTTACACATTTAATTGCATACAGCTATTTTTTAAAAGAAAAATGTTTGCTTTTTAACTAAAGTATTAATTTGTAGTTCACAATAAAGAAAGCTAGAAAAATTTTGAGGCATGTTAACTATATGTATTTCAGATTTTGTTTAAAAAAAATTTTAATTTTAAAGTAATTTAAATGTTAAGAAAATAACTAATTCATTATTAACTTTTAAATAAAATAAGCACCTTTTTAAATTAAATAAAAAATTATTTTATAATAACATTTGCATGCAGCATAACATTTTAAGAAAAATCTTCAAAATATTTGGTTTTTAATTAAATTAACCTATTAGGACTCAAATACCCACCGTTTTTATTTTAAATTATCTTACTTTATGCATTTACATGTAAGTAAAAAAATAGTTTGCTTTGTTAAGAGCTACACCATTTTCTGAAACAGCTTTTGCAAAATTATTGTTTTTATGAAATTTTTTTGAAAAAAACAAAGTTTGTGAATTTTTGGGGGGTTCCAGTTCTAAACAGGACTATCAAATTAATTTTTTCTATAATCTCCAAACCTTTGTGAACATTTTGGTATAAATTTCAATCTAATATATTGAAAATAAAGAAAGTTATGATTTTTTTTATCTGAAAAAGCACCATTAAAATAATTGTTTGCAAAAACGCCATTTATGGTCACTTTCCCATTATTTTAATAATTTTTATCTTAAAAAGTATTAGAGATATTGAAGTAAAATTTTATATTGTTAGTTAGAACACTAATGGCTACATTTATAAAAATTTTCAAAGAAATCCGAGACGGTGGGTGACATTTTAAAAATTTATTGGTTGATTTGAAATGGAATGACCCTGTATTATGTTGTAACTTTTTTTGTTACTAAAAAGAAAAAAGAACATTCCTGATTATACCCTAAATTACACAATCAGGGAATTGCTAAGGGTACAATCTAACCATCTTACATTATTATTATTTTTTTTTAATAACTTTATCTTTGTTTCAATTGAAAATTGTTTGTTTTTCTGTAGCGTATGGAAAAGTGTTTCTGGTCAGAAAACTACGTGGCCAGGATCGAGGCAAGCTATATGCCATGAAAGTGCTGAAGAAGGCTACCATTGTCCAGAAGCAGAAAACTCTGGAGCATGCCTGGACAGAGAGGCAAATCCTTGAGGCTGTTAGGCAGTCCCCTTTCCTAGTCACACTACATTATGCATTTCAGACAGATTCAAAACTTCACCTCATTCTTGGTATGTCCCCTGTTATGTCTTTGTAATAAAATTTATTTTAATCACTAAATAAAATTTAACACTACCGATAAGTTTCTTTGTGAGAAAAAGAGAACATTCAAATATTGTTATCCCTTTAAACACGTGTTGATTAATATATTTTACCAAAATAAATTGATATCATATTTAAAATTTTTTTTTTTTTTTAAATGTGCATAAGCTTACACTTGACTAGTTATGAAGACATAATGAAACAAAATGCTGTTGAAAAAATTATTTAAAAAACCCTGACCAGTTTAATCATTTATATAAAAAATGTTAAATTTTAATATCAGTGTGTAAATTGTCATGAGTAGAAAAATGCGAATCTAGCAGCATGAAAATTGTTTGACTTTAAAAAGGTTTCAAGTTTTATAAATTTAACTTAAAATAAAACCTAAAATGCACAAGATTAAGAATTTGCCAGTTAAAATCCCCTCCCTCCTGCCCCCTCCACACACACACACACACACACACACACTGTGTTACTATATTATTTTCCTCGTACTTGATCTGGCTTATATCAACCATCAACATCGGCCATAGTTATAAATTTTCATTGCTACTTCATTATTTTTTTCTGTTAAATTACAACAACAACAACAACAAAAAGTTTTAAGGCATCCCCCCCCCCCAAAAAAAAAAAAATATATATATATCTGAATATATGTTCATATTTTTGTGATTCATTCTACTACGACAAAACTAATTCAAATGTTATCTATAGTGGTTAAAATTTTTGTAAAAGTATTATTTCTACTAGTTTATATCGATTAGTTGTCAAGTATTCCTTTCTTAATAAAAAAAAATAAAAGTCAAAAAAGAGTATCTTATTTTTTTTTTGGCTTTATAATGCACATGCATTTGTAATTGGATTTTAAAACTCTTAACCCCTCTTTTTTTTAAAAATAGTTAAAATTAAATTCAGTAGCCCTGATGATATCTTAAGATGAACTCAGGTGTTTGTGCATTGTAAAGAAAAAGAAGTTTTTAAAGTGATATACATCCTTATTGAATTGTACTTCTCTATCTGTTAGCAGTTGTTCCACTTTCTTTGAGCTGTGATGACCTTATTCCTGACCTAGACTCACTAAGCCTGAATGATGCTGTGCTTATTATCTGCTCTTGACTCACTTTTTTCCTTAACCCCATTTCCCCAGCAGGACTCTCTGACTGCAACTGTATCTACTATATTTCACTCTTTTACTGTGGGGCTTCTGGTTTATACAATGCTGTATACTTGGGGCATAAGCCCTGGCCACCTGAAAAACACTTTTCAGAACTGTTCTCAATAAATGTATGTTAAACAAAAAAGATATACAAGGCCAAATATAGATTATGAAACACTTTCAATGTGCAATGTGTTATAAATACATTGCACAGTATCCTATTTTAATGATGGGCTTATAGCTAATTCTTAAATTGTTTACTTTCAGTTAGAAATATGTTTCTCATTTTGAAGAATTATTTTATGCAATCTGACTCATCTAAAAAAATCACTTTTTGCCATTTGACTCATCTAAAAAAATTACTTTATACACATCTAGGAAAGTTATGAACTCTAAATTTTACACAGATTGTCTTAAATTGAGCCATATGTATCAGTAAAGGTAATTTACATTATAACATTTCTTTTCACTATGTGATTTTAGCTTAAGATGTAAATCTTAGTTTATTATTTTGCCACACATTAAAAAAAAAAAAAAAAAAAAAACCTTCATAATTGATTTCTATGTTGAGAATTTTTCTCTTGATACCAACAATTTCATTTAAGAAACATTTCAATTTTTTGTTTTTTTGTTTGTGTGTGTTTAATTAGTCTTTTTATCCTGCAGTGCTATGGATAATTTTCTTTTTGAAATATATGATACTGCTTATTTTGCACTTAGAAAATTTTATGCCATCCATTTCACTCACTCAAAATTTTTTAGTTGTGGAATCTTTATTTTTTTAGAACACTAGGGGCCAAGGCCCCGAGACTCGCTACGCTCGCTTTTCGTATGAGGCATTCAGCCCCTAATAAGGCTTATTCGTAAAAAAAGACATAATTTCAACAGACAAAACCTGAAGATTGGATAAGATAGAATGTTACTGAGCTACACATTGCTTGGTTCTTGCATGTTCATTGGTACATAAAAATTTAAACTTCACACTACAGTAGACCCCCCTCTCCCTCATAACACGGAAGATATTTTGTTATGGGAATCCGTGTTGTACGGGTCCTGAGCTATACTCCACCTGGAGTGCGGACTCCGCTTATATTCGCTGTTAAAATTATTTGCACTCCTCAGAAACACGATGATATTTAATGTTGCCATTCAAAAGTTATATTAATTAGGAGCTAAAGCGTAATAGAATCAGAACATCTGTTTCAGCTGTATTTTTAATAATGTAAAACCTATTGGACACCTTGCGAATTTGCCACCCATGGTGATTTTTCATTATTTGGCGACTTGCGTACATGTGAAGTTAATAAAAGCTATGGAACAGATAGGATAGCTTGCCACCAATGGCGACTTTTCATTATTTGGCAATTTACACATGCTCACAACCTATAATTACTGTTCATTTAAGGTTACTGGTAAACCGTTATCCATATTTTCATTTACATAATCGTTTGCAGATTGGCGTACTTAGCACCACGAATTATACCATCTCGTCGCGCTAGCAAATATAAAAAGTGTACTATAACTGCTATAATGGCATAGTTAACGCCTTCAAATATTTCTACTGCTAGCAAATAATCCAGCTGGACCGAACCGGCTTTAAAATAATCTGCATTTTAATTATTTTTTATTTTCAAGATATTAGTTATTCTGTTTTGGAAAAACAAATAATCACTAATTCTAAACTCCTGTTGTCTAAGCGAACTTACTATTTGAAAATTGTCAACTTTGTGTAACACATTTTGAGTTGCTTCTTTCATATAGTTTTTATTTTGGCATAAAATGGGCGTAATTCTAACTCATGTTTGTAAATTTCACGCGATTCTAGATACTTGGAAAGGCTTTGTTGCAAAGGATTGAATGATTTTATGCCAAATCTGGCAACCATTCTGTTTATTTTTTCAGTTTTTTATTAATATCTTCTAAAATAATTCGATTTTCGAAATTTAAGTCAGCTTAGCAGGCTCCTCGGAATTTTTCAAATCTGTGGGCACCTTAGTCGAAACTTAAATCCCCACGGTTTAGGAGGAGATAGTCGAACATGCTTTTGACAGCGGGCCCTTACTTTTTTTTAGAATAGAGAGAAACAAAAGCATTTCTTTCAGTCCTTAGCTTTTTTGCATGCACTCTTTTTTTTTTAAAGAAGCTCAAATTTTAAAGAATTGGATGATTATTTAATGTAAATTGTTGCAAGAAATTCTCTTTCTTGCTTAAAAAAAAAAAAAAAAAAAAAAAAAAAACCTTATGAAATTACTCTAAAAAATGGAAATTGTGTTGCTCTTGCTCTTAACTAATCTCATTATTCCTGTCATACAATAGCAGTTGATATCTCCAAATACCTGCTTGGGCAGCACAAGTTAATAACAGTAGTTATTAGATTAAAGGGGAAAAAATCCCCCTCTCCCCCCAAAAAAAAGTTAAAAAAAATTAAATTATTTTTAATGTTAGCCCGTTAAAGCATTATTGGGGCAATGGAGGCAGTACCAGATTTATAAATAGGCTAGCTAGCCTATTAGAAATCTAAACAGTAAGCTATGGCCTACAGCAGCAAATTTTCAAAGGCATCTGAATAGGAAGTGCTTTGGTTTAGCCTAAGGCAGTGAATTTGTAAATCCATCTGTGGGTGGGGGGTGGGAAAATTTTGAAATTAGTTTTGATTTATATTAGGGATAATACTTCTACTTTTTAACCTCTTTTCACCATATTATGATTGATGCCTTAGTTTGTGTTTATTTTCTAGTGTATGTAATTTCTTAGTTATTTGTACCCTTTTTTCTTCAATTTTATTGAAATACCGGTTTTCTTTCTTTTTGTAGATTATGTAAGTGGTGGAGAATTATTCACTCATCTTTATCAGAGAGACCATTTCACTGAAGAAGAAGTCCGTATATATGTGGGAGAGATCATTTTAGCACTAGAACACTTGCATAGGGTAAGTAGCCAGTTTTAATCTTGTTTAAAGATTTAAATTATACTTTTTTTTTTTAACTAGTGATATTTCATTTAACACTTGATTAGTTTTTTACGTTGAAATTAAATAACTTAAAACACTCACAGAACTTAAAACTATTATGTGTTTATGGGAGCATATTTCTTTTTCTTTTCTGGGATGGAATCACCGTTTCCTCTCTTTAAATTAAAAAAAAAATGTGATTGTATTTATTTTCCTTGTTGTTGTGTGTCTCTTTGTATCCCCTCAAACATACATAAAAAGCTGTATTTTACTCTGGTTATGCTCAAAATTGAAAAAAAAAAAAAAAAAAAAAAAAAATCATGATGTTAGAATGCATATAACTTATAAAAATAAGTATGAAGTCAAAAGTCAAATTTTCTATTAGCTCCCTTCAGAATTTTACAGGAGTGTAACAGCTTTTGTTTTCAAACAAAGAATTTGTGTCTAGATCTAAATAAAGACAGCTGAGATATTTCTCCTCATTTTCCTGCACGGGTTACCGATGGGATACAGGGGGGGGGGCAGATTCTGCTTAAAATGAAGCAAGTAATTAGTAAATTTCCATGTTTATGTGGGGGGGGGGGGAGCATTAGGATGCCAGTATCTTCTTCATGGTCACCCTTCTTCTTCTGAATGGAAACTTACTATTTCTTTTTTGTATTTATCTCAGTTCTTGATTTCCTTTGTATGTATAGCTAATTTGATATTTGTTGTGTTCTTATTGCAGTAGAACGGTGGACCTTTTGTAGCATCTGAAACATCATACAATTCTTTCTTATTCCTGTTTGTTTTTAAATGAGTTTTCTAATGAAGTTCTCGCGCATGTATATGATGCTTTTAACTCAACTGAAATTGCAAGAGAAGGTAACATCGCACAACCACACTAATTTTTTTGCATTTTAAAATCTTATTAAAGTATCTTAAAATAAAAGGCGCATAGGAAAACTGGTGTTAAAACAGATGTAAAATAATTAATTTTCATTACATTTATCAATTCCCAGATTTCTAGTTTGTCTTTAGTTTTGGCTAACTCAGTTAATGACTATAATCCCCAAATGAATCTGAGGCATCACAGTAGTTACAATTTTTAATTGCATTCCTAGGCATAACATACTAGGGGCAGTGGGAAGGGAGAATTCGAGAAAATTCAGATATTGCCTATTTGAAAATATTTTCTACAGCAGGAAAGATTATTCTCCCACTACATGCCAATTTATGCCAATAATTATTCTGTTAATTTAAAATGTGAGTTTCTGTGGATTAAGATATTGATTACATTGAACATATTTTTGTGAGTCCTTATTTATTGTGCATTTTGTTTTTATTTGATGTTTGCTGTGTTGAAAAATTTTCCTTTTTATTTCTACAGTTGGGGATCATCTATCGAGATATCAAGCTTGAAAACATATTGCTGGACTCAGAGGGACATATTGTCCTCACCGATTTTGGCTTGAGCAAAGAATTTTTACCACATGAAACCGTAGGTTATTTTTATTTCATCCCATATAGCCTTTCACTAGCTTTTAGTGGTAACTGCTCTGTTTTGTTGATAGCTGAAAGCTAAATGTTTTCTTTCCCCCCCCCCCTCCTCCAGGATCAAAGGGCATATTCCTTTTGTGGTACTATTGAATACATGGCTCCTGAATTGCTGAAGGCACCTGCCTCTGGACACGATTTTGTAAGTTTATCCTATTTTATTCCTATTTAAGGTATATCAAAAATGTATAAGGTAGGTTTACATGCTAAATATAATATTCTTAATATTTTTCATATCTGTGGTGTTGCCATTTTTTCACACCGAAACTTTGCTTTGCTATTTGAAAAAAATACATAAATAAATAAAAGTATAAATTTCCTTGATTGCATCAACATGATGTATTTTTCGCATACACCTCCTTAGAATCCTTAGAAACTCTTTAGAATTGAAAACATTTTCCAAGGTCCTTAGAAAACAAAATACTCTTTGGCACTCCTTGGCAGACGGAAGAAATTCCTAAATGTCCGGTGCTGGTTGAAATTGGAAGTAACATTCCTTCCCCACAGCTTCCCCTTTTAGATTTCCCCGATTTCCCCAAACAATACTAAACCACAGAAGCGATGACCCTATGGAAAAATAGTTGCGAAGACGCGACACTGAGAAAGAGAAGTTTTCGGGGGGTTAAAGACTTGGGGGGGGTCTATTTGTTTCTTTCCCCATTCGTGCAAGATCACACAGATAAGATCATGGGAAGTACTTGTGACTCCCTGTAATGGCTATTATCAAGGCTCCCCACAAAGCGGCTTTGCTGTTGTCTAGTTATTGGAAAAAGATTTGTCTCTCTCAAAATAGGGAAAAGAAGTGTCTTTAGCTCCTGGCCGACCGTTCTGCTAAAGGGTTAAATCACAAAACAAAACAAAAAAATCTGAAGTGTCTCCACTCGACTTTCCAAACACTTACGATTAAGATCATTACCAAGCATTTAAATAAATTTTAATCGATGAATAATTCAAACATATATACCAAATTGAAGCTCAATCGAATGTGCCGTTTAAACGCTAGCGCACTTTCAAGAATTCCCTCCCATAGGTCATAATGTAAAAGAAATCTTTGTTGTAACCCTCTAGAAAAACTACAAGTCCTATACACATCAAAATCAATACCGGCCTTATGATGGTGGTTTATAACATGTATACCCAACTTGAGCTCAATCGAATGTAAACGCTAGTGCACTTTCAAGAATTTTCCCCTATAGGCCATAATGTAAAAGAAATCTTTATGTAGCCCTGTAGAAAAACTATAAGTCCTATACACACCAAAATCAATACTGGTCTTGCGATGGTGGTTTATAACGTATGCCCAATTGGAACTCAATCAAATGCACCGTTTAAATGCTAGCGTACATTCAAAAATTTCCTTCCATAGGTCATAATGTAAAAGAAATCTTTGTCGTAGACCTGTAGAAAAACTATAAGTCCTATACACACCAAAATTAATACCGGTCTGGCAGCGGTGGTTTGTAACATATATACCAAATTTGAGCTCAATTGAATGCCCGTTTAAGAGCTATCGTGTTCACTCACATACACACACACATACATACATACATACATCTCGTAAAAATAGCATTAAATGAATTCAGAAGACCTCAAAACGTGTAAATACACCAAAATCTCGAAGTCGAATTTTTTCATGATTACAATACTTTCCTTACATGCTACATGTTCAGAAAGTAAACCCCCCCTCCCCCCCTCCCCGAATGTAAAAGCAGGCTTGATTTGTAAACTATGCTGCATGGCGATCTAGCTATGAACAAGCAGAAAAGGAAAACATGATTTTAATAATAAAGTCAAATAGCTTAAGAACAGCAAAAGAAAAGCAGGCAGAGTTACTTACTTTAGAAAAAAAATCATTAGTTTAATAGAAATTTTTTGTAATCTTTCATAATTCTTCAATACTATTTTGACGATTTATCATAAATTTTGGATTAGTTGAACTTTAAAATTCTTCCAGTTATACATTTTTAGAAAGTGATTCCATCAACCTTTCAAGTTATTAGGCAAGTTGGAGTGTATAGGCTGATAAATTTTATTTTTCACCAACTATGCGAAAAATTCCAGAGCTGGGATTCGAACCCTGGACTGCCGCACAACGTGCGGGTGCTCTACCACTGAGCTACTCTGGGACGATTCCCAGATGAAATTTCTCGCATTAGAACCATTGGCATTTATCATCTTCCTCTGCAAATCACAGATAGAACAGATGAAACAATTAATTCGCGACAACTCCATTACGCCGCAGAATACATCGTACTCCATTACGAGGCGTAATGGAGTTGTCGTGAATTAATTGTTTCATCTGTTCTATCTGTGATTTGCAGAGGAAGATGATAAATGCCAACTGTTCTAATGTGAGAAATCTCATCTGGGAATCGTCCCAGAGTAGCTCAGTGGTAGAGCACCCGCACGTTGTGCGGCAGTCCTGGGTTCGAATCCCAGCTCTGGAATTTTTCGCATAGTTGGTGAAAAATAAAATTTATCAGCCTATACACTCCAACTTGCCTAATTCTTCCAGTTAATCTGGTAATGCTTTTTTATTTTATTATTTTTCTTGTGTGTGTAATTTATAATCAAGGGAACTGCATTTGTTTTTAAGTGTAGATCAGACCTACAGCTCAAAATTTTAGCATTAGTAAATAAATTTCATTTGAACAAATCTTTTGAATTTCAAGAGTATTTTATTTATTTTGAAAAGTGATGTTTCTTATTTCATTTATTCTAATTAAAGAATGATGTAGGCAAGCCAACATCTTTTATTATTTTCATTATATGCTAATCATATTGTTAACTTCTATCTCCTACTAACTCTTAATTTTAAAATTTAGTTCTTAATAAATTCAATGGTTTGCTTAAATAAACAGTAGAGATAAAAACAGAACTCGCTACTCTCCAAATATTTTAGTACTACTAATGCTAAATATTTGCTTTTATTTAGAGACATTAATTCTTCGATTAAACAAGACAATGAGAAATCTTTTTCTTTAGATTTTGCCTTTTAGTTTTTATCTTTTAGATAATCATTCATCATATTAATAAATATTTATTGATTTAAATATGTTAAATTTTTGGTTTTGAAAAATAAAGTTACTTAATGATTAAAAAACCACTGTGATATTGTGTGTATACAATATAAACAAATTTGATAGAACTCCTTGGAAATTTCTTGGACTCCTTGGATTCTTCCTTCTGAAATGTGTACAAACCCTGCATTGAGTATTGCTGTTTGTTGTGTTCAAAAAAAGTCAAGATCAAGAAATGAAGTTTACTTTATGGAGCAGATACCCTGTAGATTTGTTTTTTCTCATTTTGACATCCCTCTCAAAATCGCTTGTGTGCTACTGCACATGCTACACGCGCCTTAGGCTGTCCCTGGTAGTGATCCTTAGAAGTGTATTTTTAAGTTGTCCGAGTGTCTGCAAAGTAAAACTTTTTTTTTTTTATTCTGTGAGCAATTTTGGAATGAACTTCCACACTCGTGCCATTCCCAAATTCTATGTTAGGATTCTTAGAACACAAGTTGGAATGGCAAGATTATTTTGTTATTCACATACAGTCAATCAATGGTTCTCTGCTATTGCAAGTTGCACAGGCTTACTATTTTCTGGTGTTACTGTGGTTGAAGGGCCAGATAGATTAATGACGTTATGTAGCCTTTTCTAAATTTCTTATAACACAATTTTATCTGTGCTTTGTCCTTATTTTCATTCCGAAAGGCCTTTTGAATCATTAGTTTTTGCACCACTTTTTTCAAATTTACAATACTTGATGCAAATTGTTGCTTATGTCTCTCCATAATTTTCATCAGGAACAAATTCCAATGAATGCAAAAAAGACACTATTAATCAGACATGCTGTATGTGTACTAACATGGCCTATTTGGTAACTATGGTAACTGGCAAGTTCATAACCATAAAGACTTGTTCCATTTGTATCCCATCTATGTTGCTTTAACATTTTGACATTGAAATAATAAAAAAACTTTGTAAAATAACACCATAAAGATTACTTGTACAGCCATACAGCTGTTTCGAACAAAATCTTCTTGTTCTTCATCAGTGACAAACAGCTGAAGCCAAGAATGGGGAGCTGAAAAGAAAATAAACTGAAAACATAAGTGACAAATAGGGATGTAACGGATATTGGATATCCGAAGCTACTTTGATTTGCCAGATACAGATATCCAGCACTAAACATGTATTTAATTATTAAGTGTTTTTTCACTTTTTCAATATAATGACATCAGAACAATAAATTACAAACATGTGTCACACATCATTAGAGTATTTTTTTTAATAATTGACTTGTAATTTACAAAAACTAAATATCTTTACATATATGTACGTAAAAAATGTTACTTAAAATATAGACAGTTAAAATATTGTTTTTATGTTTACACTACTGGCAGAAGCAAATAAGTTTTGACCATGACTTTTGATAAGATACCTATGATTGTCTAGTTATTTTTTTAAATTAAAACATAGGTTTAATGCCTTTTTTTTCTGTTTTAATCATTTAATATTAATTTACATTAAATCATTTTTACTTTTTAGTTAAATTACTTTTAGAGATTCACAAATAAAAAGTAAATCCCTTTTAAATATTTATAATGAAATTATAATTATTTCTTTTATAGTTTTATAGACGTATGGAACAGAATTTTTAAGGTTATGCATTAAATTTCTTTAATCAACAAGTTTTTTTTTAAACTACAAGTTAAACAATTAAACAGATCTATTTTTATTTTTTAGCTTTTAAAATATATGAGCTTTCTTTCATGATACAAAAACGTGTGGCACCTTAAGGATAAGGGGCGGGGGCAATTTAATTTAAAAAAATGATTTCAAACATTAGTTTCCAAATATTAGGAAAATTTCTTTTTTACTCTTGATTTCAACATGCGACACACACCCACACACACAAAAAAAGGAGATCAGTAAAAGTACTTTATGTTTCGAGTGATAATCAAACACTGCAGTAGTAACAAGAATGATAGTCACACAATACTGTAGTAGTAACTAAAACAACTATTTTAAACTGGTAAAATGCCATGTTACAACATGGCTGTCTGCACGAGCATCCATGTTATGATTTTCATTAATAAATATTTCACAAACACATTTTAAATGTACCTCTTTTAAGTAGACAGCTTTAAAAATCAGTTGAAACTTACAGAAAATCATAAATGAATTTAAATAACTAAATTCAATTAAAAAAATAACTGTGAAATAAGAGTTAATTTTTAATCATTAGATATTGGAGACTCCAATAAAGGAATGCTGAGTAAAATATTGCCATTTAGAAAAAGGATGAGGATTGAAAATTTCTCCCTGCCTCTATGAATAAATTTTGGCAGAATAATCGGAATTTTTTTGTTAATTATTAAATTTTTGGAGCAAATTAAAAATATCGGGGAAACTTCATGGGAGTGTGTAAAATTACATTATTTGTGGGATTGCCATGAGAGAAACGCATATACTGAATGCACATATTTTTCAAATTATACTACACAGTTCTTGTAATTAAACTTCCCCCACAAACAGCAGTTTACAGCTGAAAAGGATGAGAAGATCGCTTCCAAATTTGCACATGGACACTACATAAGATGTGCTTAAGTTTTTTTTTTTTTTTGTTGTTGTTTGTTTTGTTTTGTTCAGAAAATCTCCGCTAAGTGGCACTTTTCAGCATGAAATCAGCTCTAAGTATGAGCCTAACTAGTTATAAATGTGCTCAAAAACTACTGAACAAATTGTCAGTAGTTTTTGAGTTATTTCCAGCATTAAATTTGTCGTTTTTTCATGTTTAATAGCAACCTGAACATTTTTAACTGGAGCATGTTAATCAAAATTCCCTAGGTACTTCTCATGTATAGTCTATAAAATAAATTTGGTTATTATCTGTTCACCCATTAGGGGTAGAATCCTGTTCACAGGGGAAATTTAATTATATCAAATATAATTTTCCATCCTATCCCATGCATATTACAGATAGAACTTTAGTAGTACATAGCCGGATATCCGGCAGAGAAGTCGAATATCTGGTAGTTATGATTTGGATATCCGAGGGTATTTCGGATATTGAAAAATCTGCCAGATACCACATACTTGCCGGATATCCGTTACATCCCTACTGACAAACAAGTCATTGCCAAACGGAGGAAGAAAAAAGGAAGAAACCATGGAGGGCAAGAGAAAAGGAGGAATGAAGGTAGATAGAAATTAAAATACTATATAGAAAAATATTCAATAAAATTCATACAAAAAAATAAAAAGGGGGGACGATGGCAATTCATTTTTGCCCATTTTGTTATTTTTCCTATATTTATGTACTTTTCTATATTTTAATTTTTATCTACCTTCCTTCCCCCCCTTTCTGTTGCCCTCCATGGTTTCTTCCGTTATCCTTCCCCCATTTGGCAACGACTTGTTCATTACTTGTGTTTTCTGTTTACTTTCTTTTCAGTTCCCCCATCTTGGCTTCAAGTGTTTGTCACTGATGAAGAACAAAAAGTTTTTCTTTGAAACAGCTGTATGGCTGTTCAAGTAACCTTTATGGTGTTATTTAACAAAGTTTTATTTAATATTTTATGTTTTAAACACCAGTTATTTCGAGTGTTTTTGTAATTATGATGTTGAGTTATAAATGCATGTTGGATAATTATTGGATAAATCTTTTACTTAGCAAAAATAATTGCCATTTTGATTTCTAAATCCAAATACATTTGACTCTTGGCTAATCAATAGAGATGTAACGAATAGTGGTTTGGCCGAATAGCCGAATACTGAATATTCGGCCAATAGCTCAGGCCGAATACCGAATATTTGGCGGCCAAATGTTAAGTTTATTAAAATTTTATTTGTGAATAAAACACTGCTTTTCACATTCGTAATTAAATAAAGAAATTAAAATTCATTTTATATTATTTTTAGGTACTTAAAGACACTCAACAGTATATAATCTGTAAAATTAAACATCTTGGTCATGAAAAACTATCTTTTACTTGCGAATAAAACATCGCTTTTCACATTTGTAATTAAATAAAGAAATTAAAATTCATTTTATATTATTTTTATGTACTTAAAAACACTCAATAGTATATAATCTGTAAAATTAAACATCTTGGTCATGAAAAACTATCTTTTACACTTAAACACTAATAGCAGCATAATTATATTTTGAGATATTCACAATTTAATAAATATGGTATGGTAAATGTGATTCGTCTGGTAACTATACATAATCACATCATGCTTTGGGTTTTACAGCCTCTGGTAGTAATGTACCCAGACAGCACATAAGCTTAAATCAAGCTTGACATTTCTTTCAATTTGACACATTAATACAAGCTTGACAGTTCAATTCATTTTAAGCTTGCAGCAAGCTTGGAGATTACAAAAAAATGAGTCAGCAAATATTTTCCCGCCGAATTTAAGTCATTTGAACTGTCAAGCTTGTATACAACTTGATTACTGCTTGATTTGGAAAGCCACATCCACATAACAAATAATTTATCATCAGTCATAAATGTACTTGGCCATAGAATTTTTAAAAAAAGATTCTATATTTCCAAATATTGAAATTCTTCAAAATAAAATACAAATATACTACAAAATTGATTTCAAAATTAGTCGGTTGTCTTGTTTTTGGCCAATATTGCCCAACATGAGTGTTGCGATATTGAAAGTTTTAAAATGTGTGCTGCTTTTAAATTTATATTATGCTTATTTCCCTATTAGTAGAGTCTATAAATCACACATAACACTATTTTAATTTTGATTCATCCCATAGAAAAATAAAAGATGCAGATCGGCATCGGGCAATACTGATCAATCTTGCCAAAAAACGGCGTTACAACCATAACAGTCGCTTCAAACTTTAGTCATGTGACCTCGAGTCAGATTGGCTTGGTGGTTAGAACGCTGGTTTCCCACACCTTAGATCCCAAGACAGAGCCTGATTATGACCAACTGGGGCCCCGGGCATTGATGAATTTGGGGGCCCCCTTCTATGAATTTGCTTACTGCAAGTTTGATGCAAATTTGCTGTGCTGTCTGGGTAGCAGCTTTTCCAAATTATGTTTTTAATTAAAGATCTGAAAAAAGATTCCTCCTACCCCAAACCCGTAAAGAAGGTAGACTACCAAGTCAAGTAGTGTCACCAAGTAGAAAAGTCAGCATTTCTGTAATATTCAGGGATGTGCCAGCTGCTCCAATTGCTCCAAATTGTGCCAAATCAATCCTGATGTGCCAATCTGCTACAAAAAGATCATTTTCGGACAATTTTGCTCCAAATTCAGCAAAACTGCTCCATTTTAAATTTTCCATATACATTGAAAACATTTATAAATTCCCGAATTTTTACAAAAATCATCACACATTCTGAGCATTCTAATTTCAATCTTTCTGTAATGATCTTAAAAACGAATAGTTTTTTCTTTGGCATCCCTTTGTTTAAACCTCCAATACCTCCAGAGTAAAAATTGACCCCTGTTTTAAATTTCATTTTATATAAATTGGTAATTTTTTGTTACCAAATATTTTATAAGCCACTGATGGTAGTTAATATAGTTTAGTAAATATTGTATTTTTGATTTAAAATAGATATTTTCTATAGCATTGTGTAAAATAACTGATTTTTTTATTTATTTCATAAGCTTCTGACTCTCCTCCCTCTTCCCTCCCCCCCCCAAATAACCCTGGTTTTTGTTATCAGCTAAGTGTTTTTAAGACCCTCCTTAATTTTCATTTTTTTAGATTGGCATTCTTTAATGACTTTTCCCTTTCCCTCCAAAAATAAATTTTGCATTTCAAAATTGACATTCTTGTGCTCCAAAAGTGACTTTTTCTTGCTCCAAGTTGCTCCAGAAATCTGATGTTCTTGCTCCAAATTGCTCCAAAAATGTCTTTTTTCTTGCTCCACAAATTGCTCCAAAATTTAATTTTAGCTGGCACATCCCTGAATATTATCAAACACGTTAGATTATGTTTCATTGAGCTTAAAAGTTCAATGAATCAGGATATTTTATAATATAAAATTAACATATTGAAGTATAACTAAGCAATGTTATTTGTAAATGCATTTAAACATACATGTTTAAAATATTTTTTCTCTTTGTTCTGATATTATTCAGCTGAATATGTAGCAACATTCGGCCATAACTATTCGGCCAAATACCTGTTCAATATTCAGCTTACCGAATATTCGGCAAAACAGCCGAATATTCGTTACATCCCTACTAATTAATCGTACTACTGCGTTACTCCAGTGTCTGCTTATTATCTAGTTTATATAAAAGGTTATCTCAAAATAGAATAAGTATTGGGAAGTTTACAAACGATTGATTTTGTACTGATATGATGGATTTCATGGATTTTGACCTGGAATAGAAGAAATATCTGATAGTTAACAAATGATGGTTTGGTGGCTACCCAGTTAAACCAAATAAAATGCCTTTTCTAACCCTTTTTGGCCAAGCATTCTTATCACATTTTCCAGATTTTGCAGATGCCTGAAGTAACAGTTAAATTTCTGATATCAATGAAACATGGATAATTTTTTCATTAAAAATGACACATGGGGAGAGGAAAGTGTGCATGACATTTTTTCACCCTTTATTATTGTTTGTGTAAATTTCAATATTATCTAGTGAATAGCCGTAGGAAAATTGACTAATGCTTCTGAATTTTTGTCATGTAAAGCATAAATGTTAAGAGTATGTGGTTAGACTGGATACAAAGTTAAGATAGACTTGTTTTACATATCCTCTAAGCAATTTCTTTCCACCTCTGTTATTTTTTATAATTTTCCTGTTTTGGGTTACAGGTGTCAGCATCAATTAACCCTTGTTTTATGCAGAGAGTTACCTTTTGCAGAATAAATACGAGTTTAAAGTTAAGAGGAGTAAAAAGGGGGGGGGAAGCAGGAGTTGAATTTTGAGTTCTTTATAGGTGTAAAGGTAAAATAATGCTTCATCTCCTGAAAAGGCTAATGATAAAATTTGCTGCTTGTGTTCCAGTTTGGTTATAATTTTCTATCACATTATGTTTTTTTTTTTTTTCTTTTTTCCCCCACCAACTTGCATTTTTATGCTTGGATGTCAACAAGGATAACTAAATATTCTGAACACACATTTTTCCCCTTTTCCCAGTGTGTGGATTGGTGGAGTGTTGGTGTACTCACTTACGAGCTACTTACAGGTGCCTCTCCCTTCACTGTAGAAGGTGAAAAAAATTCACAGTCAGAAATAACTAAGTAAGTTACCATAATTTTTATTAATTTTCCAACAGCGCTGAAAGTACTTAACTCTTGTTTGTCTGCCTCTGTTTTAATTGTTGCAAATTTGTATTTGCCCCCAAATATTTTTGTTATTGATATTTAATGTTATGATCACTGTTAAAAATGATGTGCGTATATTCGTAGATCTTTTACAGACCTGTATGCATGCATCACAAGGTCTAAGCCATGCGTAGCATCTTATAAAATGCACAGCTGCTTGGGCTGTCAAAAAACACCCTCCTTTTAAGTTATTTTTTTTAAATTAATTTTTAACAAATTGCAATATTTCTTTCTCTTTGTATTCACTGCTTTTGCTTATTAGTTCTTTGTTGATGCAATGACAATGCATACAGTGCTGTAAGTGTACAGTATGGTGGAGCGAAAACCACTTTTTTTCAAAATTCACATTGCTTGAGTCGTTAAATGATGCTAAACTGATTAGAACAAATTGTTTCCAAATTTCACCTCAAAATATTGACATCTCCATGTTCCTTACTTCAAGCGAATATATTTGTAGGGCCTCAGACTTTTTGCAGTACGCCACTGAAATAATGTTATTTGAGCCTACAGGTCTAGGAGAAGGAGTGATATCTCTGTGGGCCCCCACATCATAAAGGTGCAGTAATGATAAGGGCCTGAGACTCCACTTCTTCCTCTAGATGTAGGCTCAGGTAACATTAACTTTATTTCAGTGGCGTAATGCAAAAATTCAAGGCTCTACAAATATATTCTTTTGAAGTGTATAACCTGAAGACGGCAATATTTTGAGTGGAAACTTGGAGACAGTTTGTTTCAATCAGTTTAGCATCATTTAATGACTCGGGCAATGTGAATTTTGAAAAAAAAGTTTATTTCACTCCACCCTAGTGAGCAGTGTACTGTAGTTTTAATAATAGATGAACTTTTTTCTGTGTAAAATTTGTGGTGCAGCCTTCTGAAAAACACATATTTACAAGACTCACTATGTATGTCATGGTGTAGCTTCAGAAAAATACATGGCTCTTGTATTTTTTTTTTTTTTTTTTGAAATTTTTTTATTTGATTTTTCAACTTAATTCCCCCAGAAAATGTTCATTACTTTACCCATAAAAGCTGTATGTGACACTCCCTGTTCTAGGCCTTTTTCCTCCTCTCTTTAAAATCTGAGCAAATGAAGCTCTAGACCTGAGGATGAACCTCTTTATTTTAACACCAAAACTTGTAACCTATTACTGAAACCTATTTACAAGTTTTATTACCGGTACATTTATAATGTTGTTTTAATAGGATCCACATGGAGAAGTTGAATAATTTTTGGCTTTGGTTTGTTTATTCGTTTTCTCATTACTGTATATGTTTGTAATGAGGTGATATTGATACGTGTTATTGATGTTTACTATAACAAGTTCCTCGTGGAGAATTAAATGCATGTGAACAGCTTTTTGAAAGGATTTATAGAGGAATTTTTAGACTGTTTTACAGGCAGCAATTTAATGTGATGACATAAGGTGATTTCTGCTGTTCAAAGTGAAGAAGCTAAGTCCCATGTTGTGCTGTGAAGAAAAATTATTTTACTCATAGCAACTACAATTATTGATGTTTTGTCATTTTTTTTCTGCATTATCTAGCTTCTAACACAATGCATTGTTTGTTTTTTTTTCTAATTTTTGATATTTTTTCTTCTAACATTTTTAAACATTCAATGAATGTTGACAAAACTGTGCTTTCAAATTTCATCTTAATATTTTAAATATTAACAGAAAAGAAATAAAAATTTTGGGAAAGGCATATTATGCATTGTGTCAGAAGTTTAATACAGAGGGGAAAAAGGGGGGGGAACTTTTCAGTTTACATCTGATATGCAGATATTGCCTTTACATCATTTTATTTATTTTTTTGGTACAAATAAAGCATGTGTGTTTTGTAATGTCTTTAGTGTTGCAAATCTTTTTTTTTTTTAAACTTAAAGCATGACCTCTTTTCAGGCGTATACTTCGCAATCCACCACCCATTCCAGAGCATTTGTCTTGTGATGTGAAAGATTTTATCCAAAAGCTACTGGTAAGAGATCCTAAGAAAAGACTTGGAGGTGGGCGCACTGACAGCGAGGAGCTCAAGAGGCACAAGTTCTTCAAGGTACTGATGCTCAGATTTTATTAATTTTAGCTCCTTTTCCCATTTTTTTTTTCTTGTAAAATAGATTGTGTTTATTTGGGCCACATTGGTACTAAGGCAGTTTGGTGTAATTAGGCTGTTGCAATAATCAGAAGTTTATCGAATTATAACTCAGCTGTTTGTTATATACAGTGTACACAATAAACTCCATTGTCACCCAATTAACTTCAGAACGGCAAGAGCTATAGTCATAAAAGTGGAGTCTAGGCATGGTAAAGTAGTTAGACGCTGCATAATGAAACAACTGCCTACAACTTCACCTTGCAGCTAAATTTGAACTTTTTTATTATCTCAAAAACTGTGTGAAATATGCCAAAAAAATCAGTTATAAAGTTGTTCATCATCATCAATTTAGTACACCTTGTGCACATTAATGTTAAAAAAAAGTGTGCGGAAATGTATCGCTGTTGCTTGTGCCAGTATATCACCTGCCATCTTGTATAATGTGAAGTGAGAATTGCAGATCAGAGTCTAGATGTGTGTTGTTGCTGATGTAAAACACTTTTAGCATGAAAGATTAAATGAGCCTAATGTCAGGCATGTGTAATTTTTGAAAATGTGACCAAATACACATTTTATGGCTTACATTTTTAGCATTAGCGTGCACATTTTTTGTGCATTGAGTACAAGGTGTCTTTTCTTCCAAAATGGGTGATGTCAAACAACTTTGTAATTGACTTTTTCTGCGTATCTCATACCGTTTTTGAGATGAGAATGCTAACTCCAAATTTAGCCAATACCATGTTTTAATAAGCTTCACAGTTAATAAAGATAGGGGGGAAAAGGAGCATATTTTGTAGCCCATTATTGAGAATTAGAACATACATTTTATTGATTTCAGCTTACTTTGTTTGAATTTGGCCTTCTGACAAAATTCCCCTTTTTGATTATCAGTCTCCACCCTTTAAGATTGTTAGTCATAGCATATAATAGTAATTTGAATTTTATAAGCTATCAACTTAAAAATTTTAAAGTTTTTTTACCTAATAATAGTTACTTGATCTTCTTTTATTCTTATTTTAATTTCTCATTAATGTAATAAAATGAAAATTTGTTCTTGTAGCATTACCACAGAATAAGTTTTATGATAAAAAGTTCTATTTTTGAGCACTTTCTATCACCGTACTATTGGTGTTACTCATTCCACCTGTTGGCTGCATTGTTTTGAAACTTTTTCATTTCAACCTTTTTAAAAATTCATTTTTTGTGTGTCGCACAAAAACGTGCAGGAGAAGCTTTGCTTCCTCCCCCCCCCCCCAGTACTTGGAAGGTTTTATTAAGACTGTTGCAGATTGGATGAATTGCTAACATTTACTTAAGCAGTAATAGTGATGAATAAAATCTGATGACAGGGCTCTCACACACCTCAAAAAGGCCATATTAAAAAAATAATAAGGCGTCCTTAAAAAGGCCTTATTTTTACCCTAAAAGCCTTAAATTATCATTTCTTCTTCACTTTTCCTGTGATTTTTGCAGATTTTTTTTTTCCTTTTCATACGAGGAGGGGGGTGGGAATTGTAGAGAAAGCTAGCCACATTGTCTGCATGCTGCTCTCTCTCCTGCAGCGTGGGAGAAAAACACAGATGTAAGAATGCATACAGACCGGACACTCCTATGCTTTTGCTGTTGCCAAAATAATCAGGAATAATGGGAGGAACTAAAAGCTGCCATAGAGTCCCGAAGATGGACATTGGAGAATTTACCCCTCTTCCTTCGAGGGGGAGGGGGTAAACTCCTGCACTTTCCCCATTCTCTGTAGTGAAAAGTACCGAAGTGTCCATCTTCGGGACCCTCCCATTACTCTCGATTATTTTGGTAACAGGGAAAGCATAGGAGTGTCCGGTCTGTGGAGAAAAAGGGGCAGGGGATATTTTCTTTTGCTGTGTTGCACTTCCTCGTTCCATGATTCCTTTACTTATTGCTAGCGTTAAGGAGGGAGGGAAAATATGATCAGAGATAAAAAAAAAAAAAGGGGGCAGCAAAAGGGAGTGATGAGATAAATATGTAACATAATTATAACTGATTGAAACACAATGGTTCTTTTAAACTCAAATGCACTTTAACCTCTTAAAAGTCATATTATTTTCAAGAAAACAGTCGTAAAAGTACCTATTTTTTATTCAAGAAAATTGTATAAAAATAAGTGTATGTACATTATGTGCAGGCATTTTTAGTATTTTTAGGTTGTAGGCATTTTGATATAAAAGAATTTCCATGCATAAAAATTGAAATGCTCTAATCCTTTTGGTGCATAAATTTTAAACTCTCCAGCCTGGAAATATCACGCGAGATGGTAGGGGTTAATACTTTAAAGGACATGAAAAGCAGTATTATTAAGGAGCTGTACAAGATAATTGCATTGGAACATATCTTTGGTTATTGCCCTTGAAACTTTTAAAAATGCCTTAAGAAGGCTTTAAAATGGCCTTATTTCTTATATCAAGACATGAGTGGGAGCCTTGGATGAAAAGACCAGAAAAACTTAAAATATGAAAATGCTTCTCCTCATTTTTATTTAGGATGTGTGCCATTAATATTGATTTTGTTTAGAATCTGAACTGGGAGGAGCTCGCCCACAAGAGAATTAAAGCTCCGATTATTCCTGAGATCGCCTGCGAGTTAGACACGAGCAATTTTTCAGAAGAATTTACGTCCATGCCACCTGCCTATTCTCCAGCAGCTGTACCACCTAACAACGAAAAATTATTTAAGGTAACGGAGTACACATTTTGTGTGTGTGTGTGTGTGTGTGTGTTTCGAAACCAATTTTAAATTTGTGTTGGAAGAAAATGAAATATTTGAATGACTGAAACAGTTTCTTTCATTGTGCTAACAATCTACTTCAATCAGGTTGATTGAATATTCAGATATTATGGAAAGTATTTTTCTTTATACTTTTCCAGTTATGTTCATTAACACTATTGGCTCTACTACCTTTTAAGCTATAAGTAATTTTTTCATATGGTGCTTTACAACCAGTGGCAGAAAAAAAGAGAGGTAGTAAAAGTATCAGTATGAGCCAATACCGATACTTTACATGTTTTAATGGTATTAAAGCTCTATTTCCATTTATTCTTTACAGTTTTTATAATGGGAGTGCCCTTTTTGTCCACTTGTTAAAATGAATGATGCCTTGCGAGTCTGTAGATAAAAATTTGTGCCCAGTAGGAAAAAAAAACACAAACAATAAATACAGTGAAGTGATTTTACAGAATTTAGTTTCTTTTTTTTTTTTTCTCCCCTATTAAAATTGTGCTGACAAATGGATAAGACGCTGAGCATTCGGAAAGATCTTAAGTGAGGAGATCTGGGGTTCTGGCTTTCAATCTAACGGTCTAGATTTTGGGGCGGTTTTTCCCAGCAGAATTGCTTATTGCATATACTTCTACCTAGTTGTCCTGCTTTCAGTTCCTTCACATACCAAAGACCCAAGGATTTTACCTGTCCTATGGATTCAAAGGAGGGGGGGGGGGATATAGAGGGGGAAAAAAGACTCTTACTTTCGACTTTGTTTTATCTTTTATCACATATTCTTGATACCCAGCTTTTTACTTTTTTCAACCTTTTGGAGAGGAAAAATTAGCCCAAGACTACCAAATTATTGTATTCTTTTTTTAAATTACTGTATTTTCTTATTCAAATTTACGTTATCCAAATTCTTGTGTTCTTTTTTTTTTTTTTTTTTTTTAAGGATAGATGTACATTATTTAGCATTAACAATGAGGCTTTAAATCTGAGACTAAGGCTAGTTTCGGTTTCCTCTTAAATGCAGAATCAGAATATGAAAATCTTAGTACATTAACAAGTTTTTAAAGCATTTGTTTAGCATAAAAGGCATTTGTAGAGTAAAATAAAATGTAAGTGATGGTCATCCCTCATGTTATTACATCATTGACTGGTAAGTAAAGTGTTAATGTCTAACAGCTGTGCGAAATTTTTAATACTTTTGTGTGATGAAGATCACATATTTTTCGAATCTAAAATAATGTTCCCTTGTTTCTTCTTTCTAAATCAAATATTCCATATTCAGTTTTAATATCTCTCTCCACTTAGCTTTTCTGCTTGATAAAATGCACAGTTGTTTTTCATTGTTCGCATCTGCGGTTTCACTTCTAAATTAATTTCGCTTTAGTGTATGCAATGCAAGTCCTTAGTGCCCCCCTGTTGACTATTGTCTCTCTCTCTTGGGGATGTTCACTTTTGGTTTGGCGTTCACCAAGTTCTGCCACTTCTGCCTTGGATATGCTTTTGTACTGTTAATTTCAAAATTTTTCTATTTATTATGCCTACAGGTCCCTTGAGTTCAGTGGGCAATAGCTTATGAGTGCTCATCTTTTTCTCACCAGGGTGTCAAAGCTGGTCAATTTTGTAGAAAGTTTTTAACTTACTTCTCCATATTTCTCTGTTTAAGGAAGTAGTACTGTCAGAGGCGCAGAGAGCCAAGTCGGGGCCCCGGGGATAAAATCTTTTGTGGTCCCTTTGCTATCCAGAAATCCTTTTGATGTCGTATTAGATCAATTATTTATTCCTTATTAAAATTATTAATCATTTAAAGAAACTTTAAATTAATAGTATTTAGAAAATAATTAGTAGAATTAAAATTATTAATTTAAAAGAGTATTATAGTTTAATAAACATTCATGCTCTAAAAAATACCAACATTTTGTTTTGAAGGTTTCGTCACCTCCACAGAGAAACTGTTTTTTAAACGTTAGCATTTTTGCATGGCATGTTTCCTCAGTATTGAAAAAATTAATATTTTTATTCATACTTCCATGCAAGCAGGCAGCGAAAAAAATTTCAGAAGGCCAATAAAGTGGAAATTTCAAAATTTCTCATAGAAAGTCTTGATCTTTAACATTTTGTAAAGGAAAATTCAAAAATTCGGAGGTTGGGTGGGCCCATAGTCTCTCCTCTGGCTATACCCTTTCTTCCACTATTTAACAATGTGTCTCGGAAAAAAAAATGATTTCTTGTTAAATAAACCTTTTCTACTTTTAGTCATAGCAAAAGATTGAATAACACCGTCAATGTCTACTTTTGTTGCAAAGGAAGACTCAATCACTAACACGCCTCGTTTTTGTCAAGTTGCTGGTTTATGCTCTAGCTGGCTTTTTGTAGTTTCATTCAGAAATTAATTTGAAACATCCTGGGACATAATCTGATTTGGACTTTTTTTTTTTTTTTTTTTTTTTTTAAACAAAATTGACAACGCATAATTAAGTATCATATAAACAGCAAAAGCGAGGCCCCTTCTCAAGTTGAGGCCCTGGGGGATTTTTCCCCTGCTCCCCCTCCCTCTCTGCCCCACTGCGTACTGTTATTATGGAACTCTGGCATGCTATGTGTTTATGCAGATCAATTAGATTTTTGAACCTGTCGTTAGCAACTTCTTGTAAAGCAATGTACTGAAAGTAACTTGTGTTTTTAAACTGTTTTGTTTCTTTATACAATAAAATGTAGCCTTTACAGCATTGAAGGCATCTCTGTTTTTTTCAGACTTCAGTGTGACTTATGGATTTTTAAAACCCTTCTTCTATGATGAACTGGCCAACAAAGTCTTCTCCATTTTGACCACCGACAACTTTGTGATACTGTGTTCCATGATTCACCAATATCTTGTCCAAGAAAAGTAACCACTGCCTTGGGCCATTTGAACTGCAGCTTAGTCCTTGTCAAAGCTGTACTCAAATGGTTGGCTCAGCTAACTCCAACCCCCAAAGAATGTCGACTTTTGTTAATCAAAATGATAATAAAGTCGATTAGTGAAAAATTCTGCCTTTTTCACCGTTTGGACCCACCTCAAAAATTATGTTTTTCGGACAGCCCTGAGCACTAGTAACCATCTCTCTAAGCTTATGCAATTTAAATAGTTATTCATGTTTATCAGTTCAATTTTTTGCAATCTTCTGAATTATCAAAGGGTAAAATAGATCTTACCCAGATTTTAATATCTATAGGATATCATTTTCAAGCAAATCAAAGTTCTTGCGTCAATTAAAGCAAATAAAAATAAAAGCTATTTTAAAAACAAAAATTGATATCTAAGGTATATGAATAGGAGTTGACAGTTCCTTTCCCCCCCCCCCCAGATTATTCTGACTGTTTTCCACATCAGCTCACAACTTACGGCACCTGTTTGCTGAAAAAAGAACAAAAAGCTGGTTTGGGGGAAAATGAATGACGAGTCAGTTCATAAACAATAGCCATGAAACAATTGTTGAAATGAATCAATGCCTCTCATCACCATAATAAAGATTTTCTTGTGTTGTTGAGCCTGTGTGGTTTTTCTTCCAGAAGAGTTAAGTATTGGTGAAAATGGACAGATGTATCGGGAGCAGATACTTTGCCGATACTCTTAAAATGTGAAAGTATCGATACAATTGGCCAATCCCTAAAAATATCAATTACTGAACTTTTTCATGTTTAAGTCTTGGTTTACAATGAAATTCAAAATCAAAATTTTGCACTTATAAAATATTAAAAATCGGTTAAAAAAAGAAAATTGTACCATACAGATATTACTGCTATCCTTTCAGCATGTATATTTTTTAGGACACATTTGGATGTCTGAATAGTCTTGAAATATTCATCCAAAATTTGTAGCTAAAAATTAAACTAAATAAAGTAAATTCAAAATGTTTTCCAAGAAAGTTCAACAATGATATTTGAGACTGTTTCATGTCTTCTTTGTATGTTGAGAATTCAAAGCTAATTTGATAAGATTTTGGGTTTTTCAAGTTCCTGTTGTGTTCTTGTCTACAGCAAAGAATTTACAAAGGAATTCTTAGGATTTATAATTTGTAGCTTTGTTTTCCCCCTTAGACATTAATGAAAGTAATCTAATTTGAATTCTTATGGTATAATGCATGAAATATTTTGATATTCGAAATTAATATTAGACTTTTTTGTAAAATAAAACCTATAAATGTAGAAGTTCTTATAAATTATTTTACAAAATGTATAAAACTACAAAATGTATTTATTTACAATTGTACAAAAGTATTGTACAAAATGTATTTATTACAATATGATTACTTCAAATTGCATTTTTACCATTAATCTTGGTTATTTTTTCAAATATCTTTTACGACCTATATGTGAACTTAATGTCTTAAGACAGATTGTTTATTTAAATTATAATCAGCTAAAATAAAATGAAAATGCAATATTAACAGCAATCTGGGTTTTTGACACTTTTTGCATGACAATTAGACCATGGTAAAATCTGATTAATAAATAGACATGCTTCAAAATCTTGCCAACCCTGCCATGCAAGCTCTGTGGTCATTGTATAACCCACAAGTACCTTAAAATCATTATAATGAAATTATTATATAGTTTCTGAATATTTTTGAGAATTTGTTTTTCTTAATTATTAATATTAAAATTAAATTCCATTGCAGCTTTATTTTGAAGTATGTTTTCTTTCACAGAACTATTCTTTTGTGGCCCCCTCCATCCTCTTCAGCGAGAATGTTATCAGTGCGGATATTTTTGGCCATTACCATGAGAGTCGCCCAGACACCTCTCACTTGCTGGCTGCTAAATTTAAGGTAATGTACATTGTTCCCAAAAACTCATTCTTTCAGAATTGAAGGTACATCTTTATTGCCTGCTTTGTGTATGTGCAAGTAATGAGAATGCATGTTTTCCCACAGAACTCATCTTTTTTCCAAAATTATGATCTCCTCCTGAAGGAAGGCTTTCTGGGAGATGGAAGCTTCTCTGTTTGCAGGTACCTGTTATTATTTTTTAATTTCTGTGTGTGTGGCTGGATATGTAGTTTGTTTATATACAATAACACGTTGCGCAAAAAGTTCCGGGACTAACCCACAGATGGCATCACACAAAATGGGGTCGTATGACATTTATGGTGCCAAATGCTCAGGATGTCTAAATGAGGTGGAATCACTAGAAAACATTGAAAAAGCCCTCAAAATCATGTTGGATAACCCCAAAGTGAAGTTGCTGGAGACATCCTAAAGATATCCAAAAAGCAGTGTTTATAGTATTTTGCACAAACATTTGGGTATGAAAAAACTGTTTTCTAAAAATAGGCGCTGCATGTGTTCACACTGGAACAACAATGTGTTGGTGATTCTGAACACTCTTTGGAGCTGTTTAGGCATAGAATAAACAGTATCTTTTGCATTGGTATGTTATTTGTATTGTGGGGGGGGGGGATTCAGAATAGATATTAAAGCAATTATTTTTTAAACCGTAAGTGATCAAAACATACTTCCAATTAGAAAAGTTCGTCAAATTAAGAGAAGCTTTCAGATATGGCATTTTCCCCCCCCCCCCAATAAACTGCATAAATGTTGATGGCGGTGTTAGTTACTTGAAAGTACTTGAATTCAAATTATTATATTCTTGCAAAAGAGTTCAATTTTTTCCATCTCTAGAGAGAGGAAATAGCATCAAATTCACTCATTTGCACATGCTAACACACTTCCTTTACTAATAAGATTGAGCTTTCGTAATGAGTATATTTCAGCAGCAAGCTAATTCAGCAGGCAGAAATGTTTTACCTTTTCTTACATAGAGCCCCCTTACTGACAGGGTTCGTTGATTTAAATCAGCTTGATTAAAATCATAATTAAAATCACGATTTAAATCAAGGGATTTTTAAAAAAAAATCAGTGATTAAAATCATTTTTCAAAAATGGATTTTGTATTGATAGAATGTATTCTAAATAAAAATCTTCAACACTCAAATGAAATTAATTTCTTATAATAGCATTAGATGGCACTGCAGTGGTTTAGGGAATCCTTCAAGGTAAGGGGGGGGAAGTGACTTTTGTGTGTGACAATGTGAGAACAAAAGAAATTTGATCAGGAAAATTAGCAACACTAGAATTATTTCAGATTTTAGAACACGCATGTTTAGGATTCCGTATTCAGAAGGCTATTGCTAAAGTACGAGGATGATGGCAGGAAGGAAGAAAGATAATATTTGGATGTACTTCAATGAAGAGCAGACAGTTTCTGGAAAAGGTGTTAAAGCCAAATGCAAGAACTGTGGAAAAGTTATGATGGGATTAGTAGCCAGAATGAAAGCACATGTAGATAAATGTTTCTCCTCTGACAGAAATGATATTAATAGTGATCAACCTCAAGAAACAATTGAGGATTGTTTGATTTGTTTTCAGTTTGTAAATTCAAAATAGAATTTGCAATTTCAATTTTTTTTTCCAATATAAAGTACTTGCAAATTAATATTTTGTTGTCTTGCATGTTAAATTTGATTTGAATTGTCATGTTTGTTTCATATTAAAATTTGTTTATCTATGCACTTATTATAATAATAGCTAAAATATATTTTATATATATTGTTTAAAATGCCATACTACTTTTATAATATGCAAATTAAATTCATATTAGGAGTTTTTAAAACATCTTTTAAAAAATCAGATTTAAATAAAAAAAATCAGATTTTTAAAAAAAAATAATAATAATAAAAAAAAAAATCACGAACCCTGCTTACTGAGGAACCCAATGTACTAAGCATTTAAAAAAAAAAATATTTGTGCTTATTTCATGTTCTTAATATTCTGAAGTTGATTATCATATGGTATGGTATGTTACTATTAAGTATGAATATCCAAGTTAACATAGTCTGTATACATTGTAATTTTTTGAAAACATCTTTAAAAAGTTTATGCTTTACAAGGTTGTGTTACATTAAGTATTATGTAAGCATGAAATATTTGTTTGAATGAAAGCTATTTATCACTTTAAAATAATACGTATGTTAATTGTATATAGTTGTTTTATTTCACCTGGTGTCATGTTATCTTGTTTTCCAGGAAGTGCATCCACAAGTCAAGCAAGATTGAGTATGCTGTGAAGATAATAAGTCGACGTATTGATAGTTCTCGTGAGATCCAGTTGTTAACAGCCTGCCAAGGTCATCCCAATATTGTCCAACTCATCGAAGTATACGAAGATGAAGTAAATATATACACATGCTTTTGAATCTCTTACTCGTGACTGCTTTAATAATAGGCGTCTTTCTAAAAAACTAGTCTATTGAAATCACCTACAAACGTGGTCATTTATAGAAGTACTTGCAAGGCTCTATTATTTAAAAATTTTCTTTACTACAGTGTTTTCTGTCTGTTTTGCATATAACACATTGTATACATTTAATGTATAAAGGGATAGTAAAAAGTGGTATGGATTTTGTGAAAGTAGTTTGGATTTCATTCTCTTAAGAACATGGTATTCTTACTGTATCATGACTCACTCGAGCCTCATCTCCAGTGTTGATATCATTATATAAACTTTATGTTATTGAATGAGAGACAAGAGAGAGGCAGAGCTATTTCTATGCAACTCATGTGATTTCATTTGCTTAAATAGGTCAGCACTTCAAAATCAAGATTTTTCTTCCATTTGCACTGTTTAGCAAGCCTATGCAATCGTACCAGTCTCCCTTCCCCTCTTCTCTCCTCTCATATCTTATAATTTGTAATCAAGCTGGTGTAGATATTTAATAGATCATGAAACCTCCCTTAGTTTGAATCTTTAGTTAATTTTATTGTTATTTGTAGGGGAAGTTGGGGTGCAATGAAACATGCTATCTGAATCAATAGGATTTGTCACAGAAAGTTGAAACTCACACACATATTATATAAATATATGTTCCAGTTACTGATGTGATTTGGAAACAGTTGCATTTTCACAACATAAGATATAGAAAATTATTAGATTTTCACCATTGAAAGTAAATTTCTTTACTTAAAAATAATTTTGTTTTACCTCCTTGTTTTCATATGTATCATTATTTATTTTTCAAATATTGTGATCACTATGATGTGGTCTTCATACTCCCTAAGCCAAAATTTAAAAAAATGAATACTAGGAATTGGTAAAAGTTCATTTAGTTTGTAGCCTCAATTTGGGGTACAATGAAACGTTTGTTGATGGGGTGCAGTGAAACACTTGTAGATGGGGGTACAATGAAACATGTTTCATTGTAACCTGGATGAATTCATTCACTTAAAGATGTTACTATTAAATATTTAGACTGAGATCTCCAGAGAGCACATAAAGTTAACAGGGAATTCTTTTTAAAATCTTACTCTAATTAATCTCTCTTACTAAAATTTTAAAAACAATATATTATCTTCTTCAGACTTTGAAGAGGGTGACAATCCAGATTGTCTTTCAACTAACAATCCAAATAGTACAGATTATGAGCTGTTCTCACATAACATGTACGACACAAATAGTATCGCTCTAAATGATTATGTTTTAATCGAGGAAGGTGAGCGTAAATGTAAAGAAATGTACTCTGTTGGGGATATAATAAACTTAAATCAAACAGAATGTGAAGTCCAAGCTTCAAATGTCTGCATCTTCGGAAACATACATTTTTGAAAAAACTCAAATTGTATCAAAACTACCACCTTCTATTCCTTCAGGTAGTACAGAAAGGAAAGTAGAATGCTGATTTTTGAATCTGATATAAGTAAATTTAATATAAAAAGAAAAACTGTAGGCTAACCTCTAATAAAAGTATGTTTTCATCTTAAGCTATAAGAGTTTAATTAAATTTGTTTTTTCAATTTAAATTTCATGTTTATGTCTCACCAATATTTATTATAAATGTATATAAAACATATGTGCTGACATTTGAATTTTGATTTGTATTATTTAAGTGTTTGCAAAGTGTTAAGTGTTTCATTGCATCCCGGTATTTGGGGTACAATGAAACTCTGACAGGCATTTACTTTTTGTAATTTTTAAGTATGAAAAAGCCATTTACATACTCATAAAAATCCATTTAGATGGGGAAACGGGTATGTTAAGTGTCCATTAATTTTATTTTTGTACATGCAAAATTGTGAACAGGAAGAAAAAAAAAAAAAAAAAAATTGTTTCATTGTACCCCAACTTCCCCTATATGTAACATTCCATGTTCTACCGTTTAACAGTGCTAATTTTTCTTTAGCTGGTTTAATTAAGCTTAAATTCCTATTAATTACAGTATTTCTAATCTTATTTTCCTTTGGGTAATAAGTTTAATTCCTGTCTTTCTTTGCTGGTGTAAGCATCCTTTTATAGTTTTAACTTGTGTAACATTCTGCAGTTTTGCTTTAACGCTAACAATTAATGTATAATTGAGTATAACAAACTAATACTAATTAATAATAATATGCTAATACTAGCTTACATATGATATACTCACACAAAGATAAAGTGGCTGTAGCCCATCCTAGAAAATCAGTCCAGTTACGCCATTGAATTTGAGTCATGAAACATCCTTGAAAAAATCTTAAACATGCAGTATTTTTCTAAAGACATGGTGTCTCTGCTCACTTTGCAATGCAATTTCTGTGTTTTATTTAAATATATGTGTATTAATTTGCTTAAGAAATTAGTTTATTATTTTTAACCCCTTGGGTACAGATTTATTTGAAGAAATTCTTGTGTTTGGAATGGATATCATGGCTTGATCTAGCCACAAAGTGGCTAAATTGGCAACCATAACTAGAAGAAACATTGTCCTACAACTGTTACAAATCCCTTGCTATGAACAAGAATATGAATGTTTGATTTTGTCCTAGTTTGAATGACGAAACATATTCGTCATCTGTTACTTGGGTAAAAAAATTTGCATAATGCAGACGTAGTTGTTATCCATTATTTAGGCAAAACAAGAGCATGACCAACATAGTTGTCAAATGTACTCAAGGGATTAATAGTACATTGTACAGTTTACGACAAAAAAGCATTCTGGATGTTTTCTATAAACAGCCTTTATTTCATAAATGACATTGTTTAATGCCCAGGAGTGAAACAGCTATTAGAGAGTGGAAAAGTCAATGAAATTAATTTTTTTAAGATGTTTTTTTCCCTCTTTTATATCAGTGTATATAATATGTGCTTTGTTTTGTGAAGGCCCACACATACCTTGTCCTGGAGTTGCTAGGCGGTGGAGAACTCTTGGAGCGGATCCGTAAGAAAGACACCTTCACTGAGAAGCAGGCTGTGCAGATCTTCTGCCAGCTGGTATCTGCTGTGAACTTCATGCATGCACGTGGCGTGGTTCATAGAGATCTCAAACCAGAAGTGAGTACATTTACTCCATTTTGTTGAATGTGTTTTCTGTGTTATTGTTTTTTCATTCCACATGATCAAAAGCAGCATCTAGCTCAGGGATGGGCAAACTTTTTCGATCGCGGGCCAAAAATTGAAAAAAAAAAGTTTGGAGGGCCAAGATAAATTTTTCTAAAATTTTAAAAACAATATACTAAGTATTACAATTTAAATATGTTAATGAGATGAATGAAATTGCGATTTCATTTTTAAAAGTTCCTTATATTGAGGTTCCAAGTGAGATGCACTGATTCTAAGGAACGAGGCTAAATGCTCATCTGCTGTCAGTCTACTTCTGAGGGAATTCTCTCTAAGGTTCATAGTTGAAAACACTTAAGATGAAGCAAACATAGCACTGATTTTCTGGGCGTGAGATATTAAATTTGGGAAACTTACTTTCTATAATGATTTGTAAAACTAACTTTGGCATATTTAGAAACAACTGCTTGAGATGATTGTTAGATTGCAATTCAATTAATTCAAGCTGCAAATCTGACCTCACTGCTTTACAATTTACGTTGAAAGGCATGGTAAAAATGTCCAATTCTGTTTAAATGGCACTGAAATCTTGAAATCTGCGTTCGAACTCAAAATGCACTTTTTTCAAGCCATCTTCATAATTCTTAATATGGATACATAATATATAAATATATATATATACTTTCAATTTCCGTCGGACCGGCAAATTATAATTCCATCCGCGGGCCGGATAAAACCTTCCGGCAGGCCGTATTTGGCTCTCGGGCCATAGTTTGCCCATCACTGATCCAACATTTGATTGTCTAATCCATGCGCCAATGACTTTTTAAGCAATGATGAACTGCACCAGGATTAGAGCACAGCTGGCTCTCCTTTCAAACAATGCATAGTAAGATAAGTTGAGTGGCTTTAATTAAATTACATCTTCGGAAAAAGGGGATGAGTTTTAAAATACTTTAAACAATAATTAATTTCCATTCTTATTTATTTTTTTAAATTTAGCACAAAGAAATTTTTTAATGCCCTCATTCATTGTAAAGTTATATTTTCTCTTAGACTGTTTTACATTCATTCCCTTATGCCGAACTTTTACTGTAATGGCATTCTGAATCTCAATAACATGTGAACAAATTTGCCTACAGGAAGAAACTGTTATTAGTTACTGCAAATGATCCAAAATTTAGAAAAGTCTGATGTTCAGAATTGTCAAAGTCAGGAGGATTCAGGGGTTTTGATTTTTTCTCTGTATTGTATGTCTTGAACAATTACAATTTTGTAATCAGCTAAATGATACACATTAGTTGTATCTGTACTTTATTTTGATTTTTAATTTAAAGTGTGTGAAAAAAAGTTTTCATTTGAGAATTGAACTGGTTTTGAAATTTGTATATCACTGAATATTCAAATGTCTTCAATTAATTTTCTGTCTCTTTTATATGCTGCTCAAGTAATTACATTTGCATTGAATTTTCTTTTATTCTAGAATCTTTTGTTTGTGGATGCTTCTGAAACATCCCCATTGAAAATAGTAGACTTTGGATTTGCCCGCATGATGCCAACAGATAATCAGCGCATGAACTCTCCTTGCTTCACCTTGCAGTATGCTGCACCAGAGGTCCTAAGGCAAACTGCCCTAGGCAGCAAGGGAGATGGTGGTTATAGTGAAGCATGTGACCTTTGGAGTCTAGGTGTCATTCTTGTGAGTTTTTTGTGTTCAAACAACTTTTTTATGTTCTTTCATCAAACATTAATTATTACAGAGTGGTGACAAATTAGGGAAATCATGGAAAAATCAAGGTATTTTATCAATTTGGAAATATCCAGGAACTTCATAAAAATATTCAAAAATCAGGGAACTTTAATTTTTGCCCTGTAAACAAGACCGTTTTTAGTTGCTGATCAGCATCCAACTCATAGGCTTGTTTTGGATCATATGATACTCAACTGATGCAGACACTTAACAAATCCAAACCAGGATACATATCATATGGGAACCTCGAAATACAAATGTGAATCCAAGACTCAAGTGATGTATGCACTATACGAATCTGAAATCCCAAGTATTTGGACTCGTACTAAGATACGGATCATACAATAAATCAGACATATGAATCATTTAGACATGTGAATCAGGCATACAAAATATTCTTTTTTGTCAAAACTTCTGCATCTGGACTATCCAGTACCAAGGGCGGATTAAAGGTGCCCCCCCCCCATAATTGGTGACATTTCCATTCTTAAAATGATTATAAAAATACTGTATTGGGTGATACATGATGGAAAATGTTGTACAAATTCCTACAGAAATATTTATTAATCGCAGTAGCTGTGGGCTTTCTCAAATTAGTGTTTAGTGTGGTTCCGTTCCATTCATGAACTTCATGGTTCCACTAATAGGTGCTTTTCTCTTAATAACACCAATGTTAATGTGCCAAAGCTAGTAACCTAATGTTTTTGTTTTTATATAGTATGGTTGCATTATTATTAATACGTATTCCTAGGAAACAGGAAATGGCTAAAATGCACTTTAGCCTATTGTATGGTGACATTTTTTAGATGGGCGATAAATGTGCTAAATATCATAAATTTGATAGTTTAAAGCTGTGAAAAGGTCTAAGACAGGGATGGGTAAACTTTTTCGGTCGCGGGCCAAAAATCGAAAAAAAAAGTTTGGCGGGCCAAGATAAATTTTTCTAAAATTTCAAGAACAATATACAAGTATTACAATTTAAATATAGTAATGAGATGAATGAAATTGCGATTTCATTTTTTAAAGTTCCTTATATTGAGGTTCGAAGTGAGATGCACTGATTCTAAGGAACGAGGCCAAATGCTCTTCTGTCAGTCCACTTCTGAAAGATTTCTCTCTAAGGTTCATAGTTGAAAACATTTATTCTCATATATAAGATGAAGCAAACATATCACTGATTTTCTGGGCGTGAGATATTAAGTTTGGGAAACTTACTTTCGATAATGATTCGATAATGATTTGTAAAACTCTAACTTTGCCATATTTAGAAACAACTGCTTGAGATGATTGTTAGATTGCTATTCAATTAATTCAAGCTGCAAATATGAACTCATTGCTTCACAATTTACGTTGAAAGGCATGGTGTAAAAATGTCCAATTCTGTTTGAATGGCATTGAAATCTTGAAATCTGCATTCGAACTCAAAATGCACTTTCTTCAAGCCATCGTCATAATTCTTAATATGGATATATAATATATAAATATATATATTCTTTCAATTTCCGTCGGACTGGCTAATTAAAATTCCACCCGCGGGCCAGATAAAACCTTCCGGCAGGCCGTAGTTTGCCCATCCCTGGTCTAAGAGATCTTGCATTTTCGTGTATCCATTATTGTTATTTTGTAATCAAGCTAATGTGTGACATACGTAAGTAAAAGTAATGAATATGCTTCCTCCATTTGACATCATTGAACTGTTAATTTGGATTTTTTCTCACTCGTTATTGTTATTATACTAATGTTTATATATCTAGCTGTTGCCATTCTCTGCATGGAAATATCATCAATTTTGGTGGCAGATACGTTAGTAAATTATATAATAAGATACTCTAAAATTTTCAAAGCTGCATGAGATCAAGAAATTTTTTTAAATATAAAATTATATATTTCAAATTTTTTTATTATAAGTTCCTTTATATAAATTTAGATTATTCCTATGTATTTTGATTGATGTTTTGTATTTCCCGATATTTCTTGGGCAAATATTTGAAATTGAATTTATTTACATTATACAACTTAGCATTACCAATTATTTAAGTTTATAGGGACACACATAGCATTTAAGAAAAGAAAATATGTCTATTGATTATCTATCCATTTTATACAGAAAGTAAATGCATAATAAATCTCAGGTTTTGTGACATTAAAAGGCGGAGATCTCGGGCATTTTGATTTTGGAAAGTTGACTTGTCTGGGTATCCACAAAACAGTATCATTTAAAGATTGTTTTAGGAATGTAGCAATATCTTTTATTGAAAATGAAAATTTTTTTATTTAAAAATGCATATATAAGGCGTTCACCCTCCTCTGAGGCAAATTTTCAATGAATGTATGTATGCGTACCCCATCCAGAAAGTATTATCCCCCATTATTTTGCTAAGCTAAGCAATAGTCACCCATTGGCAAGTTTCCCAGTCATCTGCCTCTAATATTGCTTTGATAAAACTGGAAGATTATGCATACACACAAGTTAGAATGCTCCCAGAGGAACTACATGGAAACTAACATCAACAAATTAGAGATTATTGCACCAGTTAATCAATTTAAGGAATTTAAAACAAATACTGTACTTGTTGCTCTAAACCACCATTGTTTATTCCAGTTTATAATGATATTCTTCCATCCAAAATGGGCTTTTCCCCTCACTGTATAGGGGGGAGCCTCTTATAACCCCTAGTGTTTTTTGTTTTTCTTTCAATCGTTATATCTATCCCAAAACAAATGGAGGGAATACTTCCACCACTTGTTATGATCCATATAAGGAATACTAGAATACAGAGTTCTTTTTAATAAAAAGATATTTTCATGACAACCAGTGAAACAGAAAACAAATTGGTTGCCAGATTTCATAAATATGAAAGGATTATGTGGAAGAAGAATGGATGCCACTGAGTGATGCAACACCACTTCATACTTTTGTGGTCTGGCATTTCACTCAAAACATCCCTAATTTCATAGTAAAGAACTTTACTCTCATCATTTGTTCCGTTATTACAAAAAAAACAAAAAACCTGAACCTCGAATAAATCCAAAATATAAATTTAATGCTATTACACACAAAAAAAAAAAAGGTCATTCTAATCCATGGGTAATTTTACCTGAAGAATTATTAGAAAAAAAAAATATTAGTTTTTCAAGTTGTCTTAGCAACCAGATTTCAGTTGCTAAATCTGTCTTGGGCGATTTTAAAATAAATGGGCTGAAATCGTCGGTTACAATTCTATTAACATCTATGATACAATAATACCACAAAATATTAATATCAGGTTCTCATTGAACAGGGTAAAAGCCAATAGAAATTTTCTAAATAAAGTGTGAGCAGGGTTCACAGTGAAATCAAAACTATACAAAACTGATGACTGATCATGTAAAGATTAATTATATTCTGATTAATTACTGAAGCTGATTTCGGAATCAATCTAGAAAAAAAAAAAAAAAAAAGAAAAGAAAAAACCACATTGTTGCATCAGAAATTTATGTATGGTTTCACATAAAAACAAAAATGGCCATTAGAAACTAAATTTTAATATTTATTGCTAACTCTGTGGACTAAGGGTCTTAAAATAAGATTTTATCAATTTCAGAATTGGGAATTTTTTTTGGAAAAGTAAGAATTTTGAATGATGCTGCTGCCCACTCTCTAGCTATGGACCAGCTAATAGATCCAACTAACAAATAAATAAATAAATTTATTATACATTGTGCTGATCTGTGACCTTATATTTTCTTATTTTGCAGTATACTATGCTATCAGGTAAGACTCCTTTCCAGACGTACAGTCGAGAGACAAGTGCATCGATCATTATGCACCGCATCAAAGAGGGAGAATTCAGATTTTCTGGTCCACAGTGGAAAATTGTTTCAACAGAAGCCAAGGAAGTAATCAAAGGGCTGCTGACAGTTGACTCCCACAAACGTCTCACAATGCACCAACTTAGAAACCATCCATGGATGCACCAAAGACATGGCTCTTGCACCCCCCTCATGACTCCAAGCATTTTGAGTTCACTAGCATCTCCCCGAGCTGCAGAAACTGCTGTCAATGCAACCCTGAATGCATTCCACAAAGCAACTCGTGATGGCTTTCGTTTATTGGATGTTTCTGCTGCACCACTGGCCCAGCGTCGCAAGTTGAAGCATGGCAGTAGTTGTTCCTCTGAGTCTTCAAGCAGGTATTCATGTTTTTCTGAGAAAGACGAGAAGAAAGACAGTACTGCCTCTAAGGACACTAGAAATTCAGTGTTTGATTCAGAGGGAGAGGAAGCGCACACCTGTGCTGTACGCCGCAAGCAGAAGAATCAAACTTCCACTGACATCAGTTCCTCAGTCAGTAGTGATGTATCTTCTAGCCGACACTCTCGTTTCTCATCATCACCCGAGAAAAAAGACATCTCCTCCAATGATAAGCATTCTGCTTTTGATTACTCTGAAAAACGTGTCACTGATTACTTGTCAACGCTTCCTGACTTATCAACAACTGAGCTTCCTATAGATGACTGTACCAAAACCTGCCCACAAGATGGCAACTGGTTGGTTGCTGACAGGGGTCCTCAGAGGCCAGCCACACGTTCCTACAAGCGCAAGAAGGCACACACTTCCCAAAGTGATGATGACTGCATTGTTGTGGGTGAAGTGCCCTCCACTCTTGCCCGGCAGCCCTCAAGAAAAGTTAAGCGACTTAACTTAGTCACCTCTGGTTGTTGACATCTATTTTGTAAATAGGATTGAATTCAATATATTGTAATGTTGCTTCAATTTATGTTCTTATATATTCTGAACTCGCAGGTTGAGAACAGAGATGTAACGAATAGGGATATAGGAGGACAGGTAAACTTCATTGGAAAATCACACACACACAAAAAAAAATTTGTTATTGCAGACTAGTTTCAGTAAGTATAACATATTGTCTTCAGTGCAAAGACAGTAAGTTACTCTACAGGAACTGGTCCGTTCTGATTGTATTTTTATTGATGTTTTCCCTACATTATTTATCTGTTATCCAATATTCGGCACTTAGCTATAATTTTTTCATGTACAAATAGTGGTATAGTTTAAAATGCCACATCCTTTTCAAAATATCTAATTCAATCAAAATTCTTATCAAATGCCTAAATTTTACACAAATACTTTCTAGTCTTGTGAGAAAACTATTGTGTAGCGCTATAATGAGAGCTATAATATTTAAATATTTACTTAATCTTTAGAAATAAAGGATCTTTATTTAATTATTTTGCAAGTTATATACTGTCATTATTAGATTGTATAATGAAAAATAATCGCATTCAGCATTGTGAAGATTACCTAATGTGATTGTAATTAATGCTGCTTAATTGGCCGATTATCTTTTTTTAAAAATTAGCTGTTGCTGAATATTACAATGACAATCTTCGTTACATCTTTAGATAAGAATGCTTCAATTATCTATCTCAACAGTTGTTGGTAAATTCCTTACCGTTCTAAAATCCTTAGAATTTGGAATACTAATTTAGAAAATTAGATTTCAAAATTCCTTAGGAAAAGAAATTGCTTGAAAGGCAACACTATTCCATTACATCTATTTATTACCTTTTTCAGTTTTTACACTGGTGATTTCATTTCATAATTTGCCTTTTCCCATGTGCTCATTGTGTTGTTGAGACAGGTAGGTATTTACATTTTGATTGCTACATGGGAGTTAAGGCTAGAACCATTTTTCAAACTGATTTTATCTGTCAGACACCATTGAAAACATGTCCAAACACCAGGGCTAATTATTTTTAATGCTCTTTCAATGTTTGGAACTTTTTCTGTTTCTCATTAAATCAGATTCCTTATTTTAAGTTTAATCTTGGTTGGGGAGACTTTACTTAGTACAATATCCAAAATTTATTTACTTTCAAAAAGTTCTTCGACAGAATTTTTTTAATGAAAATATGTCATTAATTGAGATTGGTGAAATAATTAGAACTGAGTTATTTTACTGCCATAAAATATACAGGCTGTGATTGAAAATTTCATAATTTAAGGAAATATTTGAAAAAATGAACGAGTTTTTATTGAACTGAATACAGATTTTTTTTTTTTCTATAAAATTGCATGTAAAGTAATTGTTCTTTCAAATTATTTTTCTTGGTTCCCAGAAATTCGACTTGAAAAATTGCTTTCATGCAAAAAAAGCTATAGTAGCTATTTACTCTGTAATAATCGATGAGGTTTGTAAATAAACTTTTGTTTAAGGATGTTTTAACTATGCCATTATGATGCAATAAATCAAATTATCAATTGCATAATTATAGATAATTATTTAATCCAATTTTTTAAATAAATAGCATGTTATTAATTATGGATATCAATCACTGTAAGAAAAGTGGGAAAGTAGTAAGAATACTGTCTGTCTACCAGAAGAACTCCCTTGAATGCTTCCTCAGACTTTGCTTTTCGAGGGAGTCCTTTCCATAAAAAGACTATACTTGCATTGAAATTGCAATTTCTGGAGAGAGATTATTTATGCAACCTTTACAAAATATTACAACAATTGAAGTTTGTTCCTCTTTTTTTATTTAAAGGTATTTAATTTTTTTTTCCTTTTTGGAGACTGGTAAATATTTTCATCTCTGACAGATTTCAACTTCAATTTGAAAAATGGTCCAAAAATTTAACATTGGTTAAACTTTTTTAAATTATTTATGTAATCTATAAATTTTGAATGGTCCTCTTGAGGTTGTTATTTATTGAAGTTAGAAATATGAAGGCCTTGTGGAGTTCCTGTTTAAAAAATTAATAAATAATAGTTAATTAATGTAAAGTATCTATACCATGTTGAAGAGTATCTTATAGCTACAGGATCATTGTGAAAACAACACAATTGTATATTTTTTCACACTAACGTCTTTCATGAACCCTGTTAAATTGTGTATGAGTTTGCTCACATAACTTTCAAAAGGAACATTGGAAAGAAAAAAAAATCTTGTAAGGTACAGTGGAACTTGCATAACTCTATAATTTTTACTGCCTGCTTATTTCAGTTGAGGGGCGAAATATGCTCAATTGACTAATTGTGTATCAAATATATGTCCTCTGCTCCTCTGTTTAAAATATTGGAGTCATATATTTAAATTAGCAAGACTTTATTTAAATATAAATATAATTCATAACTAGAATTTTCTCAATCCACTTTAAAGAATATTGTCACTTCAACAAATTTTATTGTGTCGGCAAAATTAAAAATAAATGTTGTGACTGTTGACTTTCAAAAAATAAATTAGTAAGGTAACTTGATATCCACTGGAAAAATCAGTGAAAGTCCGGAATTCCAATATAGTTGTGGTAGGCCAGTGATTGCAAAGTAAAGGTAGAAAATGTAAAGACTGTATCAATAACAAACCAATTTACCAAACATTAGCTTTTAAAATTTCTATAATTAATTCACATAAGGGTGTGCTAATAATCCATACAAAATATTGGTCAAAATTCAATTTGATAGATTTTGACAGCTTTAAAAGATATATATAATCGGGACACTTTGGTCCACCTGTTTTTTTCCTAATATTTTCTAAAGCTGATACTACTAGCAGTCTGCAATGGAATAAATTACAATAATTATCTTACTTTAATATATGAATGGATATTTCAGAAATTATTTGTAAGGTGAAATGAATGTAAAATTATTGGAATAACCCTCGTGGCAGTTCCACTGTATCTCATAAAGTGCCTCAAATGAATTTTGCGCAAAACCATGCATTATGTGTGTTGTTTCAGAATTATCCTGGCTATATGCAAAGTTTTTACTAGGACAATCCCTGTACATTATTGTTTGTAGTGCTGCTTCACACTTTAAATCTACTTTTCATGTGTAAATGTGTATATTCCTCTGACTTTTCTAATTTGCTTGTCATAAAATAGTCATCTGTATTTTTGTATTCTTATTAATGTCATCATTTTGGTTTATTTTCTTAGCCATAATAGCTGTGTTTGTTTAAATACAAACAAATCCCATTATTTATTAAAGGCTGGTTGTAAAAGATTTCATTTTTACCCAGTTTGTAATTAATCAAAGATAGTTTCAGTTAATATTAATGCACCATGCAGTTCAATAATGAGTAAAATTATAAATTGATTTTGAAAACACATTAGAATGACATAGATTATATCAATATTTCAGAAATAGTTACAAAGGTCAAACAAATTAACTTAAGTTAATTTGTTTACTTAATAAAGTTAATTTATTAAGTAAAAAATAACTTGATATATTATGCTGTAATAATAATTGTAACATAATAACTTAATGTTATATGTTACATTTGGAGTGTGGAGTTGATATTTTGTCTGTGCGTATGTCATTTTCAAAATTAAAACAGTTAAGAAAACTTGCAGAATGCTAATGTTATGCATAACTTATTAATAAGCCAGTTAAACTAACTCTCATTTAAATTTTATTACTCTGTGATTTATTGATTTGACAATACTTTTCTAGAATATTAAATATTTATATAATTAACCTAAATTATGGAAATTAAAGTATCAGGAAAAAAAAATGTGCATTGATTTTTTTTTTTTTTAAATCTTTATGAGATAGAAGGCTCCATGTTTCATTATTATTTTGCACAAGGTCCTGTAAAATCCACTGTCCCTTGTTTTGAAATGAGGCTGTATTCTGACTCATTGATGGTGTGAGTTTATTTTAGCCAGAGTTGTTATTAAGTTTTAAAATTGAAAAAATGTTTTTTGTGAATTAAATGGTGACCCCAGTAAGTACAGGGCAGTCATAATTTTTTTTCTGATGTATGGACCTCTAGCAGCTTAATCTGTGTAACTGATCTAGGCGAGATTTGGATATCATTATTCATATGTATGAACTCAGAGTTTGTGAATTGAAACAAAGTGACACTTACAATTATGTTTATAGGCGCAAAAGCTCAATTTCAAATGGTAATGCCCAATTTTCCCATCACAAAATGTTCAGTGCATGTAAAAACCCTAAAGAGTATTGGAACGGTGTGTGTATCGCAAAAAACAGAAGTGTTATACACTTTGAAAAAAAAAAAAAAAAAACTCTGTGATCAACCAATAAGAACATGATCGAGGCACATGGAGGAAATTTGTGTGAGGCAGGATAACAATCACATAATGACGTTTGGCACGTATTCAGAGTTCAGAAAATAAAAGATAAAAAACAGGTTTAAGATATTTGTTCTTCAGTCCGGAGTTCGCACATGCCGATGAAATGACTGACAGTGAAGGGTCAGTTATTTTTTGTGCATGCACAGTAGGTCCCTTCTTTGTGATATTTGTACCTTTCCAATGTTCTTTTTTCGTATGCACTAAGCATTTTGTAATGGGGGGGGGGAAATAGGCCGTGCTGTTCGAAAATTTTGAGTTTCTGTATTTATAACTGCAGGTGCTACTTTGTTGCCTTCACAGAATTCTAAAGTACCTCTGAGTAACTATATCCAAAATCTCATCTCGATCAAGTGAATGGAACGTCTGCTAGAGGTCCATATGTCGGTATAGTTTTTTTTCCCCCTTTTATGACCACACTGTATATGAGATTACATATCTGAGTTTGAGTAATATTAGAGAAGTTAATTCTATTAAAAAAATTTCACTGTCATGAGGGTCCATTCTATAACAGAGCTTTGAACTGTATATAAATGATGAAATTCTGATTTATGATGCTTGCTATCCTTGACATTTATATTTAGATTGAGCCTGTATATGTTTGTGTTGTGAAGTGCTCTTAATTTAGTGCTAACTCTTCACATATCACGGATGAATTTATTTTGAAGTCTGATCCTTTGAAAAAAATCATAGGAGCAGTTTTAGAACATAAATCAGATAAATGCATTATAGACTTTTGAGTGGGGATTCAGAATGTACCTTCACAAGTTGTGGTGAATCACAAGAAAATCCATGAGAGATATGAAACATTCAGAATTTATTTTTAATGTGATTATATTTTCTTTAGTTACTGTGAAATGTGATTTTATGTTTCAGAGAATTGCTTTCTTCTGCATGTTTCGTAAGTGTCATATAGGATTATTTGTTGTTACACAGCTTAGGAAGATACATTCTGAATTTTCCCTCCCTTGAATTTCTGGTTTTATTTATTTTTAGAACTGCAGTAGCTCATTTTTTTCCCCCTGAAAAAGAGCAGTCATAATGTCATATTCTGATGATGGTTCTATATTGTGATGGCAGTGCATTAAAAGTTGTAACAATGACTGTGATAAGTTGTATAATGTAAGATGCAAGTGGATCACACATACACAATATTGAAATTTTTATAAATGTTTCTATACTGTAAAGTAATGTAAGAATTTTATAAATGTGTACCAACATCCATCATACCCCACCCCCTTTTCTGACAAAAGCTGGTTTACTGCATTTCACACATTTCCTACAATTAAAAAAGCATAGTTTTTTAAAAATTATTATTATTTATTTATCTTTCTTTTTAAAGAAACATAAATAGTTGTTTGATTTGTTTTTAAATAAAAATTGTTGCATTGAATTATTTTTCATATTTTGTAAATAATATTGGTTTAAAATTTATTTTTATAAATGTTTTTATGTAACTGTAAGTTGTTCAAGTTCTTAAAATTATAATTTTGTAGTGTTTGATGTGCAAATTTTGAGTCAAAACAGCAGTTGTGGTCAAATGCTCAGAAATCAATACTTAACAAGGATTAGCATTTTAAAGTTTGCTCTGAATTTTATGCAAATTCTCTGTTGCATAGACTGCAATGGAACCTTATTCCTGTGAGTGATTTGAAACTATTAATTTTTAAAGGAATCTGCCCCACCCCCTCCATATCACTAATAGTTCCTTTTACCAAATTGGTGGCATCCTGGAACTTAAATTAAGTTGCATATGGCTCCTGTGTATATATTCTTTGTTTTATTATTTATGCCGAGGGGTGAGGGTAAAACTGACTTCTAATCTAGTGTATGGATAAAATTCAGAGCTTTGAACATAAATTGGATAGTGCCTCATTATGTATTGTGTTGTGATTTTGGAATGCCACATAAAATGCATACACTGTAAAAATAGATTAATCACTAGTCAAAGATGAATTCTTATTAAGATGCATACATACATACATGTGTGTGTGTATGTATTAAGTGGAAAAAAAGAAAAAGTACCACAAAATTTATATTTTCAATCAATGGGAGAAACTGGATGTCTTCCCATTTTCAAAACCATCACGAGCTTTCGACACCAACCAGAGCTTAGGCCATTATGAATGAAACCTGAACACACACTATATTTGTCTTGAATTTAATTCCTTTTTAGTGCAGGTTTTCCCCAAACTTTTTGGGAGTAAAAATCTGTATCATCACTCATTTGTCTTAATTTATTCTGATGAGGAAAATGAATGTTTGCTGATATAGATGGATTTTTAAAGTAATATTTTTGTTGCTCTATTAATTTTGTTTCAAAATTAATTTGTTATAAAAGATGATGTTAAGAGATTGCAGTCTAGAACTACATTAAATTGTATGTAAAATGCACTTATAAGTTTGAACCAAAATAAATATCAAATTGAATTTGAATACTTAATGCATTGGTTTCCAACTGGTGGTACATGAAGAGGTTCTAAGTGGTCTGCAAAGCAAATGAGTTAAAAAAAGAAAAAATTGTGTTATCACTATTTCTTGAGGTAAAAAGGCAAAAAGCGTAATTGTTTGTGGTCATTTTAAGAGAAAAAGTGTTTCATAATTCTTGCAAAGTATATAGGGCAAATATGGACAGGCACATTATTAAATATAATTCGATAAAATATTGTATCTCGGCCAAGTTTTTGTCTTTGGCTATCAGTATATGTAAACCGGGTTGATTAACTATTATTAGCATCTCTGAGGGAGTAGAAATAACATTTTCTTGATGCTTTTTTTTTTCATTTTAAAATTACATTTCATTCAAAACATTTTTATTATAATTTTATCGCCCTCCACCCCACCTCGAAGTGTTCCGTGGGTAAACTGGTAGTGGAAAAATAAGTTAAGTTGAGTTTGGAACCATCGACTTAAAGCATACTTTAACATTCTGATATAATTACTTAGTTACAATAAACAATAATTCTGCACTATGCATAAATATTTTCAGATTAATTAAAGAATCTGATTTAATAGTATGAAACAGTATTTTTATGGAGATTCAGAAAGGCACTAAATTAATTTAATATTGAGAGAATTCATAAATTGAAAACTGCTCACATGCATATTTTACAGTTTATAATTCCCCCCCCCCTTCAATTTATTACAAATTATTTGTGCACACTTTTAAACAGTCTTGTTAAGAATATGTATATCAGCATTGGGAAACCCATATTTTATAAGGTAAACACGTGAACTTTATCAGTAATAAAGGCTCATGAATGTAAAAATACTTCTGTGTGCACATTATGTGCAAAAATATACATTTATAAATGTAGTTATCGTAACTGCTCATTGCAACAGCTTACAGAATGAATAATTTATAATGCTTATCAGTACGAAAAGTATAGTAAAATTCAGGATGAAATTTATAATTCTGCCTAATTTGTATATAATATAAAAATGAGTCTTGTTCAGTGCTGAGCATGTGTGTATGCAAGCTGTGGGAACTTGAAGCACTTTTAGTAGATAGTGACATCTTTCCCATAGAGTAAATGTGAGCAAGGTTCATTTTTTTTTTCACTATTACTATCGGGTGTCGATTTTTTCACTAAGATAAATGAAATGTTGGTTAAGTATCGTAAAAATATTTTTTCAAAAGTCAGTCCCTGAAATGAAATTCTAGATTGACTTGCAACTATGGGTTTTATATTGTGTAGTGAAATTCACGAAGAACTCTGCTGCAGCTTGTTGTATTGCTTATCATTAACTGCAGCATAAAGTGCATTTATGGAATTAAAAAAAAATTAGATCATATTGATGATTAGTGTTATTGTAATTACATATATCAGGGAAAATGTTTACTAGGAAGCAATTTTAAGTGAGTTGCTCTCTTGTTAAACTACAAAATTGAAGCAATTGTTTTTAGAAATGTCTAAAAATGAAATCGACTTTAGATAGAGTAAAAAGAGCATATGCTCTTTAATTTTTCATGGACAGTCCAGTTAACCATTGAATGTGAGAGAAGATTTATAAGGTTTGGCCAACATCATGGGAGGGAAGCATCTTTTTGAATTTATGCATAATCATGCTGACCTTTTCGGAGCATTTCAGTGTCAATAATGGATTGAACAATAATGGCTTTATCTTCTGATAATTTTCTGAGCTCTGCATGGGTCAGGGGAAGCATCCACTTTTGAGAAAAATTAATTGAAATGTAAATTCAAAATGAATATAGTCTGACATAAAACGTCATCAAGATTTTAGGCAGTTGTTCTGGTAATCAAGGTAATCCATTATTGTTGCTAAATGACATCTTGTAGTGATTTTTTTAAATGGAAAATGGTCAGTGGAATATGAAAGTGCCCATCTTTTTGTATGTTTGTATTATATTAGAGTATATATTTTATGCAGAGTAATATATTCAATTATCAGTTGTGTGAGAATGTGTGTATGCATAATTTTCCGGAGCAAAATGGATTGTATGTAGAGTTAGCAGCCTTATGTGGGGCTGATGTTTTAACAGGTTTTGACCCTGTACGTTTATATAGTGCTTATAACAGACCTGCCAAATTAATTATGCAATGTACTGCTTTCAACCCAAGTTGCACATTAAAGGGAGAGATAAATAAGAAGCTTCTATTTAGATTAATGTACTCTGAAAATTTTGAAAGAAATTCAAATTCACCACAAGTTAAATATTTGAAATGTAAATGTTATGAAAGTTTTTCTCCCTTTCTTGATCTACTTGTAAAAATAAGTAAATAAAATTTACAAATCTCATGTTTTAATGTTTATTTAAAAAAAAAAAAAAAAAAAAAAAAAAGTGCTAAAATTGCTACTGAGACCTCTTTAAGTACAGTTGAATTACCATTACAATGAAGCTCCTCAGACTGATTAACGTCACTAAATATAGAATATCCCAAAATTAGAGAATTTACTGCATGAAGCTGGTAACAAAACAAACCCTGTCCAATTATTGACCTAAATGTATAAGATGGATTGTTTTAAATACTTAATAAAACATTCCCCTGATTTTGCAAATACCTCTTGTGATAATTAAGTTCCGGAATCAATCAGATAAGGAAACAAGTATTGTTAACAAATGTATAGGATGGAAAAAGTAAGATTCATATGGTGGTTACCTCAAATCATGCTGTGCAAATCAAATTGAACATGGAACACATATAGACAAATTAACTAAATGTTTCTATATTTTTGTATGAAATAGTGGAAATGTTTGAAGATTGCAAAACTATAAAACAGTGCATAAAATTAATGTGCAAGATTTTGTAATAAATAAATGTGTTTGATATTTCATCATTTTAGAGTTAAAATATATTGATCAAAAATATTCTAAAAGTAAAATTTTCTTAAAATTGTTTTTATTTTTAACTTTTATATTTTATATATGTATAATATATTTCCTGCTTTACGACTTCGGTTTAATGTTATAATGCTGCAGTGATTATTGTTTAGTGAAATTACTATTTTTTTTTATCATTAATGAAATACTTTTCGGAAAAAAAATGTGGATAACTATGGAACAGTACATTGCTTTAAAGTTTTTAAGGTAAATTATACTATTATGCAGACATTTTAATACTGTATTGCGGGGGTGCAGAAATATGGACAAACTAAACCACATAATGTCTTAAGGAAAATTTTGTCAGTGTTTAAAAAGAGGATTTTTTACTATGTAGAACTATGGGTTGACTAACCAATGTAGCAAGCACATCAGTCTCAGAATTTAACTCGGCAGAAATGTTATACAGAAATTGCATTAGAAATAGGAAAAAAAATATATTGAATGAAAAATTTGTTAATTTTTGTATTTTTAAGTAAAAGGTAGTTTTTAATCAACATCATTCAGATACTTTCTTAAATTAAAAGAAATAAAGCTAATTTTGAGTGGAAATTCGGTTAAAAAATGTAAAAGGTGGAGGTGCTATAAGGTTTAATCTCACCCATTTGTATACTCAGGTTTAACTTATTTGCTGTTGCAAAAGACAATAGTGGACATTCCTCTTTTATGCCTGAAGTTACTTCCCCACCTTTACCTTAGAATGCACGATATAAGTGATAAAGGGCCTATGAAAGACAAATGTGGCGTTGTGTTGCTTTTTAAACAAAGAAGTAAAAAAGCAGTTGAGCCTTTACACATTTTAAGTGTTGACAGATTAAACCTATGCTCAATATTAAAAATGGTGAGGATAGGATTGTTCCTTATGATTAGTAAAATTCTGGTATAAAGTGTACAGTTTAAAAAAATAATTTTTCATACAAGTAATTAACTAGAAAAATAGATTTAAATACCACTTTCGCGTTTTAAAATTTAAATATAAAGCATGCATATACAACTTTTTTTTAATCTAACATTTAAGTCTATTGCGATGAAAACTGGAGTTCAGAGAGAAGGGAATTTGATGCTTCTGCCACTTTGAGGGTTAAAAAAATAGGGATGGAAATACGCTTTTTTTTTTCTTCTTTGCACCCCTGCTGTGCTAGACTGATTCCTTGGTATGTCTGTAATGAATATTTAAGTTACATGTGTATCTGTATTATCATTCCGTGTTTCTTATGGAAGATGGCTCTACAAGAGGTTCCCCCTTTTCTGTTATATGTAATATGTATGTGTGAAAAAGAGTGTGGTCTGAACTCGTAAATTATTGGAGGTTTATTTTCATCACCACCTTGTGTATATATATATGCAATAAACTGTCTCGGCCTTTATTAAAGCAAGCCAAGTCAATATTTTGTGTAGTGTGCAGTGATATATTTGCCTTTTTACGAGAAAGAACATTGACTGTCGATATAAATCTTTTCACAAAAGAGAAATTATGAAATAAAAAATATTTATCATTTTGTTAATCTGTTATTCTTATCTTATATGGAAACACACAATTTTAATGTTTTTCGATTTAACTGATCCATCAAGATTGTGTTTGTGTGTGTGTGTGGGGGGGGGGGTTATGAAAACAAATTTTAATTTTAATTTCGATTAAGTTGATTTAGTTACGGTTATGCAACCATCTGTCTCAGATGTTTATTGTTATGAGGGTAAGGGTGTTGCTGAAGCTGGTATTGAACCCAAACCCCCACCCCACCTCGTAATTGTGCTGAAAGCATTATGGTACTGGACAAAAGGTACCTGGAACATGGAACATCTATTCGGATTTGTGTGCTTGTCACGAGGAACCGCTTATAAATCCACATCAAAGAAAGGACGAACACAAAGGGGGGCGGACAGATGCTTTGGGGGAACACTTTTCTGGGTATCCAGCGCGTATTCACGTTACATCTGGAGAAAACTGCCCAAAACTCCAGACCGCTAACCGCCCAAAACTCCAGACCGCTAGACCGACGGCCCCGCGAGAGGACAGAACCCTGTTCCTCCACTTGAGCCATCTCCTAATGTCAGTGGCTATAACCACTGTGCTACACATTATTCAAAAGGTAACTATTTGAGGCCTTATGCTAGATTGTAGATTCATCGTGATGGTGAGATAGCTATGTAAATGAAATTGTGGTAGGATAAAATGCAGGTAATATTATGATCCTTATCAGATCATGAATCATATTTTTTTTACCATCTCAAATAAATCGGGATCGACAGTTGAATCGGGAATTTCTGCTGAAATCGCGTCATCAATCTCAAGTGTTATGCACCTTATCAGACACCATCCATACCATGTTACATTTTTAAAAAATCTGATGTGGACACCATACGACTTCCTTGCATGTCTATTAAATGAAAAATATTTTCGGCGCACTTCATTTAAACTTATTTTGTTTGAAAGAAATAAAATACTGCAATAAAACTAAGGTTTAGCGATTTTTAGCCAAATATTTCAGTTATCGCCAAGCTGGGTTCAATTTGAAAGATACTTTTGATAATTTGGCGATATTTCGCCAAAAGCCGACAAACTTGAGATAGTTTGCGAAATTTTGGGGATAACCAAAGTAGTAATTGACCACAGACTTTCAATGAATTGGAATGTATTCATACACCTTAATGTATTTAAAATCATTTGGATGACCTTGTAAATAAATTATCCTGTCGATTGCAGTCAAAACAAGAAAGATAAATCATGCCAAACGCATCGATTATAAAACACTTTCCAACACATGGTTTTTGCGCCAAATTTGGCGATGTATTGTTCTAAAATATTGCGAGATATTTGGAGATAAGATAATATTGTATTATCACTGTAGATGCAATTTTATGAGACTGTTAAAGACCTTTTAAAAAGATTTTCGCCAAATGTTTCCAATGAAAATAGTTTGCGCACCACTGATTAGCATATAATACAATGCTACAATTTAATTAGCTAATAATCCGACGACGATCGTGTGCAACTTTTGAGGGAGGCACACGATCGTCGTCGGATTATTAGCTAATTAAATTGTAGCATTGTATTATATGCTAATCAGTGGTGCGCAAACTATTTTCATTTTGCGACCTTCTATTTTGTCTAAAATTTTGTCGTGACCCCTGGATAGACAGTAGACATTTTTTTTTTTAATTGACAACGAAGTTACATTGACATACTTTCTGGGATTTGCTCTTACAGGGTGTTTTTAAAAGAGTGTCGTGACGTCATCGATTGAAATAACGCCTTTTTAAAATAGCGCATCAAACTTATAAACCATCATAAAAATGTTATAAAAGTTTTAACATCATAAAAATCCGCTAATGAATCAACACACAATTTTATGAAACAATGATTTATTTATGCATATGGATATAAATATTTTTTAATGAAAAATACAATTAAAAAACTTTACATCATAAAAAGTCGATATGAAGTATGTGCTTGCAAAGAACTCATGATTGCTTCTATGTTCGGATCTGTCATGGAAATCGCAAGTCGTAAGTCATTCTCTGGATCCAATCGAGATCGATATTTTGTTTTATGGAAACTAATTTTGAAAAGCCGGATTCACATGAGTAGGTCGATGCAAACTGAATCAAAATATTGAATGCGTTTCTCTTCAAATCAGCATATTCGTTTCCAATCGATAACCAAAATTTTGGCAAGTTTCCGAAGTGATTGCCTCAAAAGTTCTCTCCCTTTCCAATACAACGCTGTCTCGGAGTCGCCATGAAGTGACATGCAACGATGAAGGTGGTCTCGATTCATTGGCTCCTCAGTACCACAAAGAGGGCAGTTTGGATGGTCCAAAATCCCTAACGAGGGAGATGCTCTCCAAGGCAGTCCTGACCACTCAAAAGACGGAACTGTGCGACAGCTTCACGACGCTGGCCGTTGGGAATGGCCAGGAGATCATCAATTTTCCACTACTTTGACTGCAGACGGTCAAGAAGCTGCATTTTAAAATTTTTAGACATAATTTGTTTAGTATACAGCTTAATGGAGTGACAAGAAATTGTTGAGCATTTTGACTAAAGCAATCTCGAGCCCCTTCTTGCAAGGAAATCAGCCTGTTCGTGCCCGTTTACTCCACAATGACCAGGAATCCACTGAAGCGCCACATGCTTCTTTAAAACCAACTTTCGCACATAGTCCCGAGATTGAATGATTTCGTCCGATGAAGGAGGACTAGTTGAGTCAATAGCCTAGATTGCTGCTTGGGGATCGGAGAACAAAACCACTCTTGTAAATTTATCTTCGAGGGCCAATAGCTGCTTTAGAGCAATCCTGATGGCCTCCACCTCTCCGTCGAAAGCTGTTCTGTATTTCCCCGCAGAGGCATAAAAGGAGAACAGGCTCGAAAAACCTCCTGACCCTGCTGTCATATGATCAACAAAAAAGGAGCCATCAGTGTAGACTAGAGATGAGTTCGGGCTCATTTTTTGAAGCCCGAGCCCGAGGACGTTAAATCCGAGCCCGCCCGAGCCCGAGCAATATTATTTAAGTCGGAGCCCGATCCCGAAATTTCAGTTAAAGATTTAAAAAAGTCCAATGACTTCATTGATAGAATACAACGAATTTTGCCGTTTGTGCAAATTAAAGACAAATATAGTTGCAAACTCTCAATGCCCTTTCTAATTCTTTATTTATCCATATGTTTATCAAATAATGTCGGATCTTATGACTAACTAATGAATATAAGCCGCCGTTCAGAAATAGGTAAAGAGCTTAACGCACCTTCTAGACGCCAGTGTCGTTTTTTTTATAAGTGCAGTCAACTCCCGTTATAGTGAACCCGAATATAGTGAAGCATCGGCTAATAGTGAACGCAAACCATTAGTCCCGATTCACATACAGTATCTCTATCCATCATGAAGACACTTGGGTCTAGTGACAATTAGTGAACTTCGGATATAGTAGACGAAATTTGATGATCCCCAGAAGTTCACTATAACTGGAGTTGGCTGTACTTTTATTTTCCTCATGAATCACTTTTTAAAATCTCTTTGAAGGAGTATGTTCAATAAAGGAGAAATTTTTCACGAGCCCCAGCCCGAACGCAATTGTGAATTACAGAGCCCGAGCCCGGTTCGGGCTCGGGCTGAGCCCGTCTCATCTCTAGTGTAGACATGCAGCCACTCAGGAATCGGGTACTTCATGTGAATTGTATCAAGGGCACAACATTTTAACACATGCGCAGAGCTATCTTTTTTCTACAAAGTAACCCCAAGATTCAAATTCGTCTCAGTTTGTACCATTTCCAAAGGGTTTGGTGGCCCTGTTAAGTTTTGGCAAGTGAGTTAGATTGAATGCGCAGTGTTTCGTCGCTTGAAAGATCAATTAACTGTTCTTTTACATTTTAAGTTATTGGAATTAATAATATCAAACGAAAATGGATCACGGATCCAACCTAATTCATTTTCTGGAAATTTTTCGTACCTTATATTAGTTATAGGCAGGACCTGATTACTGAAAAGGCTAGTGAAGCTTAAGCTTCCCCTCACAATTTGAAGGGGGGGCCTGAAAATGACTGAAAAACTGCGATAAAAATTCAAAATTTTGTTTTTAAATGATCTTTTAAGCTATTGTAAACATTTTTAATGAAGAGAAGTGGTGCTTTTCAGAAGTCTTGATATTTCATGTCGCAACATATCTAAATTGGTTGTTTGCGATGTCTTTCCCTGGGACATCTACTGTGGTTGAGAGTTTTTTTCTGTTATGGGGAATATTTGGCCGGCAGAAAGGAGTAGACTTTTAATATGTAATGTTAAACACATGAGCGCCGGCAGAATATTTCCCAGGGGGGGGGGGCAAAGACTACTTCAACGTATGGTTACCATGTTGGAAAGAGCTTAAAAGCAAGGGAAAATACTGCATACAAAAATCCAGGGGGGGCATTGCTCCCCCTTGCCCTATGCTGCCGGCGTCCATGGTTAAACATCTTCTAAATGACAAAATTAATTCTCAACTTCTGTGTTGTGATTTTTATGATGTCATCAAAACAAACAAAGAATTCCTGAAAAAAGCCATGTCTAATGAAAAATAGGACATGGAAGACATAGGAAACTTTATTAACAAATTAATAAAGTTTAATGTTCCAGTAAGGTAATGAAATGTTTTTAGTTATTTGTTAATGTTTAAGGGGGGTAAGGACCTTTCGAAACCAAAAATTGTGCATTTTGACATACTTTTTTTGATTCATCATAAACAGAAAACTTCTGCTCATTTTAAAATAAAATTTTCACAATTTGTAGAACACAATGATAAGTTTTAAAAATTAAACCTTTTTCTGAAATTAAATAAATATATTTTCCTCAGTAACACAAAATATATACACAAACTTAGAAAAAAAAAATTATTTGACTTACCTCCAACTTCCGCAAGATAACTTCTTAAAAATACACAGTAAAACCTAAATTTTTATGTCAAATGAAAGCTAAATAGTGCTTTTATACTATAAACCTCAAATTTTAAAATTGTCTATTATTTCAATATTTTTAAAAAATAAAAATTTCATAAAATTATTAAATTTTTTATGATTTATCATGCTATAAAATAAAATATTTTGGTCCTATTATGAAGACTGAGGTTCAGAGTATAGGGATACATACAAGCAACAAATATGCAAAATTTCATAACATTCCATTCATAACTTTTTTTTTTAATCTTGCGGATAAGTGCAAAAATGACAACCAGAAAATCAAGTTTAAAGATTTATTTTTGATTTTCAAAAACGAGGAGAAGAATTTTAGCATTTAAAATGCACCCGCATCATATGTTACTCCTTCTAATTTTTTTAAATGCTCATCTGCAGCTTTTTTTTTTCTTCGAATAGCCCTACGGGCATGTAATGTTGTTAATTTATGTTTAATCTCTGTTTTTTTTTTACACGTACAGAGTCTGCCTGAGAAGCAAAAGTGGCAAAAAACTGCCCTATATGGCACCCAAGTTGTTTCAAAATATTCAGTCTACCCCCCATCCCATCATTAAACATCACCACTGCTTCATTTGTAGCTATGTCAGCTACTATTTTTGACGAGCCAGATGTCTTAGGACAATATTTCCAAACTGTTGAATTGAACGACTCATTAGGGTTCTGAGTCTTTCCACCTAAGCACTTCTTTAAGAGTTTAGGGGCTGATAAATCAGCAAAAATGGGCTTAATTTCTTCCTTGACAGGTACAGGCACAGAATTTTTATGTTTGAATGAAGAAACACTTCCAGCCAGGACACCCTTCTGGTAGTCGTACCCAGGTTCTGGTAGTCGCACATTTAACTGAGGACAAGTGGCAGTCAACATTTACGGTTTTAATTGCTGCGGGGGGTATTTTCGTCCGATTTCCATGGGCTTTGTTTTAAAATGTTCCTGACATTCTGAATTATTTTTTAAAAATAATTTTGAAAATTCGATTTTCCTTCTTATTCTAAAGGTCTTTACCCCCCTTAAAGTAATTTCAAAAATACTGTAAAATCTCGTTACAATGAACTAAACTATTATGAAGATTAATGAATAAAATATTTTTATCAAAGGAAATTTTCAAATTAATGAATAAAATGCTTTTTTCAAAGGAAATCATTAGAACTAATTAAATCAATGAAATTTCTTTTTTATGAATAAAATATTTTTATGAAAGAAAATCATTAAAACTTTACTTTTCCCAAACAGAAAGGTGATGGGGGGCCCGAAATGAGACTGAGCTTCTCCTCACTTCAGAGGTTAATCCGCCCCCTGGTTATAGGTGGAAGTAAGCAGCCGATACCGCAGATCACTATGCATGATAACGGGGTTTTGAAGCCCCGTGATAGCGATCGCGAATATCGCGCTCGTAAAATAATAATTGTCAGTTTCTTCTCTTATATTATTTCCGTTCTTTGAAATGAATAATTGTAGATTTTTCATAATTTGAATTTGGCGACCCCCGGTTTCCGCACCGCTGCTTTAAATGAATGACTGTCTCCAAACTGCCATTGACTGTATTGTAGTGGAATTCAGACTTCGTGCGATTACACGATCATCTGTAATCGATTACAAGAAATGACATGGATTACGATTACGATTACCAACAATTTCCAAAAAGATTATGACTAGTGAATGTTAATTTAGTAAAATAACAGGAATCTTGATGTTAAAGAAATCAACTATCAAAAGAATTCTATAATAATACAATTTTATCATAGCATTTTTTAAAAATTTGTAAAATATTATTTTGGTCATCGATTACAGTCGATTGTAATCGGCACGAAGTCTGGGAATTATTTTGAGTGCTCCTGTAGAAGAACTATTAGCGATACAGGCATTATTTTCGATGGAAAGATTCATCAGGCCATCCTTAATAACAACCAATTTTGTTTCATTTCAAATAGCAGAATATCTTGTGGAGACAGTCATGACGGGCGCTAGAAAAAACATTTGACGAAAGCATGTCTAAACTCAATGTATTTAATCTTCGTCTACTTAAAATAAATAGCTTCATATTCAATTTTTATTATATACCCAAATGGAATTTCATGCTCTTCTGGGAACGTGCGGAAAGTTTTCGCATTTGAACGGTTTCATTTCGCTGGGAACATTCTGAGCACGAAATTAAATCTTCAGGTGGGGGGGGGGACACTTCCCTCAGAAAGTGAGATAACGCAGGGTCTACATAATTGTTGTATGTAGATGGCACAACACCTCACTCGGTAACTGCTGGTGTAGCCTTAGAAGAGAAAGCAATATTTAAAAAGTGTTAATGATGATCACAAACAAATAGTATTTTAATACAGTTTCAAATTGCCGCTAAACTCATATTAAAAAATTCAATTCATGTTACATAAAAAACTCAGTAATGAATTGAAAGTTATTTTCTTATGTAAATATACACCGTTGAAGTCGAAAACTTTTTTTCGTTAACAAATATAAAATAAATATTTTATTAATCTCAAGATAGAACCTCTTTTTCCCCTTTTTTTATTCATTTGTTGTTAAGGCAAACCTGTAAGCAAAGGTGATAGAAATAATTAAAATTTAGTGCTGGCGTTCATAATCTTGTTCACATGTTAGATTGCAAAATTAAACACAAAAGTCGTTTGCAGACAGCGAGAGAAATGTTTTATTCCTTTACCGCTAGGATGGCTGCGCATTCATGGCCGGATTTCCCATAAGGCCAACCTCGGCCATGGCCTAGGGCGCAGCAGTCTAAAGGGCGCAGAACAAAGAACTCCCCTGCAGAAGAATCATGCATGAGGAAAAGACTGGAAAGGAGAAACAGAAACGACTTACTTTAAGTGATTATTGCCCCCCGCCCCCCCAAAAAACACATTTATGGCTTCCGAAAAATTCCTGTTTTCCCTGGTACAATTTCTTATCTATAGAAAACCCATGTGTGACGATCCATTAATCCCCACCCCCCCTAGCAGACACAGAATTGCTCGCAGAGCACCCCAGCACAGACCATGTCCAAGTCGACAACATATGTGTCGCAGATCTAAGAGATCCGCTGCAGAACAATCACATTGAGGAAAGGTGGGGTACCGGAGAGAACAATTATTCAAAGTAAGTTATCATCGAAAAGGTGTCTGATTGTCTGTGGTCTTCCGATATCCCAACGTTCCCGAAAAAAGAACCACACCACACACATGCACAGAGCGGTAAGTATGTCTGCTCGAGAAAAAGTCTGTTGCTTTGAGTGTAATGCTTCTATAATTTAAATAAATAAAAAAAAAAAACGCATTATCAACGCTTTCATCCAAAATATATCGGTGAAACGCAATTAATGAAACGAGCATTTCTGGTTTCTTAGTTCCATCTAAAAGATCGCCAGAAAAAGAACATTCTGATTCTGATATGTTACCCATAAAAATGCCAAGAACAGAAACTGATACCGAAGTTTTGCAGAAAGTTAAACAAGATTTGACAAAGTCAAAAGAATCTTTACCCAATGCGGACGCTGCTAATGAAGGTCAGCGGAAAAAACGCCACTTTTAATAGTTTTATGATGTAACATAGTCGTTATATGCTGGTCGATGAGGCAAGGTGCGTAGCCAGAAGCAAGGTGCGTAGCCGTTTCGGGGGGTTGTATGAGATATAACTTTGTATTGATAAACTTAATTTCTTATTGACGACAAAAATCTGAAAGCTCTTAACAACTAATTTTGAAAGTTTCGCAAGGGGATATATCCCAATATCCCACTCCCTGGTTACGCTCCTGCAGTAACGTTAGAAATAAGAAGGGAAGTATTTATTATTGCTTGTATTATTTCTATGGTAGGAAAGGGCTCGAGCCCCCCATACCTTTGGTGGATTGTAGAAAATAACCATATACCGGTGTCTTTTTCAGTGTCCAGAATCCATGAAAACATAGTGAGCCCCCCCCCTTCCCCCCAAACCTACTGAATTGCTACGCTACTGCACCCTTATCGGATTGGGGGGAGACCTAGCGTTGAGCTATGGCTTATTATTACTGGTTTTCTTTTTATAAGTGCAAGAGTTTATTCTGATTTATGGTAATTTATCTTGTTAGCTCTTCGTTTTTAAATAATAAATTTGAGAATTAGGAAGATTTATAAGTATACATATTTATATTTAAATATTTTTATTTTTGAAAATTTTCAATTTAAACATTGGTACTCTTATTTTAAAGATGGCTTTTTAAAAATTAAATTATGGTATTAATAAGTCAAAACAATTTTTTAAAAATCTTCTTTAAATTAAATGCTAGTTTAATTGCATGTTTTAAAACAAATTTTTAAATGCTGAAAAAAAAACCAGTAACACTATTTAAAGGAAAGTGGTTTAAAATGATTTAAAACTCATTTCTTAAAATGTAAAATATTGGCTATATATATAACTGTGATTAAAATTAATAGTTAATTAGTTTTGTTAGAATAGTTTTAATAGTTATGTTTACTATTTTTGATATTGAAAAGCTTATTGCCCCTCAAAGACTTTGATTAAACATCTATAGCCTTCTTATGAGAAAGCTTAAACTTCTACATCATCTCATAAACGCAAGGGAGTATATTTTACTTATTGGGAATTTCTGTAAGGGGGCTGTATAAAAAGTAAAAGTTTGTATTTATTTACATTTAATTTCGTGAAAATTTTATTCGACACCATAAAGTAACTTTGTAATTAATTATATATGTCTTAAGATCAATTTTTAAAGAAGAAAACCTAAGAAAATAAGTGCTATTACAGTATTCACTTTATCTGCAAACAATCATCTGATCGCTGACATTAACGATAACTGTTTGCGATTTAAACGAAGCGATTTTCTGGTTTTATCTGATCCAGTCTTCGTATTTCTGTACCAACTTCGAATGTTGTGGTAGGAATACTGACGGACGTCTTGCGTGTACAAAAATCGCACGAGCAATGCAATCCTCTGTTTACAATGCAATCCTCTGTTTTGCGATGACTTTTCATAAGTTTCTCAAAACTGAACTGTTTTGTGGCTTTAAATAGTAAAATTCAGGGTCTTCCTCATGGGCGCCGGCAGCATAGGGCAAGGGTTGGCAATGCCCCCCCCCCCTGGATTTTTGTATGCAGTGTTTTCCCTTGCTTTTTTCCTCTTTCGAACATGGTAACCAAGCGTTGAACTAATCTCACCCCCCCTTGAGTAGTCTTTGCCCCCCCCTGGAGTAGTCTTTGCCCCTCCTGGGAAATATTCTGCCGTGGTCTTCCTATCGAAATGATAATAGATAATTTAAATTATCTGACAGTCTTAAAAAAACTGTGTAAAACACTTTTTTACGTGACATATAGTGCTGATGAGAAAAAAACGAATTATTATGCATATTAAATTGGAATTATTGATCAATTTTTCGAAGGGGGGGGGCGCAACTATGGTCTTTGGCCTAGGGCGCAAAAATTTGTAAATTCGGCCCTGTGCGCATTACCAAATTTCCAATGTTTACATTATTGAAACTTAGTTTGGGTATCAAATATCTAAGCAAGCAGTTATGGAGAGTGTCCACTCCTATAATACTCACTTGAAATAGCTAATTTTGTCACGCAAATGATTGAAATTTTTTACTCTCGGAAATAAAATGGAGCTGAAAATAGCAAAATATTGCCAAAAATGAGGGAACGGGGGGAGATTTTCAGATTTTTAAAGTAGCGCAGATTGTTTTCTATATTATTTTATACATATTTATGAAAAATTTCAAGTGGATCGTACAAATGGTGTAGATGTTATTAGGCTTTTTAGTGCTAAATTTCGTAATATTTTTGGAGTAATGGCAGAAATGAGTTTTATCTTTGAATGAGGGATCAACTTAATTATATAGTAGGACTAGCTGCTACCCGCGACTTCGTCCGCGTCCGCTTTAGAATTAGATCCCGAGAGAAATGAAGCATGTGTGAATAACAAATATGTTTGCGGCAAAAGAAACTGCATTTAAATATTATTGTTTTTTACTTATTTTAAATGATGTATATGGTAGTATACTTCATTTAAAATAAGAGAGTATGCACAGTTACTAAATTTAGATTTTTTTTTTTTCGCATTTGGCGAATAGAGACAGTTACGACACTATTTGCGAACTGTTTTGAGTGTTCTTCTAAAAGAAATATTTATGCTATATGCATGAATTTTAGCCCATGTTAATGAGGAATAGTGCAGCTTTCCATTGGCGAAAAAGTTTTAGAATCGGTTCTACAGTTATAGAGATACCCAGAGAGCGTAATGTATTAGAATTATTTTGAGTGTTCATGTAAAGGAACTATTTGCGCTACATGCATGAATTTTAGTCTATAATACTCAGGAATAGTGTAGCTTACTATCAGTGAAAAAAAGTTTTGGAATCGGTTCAGTACTTACAGAGATATACATAGAGCGTAATGTAATTCTTATGAGTATCCCTGTAAAAGAACTATTTGTGATATATGCATAAAAGGTAGCCTATAACACTCAGGGTCCCACCAGTGTCTAAGAGGTTCTGCTCTCAAAACTGGAAGGTGGGAGGTGCCTGTCGACCTAGCCGCTTGCAGTTTTCCATGGTTTTCTCCAAAACCTCGCGTAAATACGGGCTAGGATCCCTTAGAAAGTTCCCCACAGAAGAAGTCCCCATATAGGCCTAGGACCCTAGTGCAGTCAATCGGTCTTAATCCGCAAACAAACAAACAATAATACTCAGGAATAGTGTAACTTTTAATCAGTGAAAAAAGTTTTACAATCGGTTTAGTAGCTATAAAATTTCCATAGAGCGCAGTGCATTAGAATTATTTTGAATGTTTTTGTAAAAGAATTATTTATGCTATATGCATGAAAGGTTGCCTGTATGTTAATCCAGGGCATAAGCTATCTTCATTACAAATTTTACCAAATCCGTTCAACCAGTTTTGTGTGATTCAGTCAAAAGCATCTAAACACACAAACGTACACATTTATATTATTGGTAGGAAACACATTTGGACCTTTCTTTCTAATGCTTTTTAATTTGGCGTAAAATCAACATAATTACCATACCATTTCATGTTTTTCAAATGCATGTGAATCTGCAAATATAATTTCTGCTTTATTTCAAAAGCATGAATCATTTTGTGCGGCGATAAAACGGTTTTTAATTCATAATTGGAAAAGTAATTAAAATTTCAAAATTCTGAGCCTCAGGTGCACTTTACCGAAGTCATGGGCTTATATGCTCAAATTTTCAAAGCTCTACTTTCTGTAGATTTGTCTGGAGAACATTCATTTTCATTATTATGGATAGATAGATTTGGCATAAAACTGGCATAATTTCCGTGGTATTTAATGTTTTTCAGAGGCACGCGCTTCTTCATTGAAGTAATAGCATTCTTGTTAGCTCAAAACATGAATCATTTGATTTGATACGGACGAAACTCACCAAGCATGGCAACGTAGAAACGGTATTTAATTAATAATTAAAAAAGTAATTAAAAATCTAAAATTCTAAGTCTATAGCCTTCTCCAGGCAGTAGCGGATCCTGGGGACGGGCTAGAGGGCTTCAGCCCCCCCAAAAGAGATTGCTAGAGGGTAACATTCTGCTTTATTATACACTTTAAGTAGATAAAATGATCTTTTTTCATAACTAAGCCCCTCCCAAAAGTTTTACATTACTTTAGACTGAAATTTTGCTTTATTCTGTACATATTGTTTGGGTGAAATAAGCTTTTTACAAAATTTAGCCCCCCCCCCACCCAAAGACAATTTCTGGATCCGCTACTGTTCCAGGGTCCCATCTATATCTAAACCAAAATTCCTCATAATCGATTCAGCGGTTTAGGCTTGAAAGCGTCATAAACAAACAAACAAACTCACTTTCGCATTTATAATATTAGTTAGGATGATATGCTTTAAAGAATAACTTCCCATAGAGCGCAATGTATTTGGAATATTTTTAGTGCTCCTGTAGAAAAACTATAAATGCTACATACACCATTTTCAATAGAGTACATGGTACAGTAGATAAGAATAACATATTTAAATCGAAGCATATTTACGAGAGTTAGAGCACAGATGGACAGACGGAGAAACCGAAATCATAAAAACTTTTCAACCTTGGTGGGAAATGTTAAAAAGAGATGCACAGTTAGATGTTACAGTAGTTTTAAATACGAAATTTCAACATTCTACGGTTAAAAGTTTTAAGAGGCATGCGAAATACAAAATTACTTTTGGCGACATTTCGGCAAAACTCGCCAAGGTCGATGACAAATGGTGAGACTTTAGGCAAGGCAGGGACAAAACAATGACTGACTACAGACGTAATATATTGAAGATGTCCATAGACAAGGTATTGAAAATTCTTTAGGGTGCTCCTGTAAATAAACTCTCTAGTAAATTAGAACCAAAACTCGAGATGCACAACTAGATGTTACAACAATCTTACGCATGAAATATCAACTTTTTACGACTAATAGTTTTTGAGATAGGAGAGTTAAATACATGCAGCCAAGCTTGGCGACGTTTGGCGTAATTTTTGAGGGAGGCGCGTGACCATGGTCGGACCATTACCTAACTATATCGTAGGACGGTATTGTTCTTGAAGTGAATGAATGTCTAAAACTGCCGAACTGCCATTGACTGTGTTGAGATGTTTTTGAGTGTTCCTGTAGTTGAACTAAAAGTGATAAAGACATTATTTTCGATGGAGAGATTCATTTTGTAACCCTTAACTACATATATCACTTCTGAGTCATCAGAAATAGCCTAATGCCTCTAAAGTACGCTTTAATGAATTTCGGCCCATGGAGCGTAATGTATTTAGAATCTTTTGGGGGCGGCCCTGTAGATAAACTACCCAGTCGAATGAGATCGAAAGGAGAGGTGCACAACTAGATGTTACAACAATCCTAAATATAAAGTTTCAACATTCTACGACCAATAGGTTTTGAGATATACGAGTTACATACATACGTGGGGAAAACTGCTCAAAATGGGTTCTACATTAAGCCATTAAGGTAAGGCGACCATATTTCCAAATAGTATTTTGGGGACAGATCAAGCATTGTCCTCGATACTGAGTATACCATTCCAAATCTTGACTGACTTTGATACTTAAAAATGAACTCTAATAGCCCTTTATCAAGGACGTACCCAGAAAAAAATTTCGGGGTGGGTCCAAAAATTTCGCAGGGGGTAAAACGGGTAAAAAGGCAGAATTTTATACAACAAAACGTCATCCTTATTATTTTGTTTACAAAAACTGAAATTTCGGAGGGGGTCCGGACCCCCTGGGTACGTCCTTGCCTTTATATCAATTGTGTATTCTTATTTCTAATGAATTAATGGAAGTATTTCATTCATTTATAAATATTTATTCAAACCAGAAATATGAAAGGAACATCATGTTGAAATATTGCAATTTATTCGAAATTCAACTCTTGGCATAGTATTTGTATTTTTCGGAAGACATTGCTTTTTACATTGACTCATTTTGTGATAATTTTTCATGAAACTTTGTACACCCTCTAAAAAAAGTATTCGAGTACAAGAAAAATTTCGTCCCTCAATTTCATATTTAAAGCATGATTCTTCGTGAAAAGTAATTAATCATTAACGTTGTTTCAGCAAATGGGGGTTACATTGAAAATGGCATTGTTTAGTGTTTTGCAAACAGTGCTTGCAAAAATTTCATACCGGTTTTTATTTTTTCATAGTTTTCAGCGCCACCTGTGGATAAAAATGTTAACTAAATTTGAAATATGGTGGGATAAAATTCCCTGATTTCCTAAGCATAAGGCCGCAAACAATACATATCTATCGCATCGAAAAATCGGTCGTAAAGGGAGGTGGTCGCTCAATGAAGTATAAACGTTTGATAGCCAAGCGAAAAAATGCTAAAAAATTTTGTTGGTTTTAATATTTATGGAATTGCATACTAATACATGCGTAATTATACGCACATATTTTTTTAATTACACCCTCTAAATTTTAATAAAATAGAAATTTCGGATTTTTTCATTCTTGTTTTCTGTCTCCTAGAGTACTTCTGCTTCTACTTTGTTTTTTACATCTGACGAAAGAGCATTTATCCTGATATTCTTTATGCATCCTGAATTTGCCATAATAAAATATATTTGCTTTAAAATTTGCCTTCTGGGTTTTTCCACAACCAAAGGTAACCGACAACTTTCTTTTCGGATTTCTTTTTTTGTGTGGTTCGATCCCATTAATACTCTGCTCCAGCGGTAAGGCAAAATAACTCGTTTCTTAGAGATATCTCTTCTCTAACCTGCAAGATTTATACATGATGGCTATGTGTACTTTCACCTGCTGTCGGTTTACATTACAGCGATTATGTTGGAAAGTGGTTTTTGTGTACTTTACTTCCGGAAAAATGCTATAAAATTTTCGGTCAGGGAACCGGATCCGATTGCTTATAGAGGGTTGTGTGGTCTCTTCTAGAGGATCTTTTAACATTGAGGAGATTGGGTAAAAAATCGGTGCCTTAAAAAATGGGTCGTTGGAGGAGGGGCTCGCTTAATAAAGGTAGTCGCTCATAGAAGTTTCACTGTACTCTCAAACGGTTTAAAGAAAAAGGAAACACAGGGATAAAGACAGCGATTACTGATCATTAAAATCCCCCCCCCCTGTTTTTTTTCCCCGCTAGGAAGGGATTAAAACAGACTCTCCCTAAGGAAGGAAAAGATCCAGATAAAAGAAGAACAATCTCCTTTTTTGTTTTTTTTTGAGATGGGGGGGGGGGGGTTATATCGTATTGCCCGAATATCATGCGACCCCTAAATTTTTCATAAAGATAATTAGAAAAATCTTATCCAGTAGTGTCTGAGTGGGAATGGATTCATATACTGCGCTAATCGGCAATTCAAGCTATCTATCATATTGGGAGAGTTCAGGTAGACAGTGTCTTTCAATCTGAAGACAAATGCATACACGGGCTTTCTTTAAGGGGAGGGTGGTCATAGATGCAGGCGCGGATCCAAGGGGAGGGCGGTGGGGGCGATCGCCCCCTCCTGAGAGAAATCCAAAAATCTGTTAAAATATATTATGAAAGTATAATGAAAATTATGTAGCCTTTTTCTAAGGGGTGTATTGCGGGTACTACTCCCTGTCCTTTTTAATCATCGCTCATATATAGATTTTATCAATAAAATAATTAATTACATGAATTGGTATAATTGATTGTATTAATTAATTATAAAATGATTATGCGCATTCTACCCCCCCCCCCGTTTCAGGTACAAAATCGCCCCCTCCTTGAGTAATTTCTGGATCTGCCCCTGCATAGATGTAATATTAATGTTAAAAGGTGACATTTTTACGTTAAAAACGATAAACGTGTGGATTTTATGTTGAAAAATAATCGACAAGTGGGACTGGAGCTCCCAACACCCTGCAATCCCCCCTCAAATAATCCACGGGTAAGAGATGGAGCTGCAAGACAAAATCGATAAACAATCATTATTTACAAGTATAGTCATCCTTTTGGATGTTTTCGGTAGACATAATCTTTTAAGTGTGCCCCTCAGAAAGTAGTCACAAGGAGTCAGATCGGGAGAAAGGAATCAGATCGAAAGCTTGCGAAAAAAAGTGTCAGAGAAATTTACTTGTTTTTTCACTTTTTTTCAAACTTTAGGCTCATTGTGGCAACTGAACATATTAATCGTTCGAGGTGAAAATTAATTCACTTATTTTTGAGTAAATTAAAAGTAAACTTCCCTACTAGCAATTGTGCTCGGGCTACCATCGGCCACGTAGCCAGCCGATGATGGCCCGGGCAAAATTGCTAGTAAGGTTCAGTGCTAGGGACAAGAAATTTCCAAAAAATTATGTATTTTTAGAAATTTTTCAAAAACTTGCATTTTTTTCTTTTTCTTTCAGAATTTAGGTTAAATGCGGCAACTGAAGATTTTAACTAATCGAGTTGAAATTTAGCACACTTTTTATTGAGCCAATTTGGCCAAAAGACAGGCCAAAAATGTTTTTTTCGATGCACCCTACGTGCACACATATACCATTATGAGTTTTCTATTTTTTAATGGAAGCACATTCGTCTTAATTTTTACTGACCAATATCCTAATGAATGCATTTGTAAAATTATATTTAAATTAATAATACAAAATAATAATAATAATTATTATTATTAAACAAAAATTTATGGAATGGATGTAAATATTTTTAAAATGCACTTTTCCGTTTCAGATGTCTCACGAAATATTTTGGAGGCCAAATTTTTTTTCCTTGACGTAAAAGGTTGCAAACAATGGCAGCCTTTATGCATATCACAAAGTACCTTATAATGCATATCTCCGGCACGTTATAGCACATTTTGGTAATTTTTCATGGTGCCCCCAAATCGGAAAAGTATCTTTTAAATTTAAATATTGTCGATTAAAAACATGCAAAAAAATCTAAAATTAAATTACACATTACATTCTGAAAAGTTTAAATTTTCATTTATTCACAAATCATAAAAACGCCTTCTACGTCTCAGACAGGACAGAAAGCATCTCCAAAAACTTGCCCCAACATATTTCTTTTTTAAATCACTAAAGAACGTAATAGTGATTTATAGACAGTACTATAATCGCCAAAACTGCCTAATGTGCGCAGTTTATATACTATATTATGTACTATATGCGCTGTAATAACTTGGTTTCAGGCGTCATGGATTGAATTTTCATTTTTTTTTTTAATGTGGTTACGTGTGATTTGGATTGCTACAGGCTGTATTTCTGCTATTAAAAAAAAGTTATTTTTGTTTATTATAATCAACGTGTTTATTTAAACACAAATAATGAGTTTATAAAACTAGTTATTAAAATAAAACCATTCTACAATTTAAATGAAGACAGAAAAACTAACGTTCCTCTAAAAAAAAACAAAAAAAAAACATATTATTGCTGAATGAAAGTTAAAAACAAATAATTATAATAAAATAAAAAATATCACCAATCAGTACAAAATAAAGAATTTTAAATTCCTAGTTAAACTGGAAATTTATTTACATGCTTTAGGGAGAACTGGCTGGAATACATGTTGCACCTGAAAAAAGTCACCAAAAACACTTTTTAAAAATTCGATTTTGAGCATAGAATTAAAAAAAAGGCGAAAATTTTCAAATTCATTTAAGACAGTTTTGTACATTCATATTTTTTTAAAGATTTTTTTTTCTTATTTAAATGACGGGCCTCACACTCATTTTCAACTATCTCTGAATTATGTATCACATATGAAAAGTTAATAAGGGTATATTCAAATAAATAATTTCTTTTCGAAAATTTAAAATCAGGTTTGTAAATATTTCTCATTTTTAAATATGTTACAAATTTAACAAGGACATTGCATTTTGTAAAGTAATATTTTTTAAAAAATTATTACGCTTAATGTTTCATTTAGTAAAATGCAATACTAAATTTAAGTCTGTAATAGAAACGCATTTACTTTTATTTTCTCAACTATTTTAAAATGCTGTATTTAAGAAAATTTCATAGCGTATTTCCCCCCCCCCTCCCTCCCCACCCAACATTAAATTTTTAGTTCAATTTGCTACATGGTACTGAAGGTCAGAATTTCTTTTCATTCTTTCTTTCTCTTTTTTCCCCCCAACATGTTTCTACCTTTTTCTAATTTATGTATGTTTACTTTAACCCCCCCCCCCCATTTCAGGTTCCACTTTTTTTAAAATAAGAGAAAATGTTCAAATCAGTTTTTACATTTTTAGAGGCAAGGAAAACATTCTGAGAGTTAAAACTGCAGAACATAATTATATTACAATTTTATCAGCAGCGTAATTTGGGTAATTGACACCCGTTGCGGTCCTCCAGTTCGCCCCCCCCCCTTCGGAAGGCGGGTTTTCAATTTTAAAAAAAGTTGAACTCTGTATGTGTAAGGAAGAGAGGTTTTGCGGCGGCCGCCCCGGTTCTAAGCCACGCATGTACACACCAAAATTTAACTCTTTCTAGTTTTCGGGAAAAATCTTAAGCTAAAAGAAGAGTTATCGCCTTTACTATCTTATCTCCATCACCCTAAAAAGTCCCCTTATCCTAACATTAAACACAATTATTTCTACTATTCTGTAAAAGTTTACATAAAACATGTCATTCAACTAAATAAAACCTAAATTTAATTTTTATCTTCAATACTGTAGGATTTTAAAAGTGTATCAATACTAATACTTGTTTAAAAGATTTAATGATATAACACCGCAATGTACCATTTTATGTCTAAAAGTTCGTAAAGTATCGTTATCCTAACATTAAACATAATTATTTCTACTATTCTGTAAAAAGACTGCATGATTAAATTGTTTCTACCTAAAGACTTTACAGCCTAATGGTTATAGCCGGCGATCATTAGCTTGTAAATTCTTTTACACATTCCTAGTTCAAATCCACCCAACACCGCGAAATTTTTTCTAAGTTCCCTTATCGATCACGTGTGAAAAAAAAATCTCCCCTCTAACGATTGCGCAATCAACGGCCTTCGAGGTAGAGATAAGGAGCGAGACTGGCTGCTGCGGATCCAATATGAGCTGGGGGTTGCGGCGAGCTGCGACTGCGACCGAAATGGAATGATGGTGAACTGTCAAAACACATCTACTAACAGGAGTTTAGAATTAGCGATTATTCGTATTTCCAAAACAGAATAACTAATATCTTGAAAATGAAAAATAATTAAAATGCAGATTATTTTAAAGCCGGTTCTCGTCCAGCTGGATTATTTGCTACCAGTAGAAATATTTAGCGGCGTTAACTATGCCATTATAGCAGTTATAGTAAACTTTGGATATTTGCTAGCGCTACGAGATGGTATAATTCGTGGTGCTAAGTACGTCAATCTGCAAACGATTATGTAAATGAAAATATGGATAACGGTTTTCCGGGAACCTTACATGAGCAGTAATTATAGTTGTGAGCATGTGTAAATCGCCAAATAATGAAAAGTCGCCATTGGTGGCAAGCTATCCTATCTGTTCCGTAGCTTTTATTAACTTTACATGTACGCAAGTCGCCAAATAATGAAAAATCGCCATGGGTGGCAAATTCGCAAAGTGTCCAATAGGTTTTACATAGTTAAAAATACAGCTGAAACAGCTGCTCTGATTTTATTATGCTTTAGCTCCTAATTAATATAACTTTTGAATAGCAACATTAAATATCATTGTGTTTCTGAGGAGTGCAAATAATTTTTCCAGCGATTATAAGCGGAGTCCGCACTCCAGATGGAGTATAGCTCAGGACCCGTACAACACGGATTCCCATAACAAAATATCTTCCGTGTTATGAGGGGGAGGGGATCTACTGCAGTGTGAAGTTTAAATTTTCATGTACCAATGAACCTACAAGAACCAAGCAATGTGTAGCTCAGTAACATTCTATCTGATCCAATCTTCGGGTTTTGTCTGTTGAAATTACGTCTTTTTTACGAATAAGCCTTATTAGGGGCCGAATGCCTCATACCAAAAGCGAGCGTAGCGGGTCTGGGGGCCTTGGCCCCTAGTTTTGAAAAACTATGATTTCATAAATCATTTTGCAGCACTGTAGATTAAAATTTCACAGGCGAAATTTTTCATGATTACAATACTTTATTTACATAGTACATGTTCGGAAAGCAAAAATCAAATTACTCTGTTTTAATATTTTTTTTTTCTAATTAAACATAAATTTTATTGTTTAAAATTATTTATTATTTTTAAGTAATTCTTCTTATTTAGAACAAAAATTCCATACTTAACTTAGTATTAGTAATTTAAATCTATTAGCATGCATTTTCTATTGGCGTTACTTGGTAGGCTTTTTCAATATTTCTACGTGATGTTTCATCACGTCCCCTCCCCATCCCTCAACCACCACTAAAAGGCTCCCCATCTCTAATTCTTGCTATAGAAAGTATAACTTTCCAACAGGAAGTTAAAGTCGTTCTATGGAGGGCTTAGCCCCCTTCAAGTTCTGCCAATGGTATTTACACATATAATTCTAGATTACTTTTACTTTCCGAACATGTGCCATGTAAGGAAAATATTGAAATCATGAAAAAATTCGACTATCAGAATTTTTTGAATGAAAATCTTTAAGTGGCTGACATCGTATTTATGTACCAAAATCTGATAATTTTTTCGAATTAACAGAACAGGAGGCTATGATTTAAAAACCTACTTGGTTTGGTAGAAGTGATTCGATATTTTAAATCCTGTTATTTTTAAAATGCGATTTTAACAAATGAAATACTTTTTAAACCATACATTGCACAGTATCTGAAAGTTATTATTGTGGCAGAATATTTAAGATCCGTATCCGCGATTATGACAGCAAATGATTCGATTTCATATCCGTATCCGCGGATACAGGAAACAAATGATCCGTTTTCATATCCGTATCCACGGATCTAAAAACGAGTTATCCGTTTCCAGATCCGTGTCCGTGGATCTAATTTTTTTTAACTATCCGGCACACCTCTATCTAAAATGGAAAGAACTGGGCGTCAAAATTAAGTTTTGACCCAGATGACGTGATCTTTAGTTTCGGTACTTTACTGATAAAGGTGGCTAAATAACACTTGCACATTAGCAGAAAAAATTCCTAGAATTGACACTGACGGTTTGTAACTGCTTTCCTAGGTGAATTCGATTTTCATAGCCATAGCTTTTCGCTAACAGAATAGCTGCGTCAAACCTCTAATCAGCCCAGACAGCATATAAGCTTAAATCAAGCTTGACATTTCTTTGAATTTGACGTATTAATACAAGCATGACAGTTCAACTCATTTTAAGCTGGCAGCAAGCTTGCAGGAGTCAAGTTGAATTGTCAAGCTTAAATACAGCTTGATTTAAGCTTGACAATTGATACTCGCTTGATTTTTCCTTTTTAAAGCGAGCGTTGATGGCGCCATCTGTGAAAGAGAATAGACATTAATTGAATTAGCGTTTCTCAAATTTGCTCAATAAAGAAAAGTTCGTAAAAGTTGTGTTTTATTTTATTATAACACGAGGGGAGTTTTAGTTTTATTTGCATCTAATTAACATTAGTAATTCCATTAACTAATTAATTAGCCCTAAAAATAAATTTTAATATAATTAACACAATTTAGTTAGTTAATATACTTCACTTTATGGGTGGTAGAATAAGGCGTAATCCGGCCTCCACAAAATAATTAATCAGTCATAAATGTACTTGACCATAGAATAAAAAAAAAAGATTCTATATTTCCAAATATGGAAATTCTTCAAAATAAAATACAATTATACTACGAAATTGATTTCAAAATCAGTCATTTGTCTCGATTTTGGCCAGCAGTATTGCTCAACGATGAGTGTTGCGATATTGAAAGTTTTAAAACGTGTCCTGCTTTTAAGTTTATATTATGCTTATTTCCCTATTAGTGGAGTCTATAAATTACACATTATTTAAATTTTGATTCATCCCTTGGAAAAATAAAAGAAACTTATCAGCATCGCCCATACTTATTGATCTGGCGTGACAACAGTCACAGCTGCCCGAGGCATAATTTCAGCATAGAGGGAGGGAAATGCGCGGAAAAATAAAGTATGTGGGCAGCGGGCGCCCTGTGTATTTAGAATTTTTTTTTTTTTAGGAAAATTTTTTAAGCTTGAAATTAAGCTTGCTATGTCAAGCTTAATGCAAGCTGGGCAAGTGTAAACTAGAACACTTGATTCAAGCTTGCATTAAGCTTACACGCTTGAAATTTTCAAGCTTAATTCAAGTTTATTGACTTGATAAATCAAGCTTGCTACAAGTTTGATGTGCTGTCTGGGAGGACATCAAATGAACGATATAATAAAAGTCACACAAAAGAAATATCCAAATAATCATTTTTATTCGGAGTAAAATTTACATGTTTTTTTTTTTAAGACATACATAGAGAGTTCTTTCTAACACCTTTCTCATTTGCGAGCTGGATGCAGAATTTTGTTCGTCCGTCTGAGCTCTTGCAGAATAATATCACAACAAAGAGATGAACACTTAAAAAAAATCTTCAAATATCACACGTCTTTGAGAATGAAATAATCCCCTCCCCCAACAGAGAGATTCTTTTACATCAATGTTCAGTCTTCAGGCTTAGGCTTTTGCATTTAGCCTGTGCAAGACACTAACTTGCACAGGCTAAAAGTTCCATCTCTGTGCATTAGTTACAGTCATTGTTTCAATGGGTTAGGCAATTTTTAACTAAGCTTTTAACATAGGCGTCGTTATCTATATTGATTAACAGATGTGTCCCCTCAATATTTTTTTTTCGAATATATGGGCAGTAGTTAAAAAAAAAAAAAAAAAAAAAAAAAAAAAACTTTCTGCAGGGCTCGAAATAAGTCGCAGCATATAGCCGCGATGATCAACAGTTCTCGCAACAAGTTTAGTTTCGAGTATTTAAAACTTACTTACTGGAACGCTTCTTTGTCAGATGTATTTAAAGGTTAAATATGAAATTGCAGAATGTTTGTAAGAAAAGCAAAGTTTTCTTACAAATCTTTTCATTGCGTTATTGATTCAAATTTTTTTTAAGTCATCTAAAAAACAGCAAAAGCACTTTACCGCTACCATGAAAATTTAAGATTTTGTCATGAGCTAAATAGTGTTTGCTGCCAGCTTATAAAAGTTCACAGTTTTGTTTTGTATTGCTTCTTTTTCCCTTTTCTGCTAGCTTCAAAATTTTGTTTCGAGCCCAGCGATTTATTTTCTTTAATCAGTCCACTCTTCGTTACAGAGCTATGCAAAAACGCCCTGAATACTTTGCCACAGTGGGATCATTCATACGAAGGTCCAAGCCGAAAAGTCACGACTGGTACAGAAAGGGAATCTCTGCCGCATCCCGTGCCTTTTCGACAAACGAACAGGTTAACTATTCGTCGTTGAATACATGCCCAAATAAGATTACGTTTAAAATGCGTATCTATAACCGATTGCGTTCGGTATTATTTTTCTTTCGTGCTTCAACTATATCCATCTTAACTTTCAATGAAAAATGAGAGGAAAAGAGAACAAAGGTAGTTTGTCCTCCGCCGTCCTTCCCCATAGTTAACAGGTGATGACGACCATGTCAAAAGAAAAAGTGACTGTACAGTAATGCTATGAAGTCGAATTCCGTGTTAGCGAAGTCCCTTCAGTGAAAATCTCGCTATAGCGAAGACCTCAATAATATCCAAATCCAATATGGAGATGCTATATCGGTATAGCGAATTTAATTCTCTGGTGCCTTGGAATTCGCTACCCCATTAAAGCGAGGTGTCCTCGCTGTGAGGACACAACTCTGACATTTTGGCTGCTTTGATTAACGAAGAATACATTTCATTTCAATTAAAAACTTATGGAGGACATCTAAATAGACTGCCCAGCATCGAAAAAGTGCAGTCGTTGCCATCGCACTATTTAACTATCAGCAAGATGGCGGTCGATCGAATCGCCCAGTGAGTGCCACACTGCTAAAGAAGACGGCTGTGCGGTCTGTCAAAAATGTTCTTGAGCTCTCTGGCATGCAATGGGAGATTCGATCGACCGCCATCTTGCTGGTAGTTAAGTCGTGCGATGGCAACGGCTGCACTATTTCGACATTGGGAAATGGTTGCGAGTCAAAGGGTTAAAACGGGATTCGACTGTATCTTTTCTATCACGAAACAAACAGGATGAACTCCAGTGGCAGATCCAAGGAGATTGTTGGGGGGATCGGGAGGAAGAGTCCGCCCTTCCTCCCGAGAGAACTTTACCTGTTCGCTGTCATCATTAAAAAGACGCAACGTAGAAAGCAGGCCCTAGGCCCTGGGCTTTTCAGAAATGGGTCAAAAAACTGAATTTAGCGTTATGTATAGGGGCAAAAAAAATTGAGCCATCTATATGCAGGGGCACAAAATTTTAAAAGTGTACTGATCACAATCAGTCCTGCTTCCCAGAGTGATTCTTTGAATCCTCCACTGGAACCACCCAGCGACTGCTGAAAAGCAACGCTAAGCCCCCAGCGGAGCATACAAAGAATTATTATGACCGATTTCTGATAAAATGCTTTGTCATACTTATCGGCCCTCTATAAACTTTTAGATCTGCCACTGCCATCACACTCCACTTTTCACTGTAATGTACCTGCATTTCTCGTGAACATATAACTGAATTCATTCAAATTTTGCCGAAGATGTTTGCAAAAATAATAGAAAATGTGAAAATTTATGCAGTAGGGCATTAATAATTTAATTAATACAGAACAAAGAAAATGAATATAAACATATATATATATATATATATATCATCGACTTCTGCGAGAATTTCATTATCTTCATTCGATAAAATTGCCCTCCATGATTTTCTTAACCGTGGTACTTCATACTTGGCATCATTCAACATAATAAATTGAGACTGTCCCGGATAAGCTGCAACCCGGATAATCCGATCCCGGTTAATCAAGAGTCTACTGTATTTTAGAACTTAGAGAAGATTCAGAAGGAAAGGAATATTTTTGTGATTTTTTTTCCGAAAGAAAAGAAATGTCTAAGTTTTTAACTTAATTCTCCTTTCTGTCGTTTTAGTGTTTTAAAATAAAGAAATTGCGTCAAAAATTTAAAAAACAGAGTCAAAATACCTTTCAGAAAAGAAACTTTACTATGCTGTGTCTCAAAGCAGCCAATCTAGGAGAGGCATTCAGCGAAAAATTCTTAAGTATGCAGAATTTTGCAACTGTTTCCTAAATGGGTGGTGCCTCGGGCCATATCAATGTGGTATCTATGCTTAGGAATTTTTCATAAAATTGCATGAGACATATAGGTTGACTTTTTATAAAAGTGAGATAGTACAGCTTGAGAAAAGACATTCTGGATTTTTGAATGTGGTATAATTTGTTCTTTAAAGTGTTAAAGTGTCAGGTTGGGGAGTGTAATTTTTCTTGCTTTAAATGAAAACTTCCGAATAATTTTAACTGTTGTTTCTCTGTTCACAGATTCACTGTAAATTAAAAATTGCTTAAACCATTTGTTTTGTTTTAAAATTATATTTTAACTATTTATGGTCGCGCCGTGAAAACACTCTCTACCCAACGCTTTCAACGTCTAGTTGCAAAAAAAATATGGTTAAATGGTCGCAAAGCCGAAAAAGTGCACTTGTTGCCATCTCTCGAGTCAACTACCAGCAACATGGCGGTCGAATGACTTGCCCATTGCGTGCTACAGAGATAAAGGTCTTTTTTGACACAGTCGGCTGTGCGGCGCCGCACAGCAGCAGGTAGTTAATACGACATATGGCAACGGGTGTACTTTTTCGGCTTTGGGCACTATATAAAGTTGTTCTTCTATATAGATGTGAAAATTTTTGCACGTTAGAAAGTTAAAACTATGTCCATTTACACGAGCCTCATTGAATTAAACAAATTGTGACTTCAATCCCCCCCCCCTCCAATTTTTAGTGTTGAACACAAATTTATTTTTGAAAATTTGTTGTTATTGAGAAGATGTCGTTGCTTACGACTACTTGTGTCTTACATCTATTAAGTGACAGCAAACAACAGCAACGGAACTTGACTGCAAATCCAATGAAAACAAGACTGTGAAGATATTTGCAGAGTGAGGAACTGTGGTGAAACACTCGCGGACAAAGAAATTAGAGATGTTTAGTTGGCAAGAGATTGGTAGCGGAACAGCCATGAAGAAAACTAGGCTGTGTGTAAGCACATGAAGGAAGGAATTTTTTTCTTTGGTGACTCTCCCCAAGAATAACTAGCTGTTTCCTATAGTATCGTTCTCGTAACAAAAGGTAAAGTAAAATAATAGCTACTACCACTGGCTGTTAAAATGGAAATATTCATATAGCAATAGGAACTTTCTCTAAGTAATTTCATGAGCATATTTTCACATGTCATTGGACAACTTTCTAGAGTCCGTCTTCAGTTTTTAATGTGAACGAATTGGTTTTATGGTATTCATCTGTACGTAAATCTGCAATAGACAACACAACTTGCTAGCTGAGGAGCAAAACACATGTATGAGACTCAATGTTCACAGTTCTACTCAAACAGTTTGCTGGCTTTCTGTTTCACATGGGAAAGTCATTTAAAACGTTTTCGAGATGACGACGTCACAACTGTCCGTTTGGGCACACACAAGTATGTCCCGGTTGGGCATGTTAGAGTTTGACTTGTTTGTAACGTTGTGTTTTAAAACACACGCGGGATATATTTCTCCAATGATGAAACACAGAAACAATTTTTCAATAAAATTTTTGGATTAAATATAATCGCAAGCATTTTTCCCCGCTAAAGGCATGTGTCCTTTCATGAGATCAGAGAGTCAAGCGAGACTATTTCCTTTTAAGATAAGTTCACATTTGAGGGTCAATTTGTTGATGGTAGATTAAACTGTATAACATTTTAACGCGAATCTTTATTTTATATATATATTATACACACACACACACACACACACACACACACACACGTATGTGATATTACATTATTTATATAACTTACTGGTATTACTTAGTCATGGTAGGAAAAGAAATAATAATAATAATAATAACAACAATAATAATAAGAGTCAATAAAAAATTTTAACATTATTTATGCAGATTGCATGATTGACGCATCCACTACACCAGGTATTTTAAGCTGTTTGCTCACGGGGCACTTTTTATGCTATTGACTTTACATTTTTACTTCTAGCTAGAAAAGATAGTTAATGACATACACGTCATTAGCCATAAATTTTATAGAGCTGTATTCTTAAAAAATAAAAGAAAAAACGTTTTTGGGTGACCGTCTCTGTGTACAAGAAATTCCAATTACAATAATTAAGAAGGATCTTTGAAAAGTAATTTGCAAAAAGTTTCTTTTCCAGTGTGTTATTTTTTTAACATAAATCTTAATGATATATATATATATATATATATATATATATATATATATATATATATATATATATATATATATATATATATATATATATATAACAAACAATGAATCTTTCGATAAATTTCTGCTGCTTTGCGCTAAAATTTGGATTCAAAATCTTTAATTGAGAGGTTGTGCACAAACTGAAGACAAATTTATCGTTTTTCATATGTATGTTTTACTTTCCAATTGATCCTTTTCTTATCATCAGATTGGTTTTATGCATATTTACATATTTTAAAGTTATTTAGTTAGGTAATTTCGTAATGCCAGACCATAATATATCTTTTAAAAGCCATGTGAAAAGAATCAGGTGTATTATATTAATGAAATCCTGGGCCCCACCATGGCCGATTGTCACAGAACACGGTGGATGGCTGAGTTGAAGGTCGCGCGTCCGGGCCCTACCGCGCATCTGTCGATTCGACTGTCTGGTCTTTCTCCAGATGTAACGTGAGCACGCTTTAGAGCCCTTAAAAACTCCTCCACAAAGGCATCCGCCCCCTCCCCGTAGATAGATGCTCCTCTTGTAAGCTTCCCATAACACAAACACATAATGAAATCTTACAAAACACTAATCAGATAATTATACCGGTTTTTATTTTAATCATAGGAAGGCAGTGTCTGTATAGCTTTAAAAAACTAATTTTCTCTCAGTTGAACTATTAAAAACAGACTAAAACGTAAATGTCTTCAAAATATTTTTGAAATCCGAACGAAGTGCAACATTTGGTTTCCCATATAGTCTTGAATCGCAGGAATATTTCTTCTGATAAATTTGTCTTCAGTGTACTTTATATTAAACGATAAATTTTTCTTCAGTGTATGTTTTACTTTATATTTAAGCGGTTTAAGAGCTGTCCCTTTGTTATTATAGCTGACAATAGCTAAAAATTTTGAAGTTGCATAACTTAATATTACGTTTAGACATGTGCAGTTTTGTGTGTATGTGTGAATAACATTTTAAATGACGGGCTTTATTTTTCTAAATGGAATTTTTTTATATTCACTTTCTCTGAAAAAGTTTTTTTCTTCTTCTTTACATGTATTTAAATATACCAATGGTAGTCAACTTGTTCCCTATCGCGCACTAGTAGGCTTTTCAGCTTTCATGAGTGACTGTAGTGGTAACTCTGCGTTATAAATTTCTTAAAGTAAAGCTTACTTAACCACTGTATAAATGAACATTACTACGTAATCTGTGGCGGTTAGAAATTTTTACTAGTCCAGCAAATAGAACAGTCGGCGGTAGGTATAAAAAGTTTGAGTACTCCTGAAACATACATTTCTCTATAAAATTTATGGCTTAAAAACTAATTGCACGCCATTAGAACTTTTTATAATTGCAAGTATAAAGTCAATAGTTTTAAAAATACGTCACTGATCAAAGTGTCTGAAATGCCCGATCTACACCGATCTAACACATAACAACGCAGTTTTTTTTGGTGGGTATGCCACTTTGCGCATGAGGAATACCCATTGTAACTAAATACGAAGTTGTCTGTGTGGCTCTCGTGTCGAAATAATGGAACATTTATGTAGACTCCAAATTTATATTAATCGTTTCGTAAATAGGAGACGGAATTTTGAGGCTCTGATTTAATAATGCACCTGATGTATTCGTTAACGGAATCGGCACCTTCAATCGCAGTCTCCACCATAAGTTAGACCAGTTTTTCTCAAAATAGGCAATAACTCTCCCTCTTGTGGGCGCTGCGTTGGAAGCCTTCAGGGGGTAGTGGGACAAACTAGTAGGGCGGCGGAAGACAAATAATATATATATAATCCAACTTTAAATCGCCTTGCCATGGAAACCATAGAATTCTCAGTATTTTATCTAGATAAAGTTTTAAACTCAAAGCCTTCTTTTAATTTTAATAAAGATACTTCTAAATATTATTAAATGTGAGTTTTTAATTTTAAAAGTTTTTATAAAGGTTTTTTAAAGGTTCTTTTTCATTTTATTTCTGAAATATGTTGTGGGACACAGCCTATCTATTCAATCCGTACAATAAGACATATTAAAAAATTATTATTATTATTATTATTATTAAAAAATTACATATTTTATTGAAAACAATAACTGTTCACAGCGCCACTTGTAAAGAGGCATTATAAATTTTTCAGTCTCAGAGCAATTAATTTTTTTAAAACCTGTTTAAAAAGTTGCATGATTTTCAAGTGGAACAGCCTTAACATGGTCTCTAAAAGGGATACGCGTTTTGGGAAGCGCGTGCATCTCTGGTGTGTGGCCGGCCTCATGTCCACAAATTTAGACCATTATCACCCGTCTCATTCCAGTGGGTGCCAAATGGACAGTCTTGACGTCGCATTCGGGAAACGTAGTCGCAAACAGCGCCTTGTCCATTCAAAACAACAATAACAACAACAAATACAAACACACTGAAATCACAGAACTTGTCATAAACTTTGATAGTCCGCTACCATCCTCAATTCCAAGTCACTCATACTGGAAGGGCTCAGGTGGTGGGGCAGGGCGTCGATGGAAAATCGGAATTGCTGCTGCTGCTGCTGCTGTTGGGGCGACTGCTGTTGTTGCGGTGGGGCCAGCTGGTGGTGGCTCGTGGTGGGTTGCTCGAGGTGGGTTTCGGACTTCATGTCCAATCGGTAGAGAGAATCGTCGGGAGATTTCCGGCTGTTGGAATCGCCGTCTTCGTTGGAGGAATCTCCGCTGCCAAGACCTCCGGATTTGCAGCGGTCGCTACCCAAGATATCCCTGGAAAGTAAAAGAAGAAAAATTATTTGTGAATCCTGCAAAACTGATGTTAGATCTGTAGGCGCGTGAATGACGATGCACTCCTGAAAATTTTTTAAATGTTCAGGCAGAGAATACTTCAATGAGAGAATAATTTATACAGTACCGGAAGAAAGGCAGCTCACAGTTCAATTCGTATTACGCCCAATGGTGTCGATGTACACTGAAGAGCAATTGAATTAGGGATAGCTGGTGTTATGCAAACTTTGAGCTGTTCGCCAGCCTGAAAGTGATTTACAAATGACGTAAGCAGTAGTTAGAAGAGATAAGGGGTGCTACTCAAGGTATCACTTATAATCAAAGGCATAATGGCCAAAGATCTAAGCGTATTTGGCAGTGGTCAACTCATCGGATCCCGAATAATAGGTCACTCCATTTCGGAAGCAGTGCAGAAACTGGAATTTTCACGCACCAATGTGTCAATGGTGTACCGTCAGCATGTCGAATCTGGTAACGCATTGTAACAGTGGATAGATGGGCCACAGTGCAACCTGTAAACCGTCGTCAATTTAACGCTGGTGCACAGTGACGTGTAAGCTGCCACATCATACAAAACCATGTCCTCTCAATGGGGTACAAGAGTCATCAACCTACAAGAGTCCCTCTGATGATTGCACAAAACAGACCGCAATGATTAGCATGAGAACGGAAACACCGTCAATGGACCATCGAGATGTGGAAAAATGCTGCCTGGAGTGACGGTTCGAGATTCACTTTGGTACATGTCGTTGGTACGTGTATTGCATCGAGCACATCTGAGATGCAATTGAGAGAGATGTTCGAGGCTTCTTCCATCTTCTATCTAAACTTAGTGAATTGTGTTCAGGAGCCATGGATATGTATGGCTTTCCATCGTGTCTTGTAGAGTCCATGCCAAGATGAACCGTAGCCGTCATCAAGGCAAAAGTAGTTATACGAGTTACTAGATATCCATAATTCAATTGCTCTTCAGAGTACATCTTTCAAGGAACCGATCTAAAACGACATATAAATGAAAAGACTTGTAATTTACTCATCAAAAAAAGTTTCATTTATCATGAAAATGAAACAAAATCATGTCTTTACTGTACTATTTCGTGATCTTGACCACTGCACAGCTTTAGTATTAATGTAACATACATTGTATGCCAATTGTAACTAGATTATATTCATGCAGACACTAATTAAAAAAATATTTCACAGCAGTTTGGTGTGCTGATAGTATATCAATATTAACTGCTGCATTATGGATCGAATTAAGTTCATGAAATGCTTTTTACTCGTGTTCTAATAAAACAAAGATGGTTAAAGATGAAATCCTCCCGTGTATACATCATTTTTAACTATCAGCAAGATGGCGGTAGATCGAATCGCCTGCTGCGTGCCACAGAGCTAAAGAACTTTACACAGCCGGCTGTACGGCGCCACACTGGGCGATACGATCGACTACCATCTTGCTGGTAGGTAAATCATGCATTGGAAACGGCTGCATTTTTTCGACATTGGGTAGTCTATCTAGATGTCCGCCTTAAGCATTTAAATGAAATCAAATTTATTCTTCGTGAATCAAATCAGCTAAAATGTCAGAGCTGTGTCCTCACATCGAGGACATCACGCGTTAGGGATATAGTTGTTCACAGTGAACAACTTGTTGAGCATTGGTGATGATTGCGATGTGCCCTTCTCTCCCCTCTACTCCCCCTTCCAGACTGAAATTGGGTTTTTATAGTAGAACTACCGCACTGCGCTACCTCAATCTAATTCTAACGGGAGGAAGAGCGATCGCCGTACCACGGTGCGGATTCCTCGAACAGCTGAGGGCTGTTATCTGCCGGCCCGCGGGGAGCAAAGAAGGCGCGTTTACGGAGAGAGTGAGAGATTGATAGAGTGCAGCTGTTGCTTCCTACAACCACGCTAGGGTAGAAGAGATGATTTGCGAAATTTTCTCCGTATGTAGTTATGGGAATGGGGAGAGGAACTGACACATCCTTGATTTTCAGGGAAAAGTAAAACTTGTTAATGCCGATGCAGATAAAGACACGTCTGACGTCGCTGCAGGGGGTAAGAGGACATTCGGCTAGCGAATTTTACAAACTTTTTAATGACTGTAGATTTCTGCGCTAAACCGCAAACTCCGCCTCCCACACAATGGAGAGAGCAACGAAAGATTTCTCCCCGTATCAATAGCTCGTCGTCCATTGAAATACATATAAAACATGGCTTACGAGCATCGGTCTAAGGCTGATAAAGCTGCGTCTAACGTGACTATACAGAGGGTAAGAAGGGATACTTCTTCAGAATTTTACGAATTTCTAATGACCACTCGGGATGCACCTTCAAAAGATTAACGGCAAACGGCCCCCACACAATGCGGAGAGTGAATTTCTACTTGCATCTACTCCATTGATAATTGTCCCCCCCCCCCAAAAAAAAAAAACAAACAAAAAAAAAACGGTAGTGAGAGCCGGCCTTTACTTAGAATTGGCGTAGTTAACACGGTTCTGCTTTAGGCCCATGGGAGTCACACTGCCTATTAAGATGATTCCCTCCCCCCTTCCCTTTCCTGAATTCATGAGAAGTTATTAACTTTTAAAGCATTACCACAGAGGGAAAAAAAAAGACTAAAAGACGGTTCTGGTACTATTGCCTTACCGAAAACTTCTTTACCCTCCTTTGATGGGATTTAAGGAAGACAGGTAATCGAATTTCCAGAGCTCGGAGTTTCTTTTCTTATACCATGGGTAAGACAAGTGTACTGCGAGAAAGTCAAGCGTATTCCCCAGATAGCCACAAACGTCCTCAGGACATGCCCCCCATATAATGATCCCCCATATCCGACAGCGGACGTATCCCACAGAAGATATCAAATGACGTCCGAAGATCGTTATTCGCGGGACAAACTTCTCGCGAATTCGAATATCCCACGGGGGATATCTGAAGACATTCATGGGACATCCTAAACAAGACAGCTTCTAGCGCATGCTGACTTGAAGTCCGAGCTTCTAACCTTGTGAAGCCACTTCCGCCATTTATTTCTTCGACGACAGACAAGTGCACTCTGATCGCTCGATCGATCACGTTTTTGCTGCAATAGATTTTTTAAAAACAGCGTCACGGACAGAATGTCAGAGCGACAGACAGACAGACAAACTTTTTTTCTTTTTGACAGTCGTACTAAGCTACCAAGTACCTAAAACGGATAGAAAACGCAAAATTTTTTAATACCAAGTAGTACACAGGCCAAGTCTAATTTTATTTATTTAGATACATAAAAGTTCCCATTCCGAAATTGAAAAAACAATCACATCAAACTTCAGTCATATCATCCCGAGCCGAACCCGTCTGGTGGTTAGAACGTTCGGCCACCACGCATTGGGTCCACAGTTCAATCCCATTCGCGGAAGCTAGAAGGATATAGTTTAAAAGTAACTTAAAGTTCTAACATATGATAACAGATGGCAGCACTACAATTCATTCAAAGGAGGGAGAAATCTCAGCAGTCAAAAGATGGCGTAGGTATGACGTCATGAGTGGATCGTAGCGTCATAGAACGCCGTTATTCGTTAAAATCAGCCGACCACGCCCCCTATATTTTTTCGTCCGTATCCCCCTAATCAATTAGTGCACTTTTTAAGTGTCCTGTGGTTATCCTGCAGCTGTTCAGGCAATTTCTCTTTCGGATGCCCTGTGGATCTGTATAGGAGTGACATTTAGACAGGCATTGGGCGCCCTAAAGACATTATTTAATGATTTTGGGATCGCCACAGGATATCCGAATATCCTATCAGTGACATCTTCTGTATGTCCTTCCGATGTCTTGGTGTTATTTGGGTCTTAGCCAACTGACTGGACACATCCCACGATATGCAATAATCCTGTTTTCTATACTAACCTCTCTCTCTTCTCACCTATCAAACAAAAGCCAAGGCATGCTCTTCAGCTGAAAAGTAGGGGATGAAATCTTACAGATTTTGCTGATTTGTAGAGCAAACATTTTTGAAAGTCAGCCGGATAGAAAAGGTTAACCAAGTCCCTTCCTTCGTCGTAAAGACGCGGCGGCAGAGATCTCTTTTCTGTGCCCATCTTTGTTCCCAGGCATGGGCCTTCGCGACAAAGGCCGCGAACAAGACATTAACGAAGTTAACCCTTTAACGCGCAGTGACCCCACTCTGGGAACACCCAACTCTGACGTTTTGACTGTTGCCAGTCACGAAGAATAGATTGGATTTCTGTAAAAATTGTTGCGGGTGACATACCCTAATAGCACAACAGTCCCCTGTGACTGAAATGCGACCACTCAATACTGTCACAATAGAGTTACAAACAGTCGCCGCGACTCCGCAGCAAAGTCACGCCAGAGTCCCTATATCCTCTCGCCGTGTAGTCACATTGCGACCGTTCAGAGAAGTCACGATGAGACAGTTTTGCGACAGCGAATAAAGAGTTACCGAAAATATACACCAGATGGCAGCACCAAACTCTCAGGCAAGAAAAAGTTGAGATCCAGAATCGAACCGGGGATCTAATGGTTATTAGCCCAGCATCTTACCGCAACGCTATGATTACCGTGCTCGGGAACCTTTAAAAGTAAACTGACGGCTGCAAAAGATAGTTCTGACGGCTTCTTTTGGAGATTTAAAATTTTTCTGTGAGTATTTTATAAATAAGTTGTATATATAAATATATATATTTATTTTATAAATAATATAAAAAATATCATAATTAATAAATATAAATTAAAAATCTTGGAAATCTTTCTTTTTCCACATAAATTATTTTCAGGAGATAATGTGCTGTTTTATTTAGGTATTCATCCGAAAAAACTAATGATTTATTGAAATTTTTTATTCGGTTATGAAATCAATTTGTAATGTGCGACATGTGAGGTTTGATATATATTAAGGTATGAGGGATAAGATTTATAATTTTGCTATATTTTGCCTAAAAGGGATTTCATATAAAAATAAATAAAATTAATTCGAAAAACATGCATTAGATAAAATAAATAAAGTATTTTTGACTTAGACCCATAGTTTTTATCTCAAATTTTTCGTAGTGGAACTTTCAAACATACCAGAGACGTATTTAAAGGGGGAGGGGATCTGTAAACTTAAAGCAATTATTAAAAAACAGCGATTTTGAGACATTTGTATTTACTCTAGTAACAATAAGGTTGAAAATACCGGATAGTTCCTCCCCCCATCCGAAATTTAAACCTTACATACGCTATCGAAACATATATGCCATGGGGATATGAAAGAAATTGTTAATTTTACTCACAGATACTTAGTTTTCACTTGTGTTTAGAACTCTTAACTCTAATATTTTTAAGAATAATATTTTTTTATAAATAATATTGCCTTGTTTAAACGAAATAATTTAAAAGTTAATAAATTAAACTAAATTCCATTACTATATAACTGCGAGGTTTTATAGAATTACTATTTTCGGATTTATTTATTAAATGTTTCAGGAAAGAAATTGTCACAAAATATTAGAAAAAATGAGTATGTTTCCAAAGTCACAAAAGCGGCCACTGTGACGTCATTTTGAAGTCCAAAAAAATCAGTAGTCACAAAATAGTCACACAGTGACTTCACAGTGGAGTCACTGAGCGACCAATCACATACTAGTCACATGGTGACTTCACAGTGGAGTTACTGAGCAACCGATTATATACTAGTCACGTGGTGACTTCACAGTGGAGTCACTTAGCGACCGATCACATACTAGTCACATGGCGACTTCACGGCGACGTCACCTGGTGACTGGTCACAAATAAACTCCACAGTGACCACACAGTAGAGTCACATCACTCACAAGTCACAATGTGAGTAGTATGTGACAGTCCTGTGACAATTGTGACCCTCTGTGACGTCACAGCGACTCTTTTGTGACCATCTGTGCTATTAGGGTAGCTCCACGAGGATCCATTACTTTTTAGCACGTCATTTCCCGTAAAAAAATTGTCACGATTTTTTTTAACAGCACCGACATCTGCTGAAAAATGGAAGAACGCGAGAACAGCTGGATCGATTGCCCAATGCTGAAAAAAGGGCAGCCGTTGCCATCGCTCGACTTAACTACCAGCAAGATGGCGGACGATCGAAACGTTCATCGCGTGCCACTGATCTAGAGACCCCTTTTTGACGACAGCTGGCACAGTAGTCTTCGAAAGTGTATCGGTTGAAAATCCTTCTTCCAAGCCAAATCCCGAAACTAAAGCAGCATCACAAAGTATAACTCTGAGTGAATTGAGTGGTCATCCGTTTCCATTATCAAACGTTGAGGAAAACTATGATACGGCTTCGAGACGCGGGACAATGTCATCTAAATCGGGGCTGTCACCGCAGACAGGCTCTACGCTGGCGCGCCCTACTGCCATTCTTTAGGCCCGGGTTCGATACCCGGCTTTGGTCGTGGATGTAAACTTGTCCGTCCTTGTGATGAAAATCGTACTTTTTAACAAGTATGGTCTTGTACTTAGGAACAACTGAGATGAAGGCCATAAAAGAAACCTAGATCTCGAGAAACTGTGTCTTTCAATCGTCCACCTACGATGATGTTAGATTTTATTTCATTCGCTTCAGTGGTTTATACCTAATGGACAAAAAAATATTTACACAATTTGAATAAATTTTCGCAAAATCTCAAAACCTCTCAAGATTTTTCAAAAATTCTACGCCTACAGTTTAAGTTACATGTTCACCTATTATGTCACCAAATTTCTTTCATTCGCTTTAATTGTTATTTCTCTGGCGCAGTATGTCCATTATGGACCTTGTGCCATTAAACATCAACCAACCAACCAACCAACTATTAATTGTTATTTCGTGATGCGTGAACAAATATTTATGCATTTTGAAACAATTTAATAGTGCTTGAAGTAGAAAAACTTGAAGTAAATGGAAATCATAAAATACTTGAATTTTAATAAATGTACAGACAAAAGTCTAACTTATAAGATAAAATGAACTTATAAAAACATTTTGCTATCGTTAGCTTTTTAATTCGATGCTACTTTATTATTTTCAATTAATCAAATATTACTGAGCAAAGAATGTTGCATCTCTTTAATGTGTTTCATCATTATAACTACTCTTAACACTTTTGCTGCCGATTCCGCATGATAGTTACGAGTGAAAGCTAAGTTTCCTATTTCAGTTTAGTGAATAATTAATTTTTTGAAAAACACGCTGTCTGAAATAAATTGCGAAAATTTATTTATTCACACGAATAAATTATTCTTAAAATTTATATTTTATATGCGAAATTGACATAAGAAATTTGGCCAGTACTCTAATGTTTTTAGTCCCGCAATTAACGTGTCCAGCTTTGTCATTTGGAAACTGCTTTCATATCTTCTGTGTTGAATATTTCAACCTTAATTTGATCATAATAATAATGTGTGATCATACTATAGCTCATTTTGTATGTGTTACTCATTTTCACACTGTGCCTCAATCCCTGTCCCACTGAGCCCCTTAAAGGAGCACGCGGGGACAACTTGAGTACCTTTTGAAAATTACTTTTTCAAAAAATAAAATAACGATGAATTCTGAAAAGGAATTGCAATGAAAGCCAAAAGTAGTCAAAATATTGTACTGTTTTCAGGGTTCATACTCATTTTCCAAAATTAAATTTAAGGAGTATTTAAGGACCCCAAAAATTTTTTAAAGAGTCCAAATTTTTCTGGATTACCAGTGTCATTATTTAGAATAATTATTTTAAATAGCTCTGCCACAAAAAACAAACTGAAACGTAGTAAAGTTTTCCCTATAAGAAATCTTAGTTTAACCCTTTAACGCACAGTGTTTCCGCTCTGGAACACAAACTCTGACGCCTCGACTGTTGCCAGTCACGAAGAATAGATTTTATTAGCTGGCTGTGCCTGCACAGCCAGCTGCCGTAATTTTATTAGCACACCCAATTTAATTAGTAAAAGTAATAAAATAAAAAACATAGCCAAAAATATGCTTTCGTAACACAGAGATAACCTCTTAGAGGGGGAGTGGAGTGGAGAAGAAGACAATGGAAAATGCATAACCGTCCTGAGGGCACTGCCCCCCACCCCCACCCTAGTCGAATCGACTGGCTACACGTCTGCTCTGTATACATTTCGTGACGATCGATGCCTGTTTACGTCAGTTACAACGTGCGCACAGAGGCGAACCGAAGCAAATTATGAACAATTTTCAGCCTTGTTGGGAACTTAAAAAGAATCTGTCTTAAGCGGCCCACTTCTCCCCTTCCCGCACTGACACTACGCCACTGCCAGCACCCCAGTGGCGCATTCCCACCAATGCTCTACACAAATGGTTGAATGAATATTTCCCGTCTACACTCTCTTTGCTTACGCAAAAACTTTTCACTCGAATGGGCTGTATTCCAGTTGGCACGAACTACTAAGTAAGACAGGAAAGAAAAAATCTGAACAGTTCGCGGGTTCAAATTAGAGGTGAGCGGTTGAGGGAAGAACGGGACAGAGTAGGACAGCTTTCACTTGCATCATGATAATTTTCCTCCCTTTCAATTAAAACAAAAACTTCCAGGGTTCATGCGCTCCTTAAAAACTCCTTTAAATTCATTTTACAAAATTTAGGATCCCCAAAGCTCCTTAATAATACGTGGGACTCTTTAAAAATTCCTCAATTTTGCATTCACAGTAACAACCGCGATTAATGAAATCTGCAAACTCTGAGACTTTTCAGAATGCGGTGAACTAAAAGGTGGTGAAAGATGAATTTTATATTTCTTTAGCCTATTTAGAGTTTGTTACTTACAGAAAACTATGAGAATAAGAGAATAAAATTGGTTTGAAGTCTGATTCTTGTCTTTCATTTCAAGATTTATTTATTTATTTATTTTACATGGCTTCAAATAACTATATTTTTCCATATTCAGTTAGGATGAAAATTTTTGTTAAAACATGTTTGTAATTTACAATGATAGTTATGTTTAAAGTATCCTGTTAACCCTTTGAGGCGCAACCCTTTCTCAATGCTGAAAAAAGGGCAGCCGTTGCCATCGCTCGACTTAACTACCAGCAAGATGGCGGAAGATCGAAGCGTTCATCGCGTGCCACAGATGGCTGTGCCGCACAGCCAGCTGCGTCAAAAAGGGTCTCTAGATCTGTGGCACGCGATGAACGTTTCGATCATCTGCCATCTTGCTGGTAGTTAAGTCAAGCGATGGCAATGGCTGCCCTTTTTTTCAGCATTGGGAAACGGTTGCGCCTCAAAGGGTTAATAATTTCCAACAAGGCTAAAAAGTGTTTATGATTTCGGTTAGTCTGTCGGTCAATCTGTTTTCCGTTCTCTAACTGCCGTAAATAAGATCGATTACTACGAAATTTATGCGTATTATTCCTATGCACTGTACCATTTATCCTATTGAAATGGGTGTATGTAGTTATAGCTCTTTCTAGAAGACCTCAAAGGAATTCAATGCATCATTCTCTATGGTCATTCATTATTTAAAGCGTATATTAGAGATATTCGTTTATTTCAAATGAAACAAAATTTGTATAGTTTATCAAGGATTACAAAATAAAGCTCTCCATGGAAAATGGTGTCTCTATCATTAATAGTCCTTTTCAGGAACACCCAAATGTACAGTGACTCAGGAAAATTGTGAAAGAAATGAAAATCAATACCCCCTAGAAATTCAGAAAAAGCCCTCCTATCATGAAAATTACGATGTAAACTTACTGTCTAGAAGAAAAGAGCTATCAGACTGAGCGTTTGAAAAAATAGTCATTACATTTTAAACATCAATTACATTGGCCTAAAATTCTTCTAAGAGTTAGTAAACAACTTGTTATTTAAGGCAGATAGAACGCGAACGGACAGGCAGAAAAACCTAAATCACATACTTTTCAGCCTCATTAGAAAGTATTAAAAACACATTAGAATCACTAACAATAGTTAAGATTCAGTCAAACACAATAAATTTAACAGAAAATTTAGTGTGTTCATGACTTTTTGCCACCATTTTATACTTTTAATTTAATTTCGTTTTTCCTGTAATAACAATCAATTTTATAATTATTTAATTTTGTTAACAACTAGGGGCCAAGGCCCCCAGACTCGCTACGCTCGCTTTTCGTATGAGGCATTCGGCCCCTAATAAGGCTTATTCGTAAAAAAGACATAATTTCAACAGACAAAACCCGAAGATTGGATCAGATAGAATGTTACTGAGCTACACATTTCATGGTTCTTGCATGTTCATTGATACATAAAAATTTAAACTTCACACTACAGTAGACCCCCTCCCCCTCATAACACGGAAGATAATTTGTTATGGGAATCCGTGTTGTACGGGTCCTGAGCTATACTCCACCTGGAGTGCGGACTCCGCTTATAATCACTGGAAAAATTATTTGCACTCCTCAGAAACACAATGATATTTAGTATTGCCATTCAAAAGTTATATTAATTAGGAGCTAAAGCACAATAAAATCAGAAAATCTGTTTCAGCTGTATTTTTAATAATGTAAAACCTATTGGACACCTTGCAAATTTGCCACCCATGGCGATTTTTCATTATTTGGCGACTTGCGTACATGTAAAGTTAATAAAAGCTACGCAACAGATAGGATAGCTTGCCACCAATGGCGACTTTTCATTATTTGGCGATTTACACACGCTCACAACCTATAATTACTGTTCATTTAAGGTTACCGGAAAACTGTTATCCATATTTTCATTTACATAATCGTTTGCAGATTGGCGTACTTAGCACCACGAATTATACCATGTCGTCGCGTTAGCAAATATCCAAAGTGTACTATAACTGCTATAATGGCATAGTTAACGCCGCCAAATATTTCTACTGGTAGCACATAATCCAGCTGGACCGAACTGACTTTAAAATAATCTGCATTTTAATTATTTTTCATTTTCAAGATATTAGTTATTCTGTTTTGGAAAAACGAATAATCGCTAATTCTAAACTCCTGTTGTCTAAGCGAATTTACTATTTTTGTCAACTTTGTGCAACACATTTTGAGTTACTTATTTCATATAGTTTTTATTTTGGCATAAAATGGGTGTATTTCTACTTCATGTTTGACTATTTCACGTGATACTACATACTTGGAAACGTTTTGTTGCAAAGGAATGAATGAATTTATGCGAAATCTGGCAACCATTCTGTTTATTTTTTCAATTTTTTATTAATATCTTCTAAAATAATTCGATTTTCGAAATTTAAGTCAGCTTATCAGATTCCTCGGAATTTTTCGAATCTGTGGGCACCTTAGTCGAAACTTAAATCCCCACGGTTTAGGAGGAGATAGGCCAACAAGCTTTGACAGCGCCAGCGGCCTTTACTTTTTTTTTTTTTGTATAGAGAGAAATAAAACTACTTTTTAGTCATCACAATACATTTACGGAGAGTTTACAGAGTGTTATAGTGTTTCATACATCTTCACAAGTGAAAATGTCTTAGAGACTCAATATTTAATTTACGGCAATGATATATTTTTTAACACTAAAAATAATACAAATATGATGTAGATGCACTGTAGCAACAAACTAGACAATTAGATTGCGTATATTGACAACCGGTCAACAAAATCCTCTAGGCTGAGATTTTTAACAATATCTCGGTTAAATTAAAGCAAGACAATCTCTTCTTTACGGTCCCGTAACACCGGTAGTGATTGGGGTTTTAAAATATGGTTTAATGTTGGAAATGCACACTCTCTCTGTCGTACATAGGAATTTTCTATTTCCCGCCAAACATTTAAAATATCGATCGGTGACCGTCTAAGTTTTAGACTTATTTCTGGCATCACGTTTTATCAACAAAAGACGGCAAGCTTGGTGACTTTTGAAGCAATTTTTAGGGTGGTACATGACCAATGACCGTCTGCAGGCCGTTAGCTAATTACGTACCAAGGATAATATTTTCAAATCTAGCGGTGAAAATTATTTTTACAAGACGTTTCTAAAAAATCCCCAGTCATTTGTGAATTTTAGAAGGTCCTAATAATGTTTGCTTCTTGGCCCTTTCAACGAGAAGCTCTGTGCAGTCAAATAAATAATAATAATAGTAATAAGGCAGAGGTGAAAGCGGAGGCCAGAAATTAAAGAAAACTGGCTCCATATTGAATCTCGATTGCGATCAGCTGCTCTGTATTATTCACTTAAATATTAAACATTACACACAATTATTAAAAGAGAAAGAAAAAAAAAAGTTCTTTCTCTGACAGACCGAATGTTTAGTTTCCCACAGGCTGTAAAAAGTTAATTACTGTTAAAAAATGATTCTTTAAACAGATTTTTTTAAAACACTCTTTTCTTTTTTTCCCTCGTTTAACAAGAACTGTAAATAATTCAAACGAATCTATAAAAACTGCAGAAATTAAGTTTACACAGGTAGGTAGTTTTACATATAAATTGTTATTTGCTTCTTTCCTTTATTACAGACATAGCGTTCTAAATATATGTAATACACCCCTCCCCCCCCCCCCTTAAAATTATCTTTTTTCCTAATCATCGCTTTGCTCGATTGCCTCATTAAGGGAGAAAAAAATTAAAGAAGTAAACGAAAAACATTTTCATTTTTAATGAGTAAGCAAAGGAGAAGGTGAAAAACAAACTTTGGCTGGGGCAGGATCCATTACTGGACGGTCGAATGTGACAGGCATGATGAAGCATCCACAGTAAGGCCCTTTGCACACTTATATTTCGCTTAATTAGAAAGTTGAGCAAAACAGAGAGAGAGAAAAAAAATGAAAAACACGAAGTGAATAAAATAAGGGGTTGTTGATGAATTTTCAACGGTGACAGCTGCAGAAAAAAGTCGAAAAATAATTCCACTCCAGCGGCTAATGACGCCTCGCGGATTTCTCGAGAAAATGGTCTCTCCTAACTTTATTTGTTGAAGGCAGTTCAGATTTGTTTATATACAAGTATCTCCGCCCCGTACAATACACAAGATTTAAAAAAAAAAAAAGCTGTTTAACCCTTTTGACGCGTGGTGGTTGCGCCACGAAACCACCTTATTTCAAGGCTTTCACTGCTAGTCGTAAAAAAATATTATTAAATAGTTCCAACGCTGAAAAAGTGCAGCCGTTTGCCATCGATCCACTTAACTATCAGCAAAGGGGTGGTCGATCGAATCGCCCATCTAGCACCACACAGCTAAAGATATTTTCTGACACAGCTGGCTGTGCGGCCTCACAGTGTTGCTCTGTGGCACCAGATGAGCGACTTGATCGACGCCATGTTACTGGTAGTTACATGGATCTATGGCTACGGCTGCACTTGTTCAGCGTTGGGCAGTCAATCCAGTTGGTCTTTTTAAGCAAACAAGGCATTCAGGAAAGCTGTTGATACAAAATACTTATTCCATAAATTGTCCGATAAAGACTTAGTGTATCGTTACTAAAGGCTAAATCCCATCCAATTTTCCAAAAATCAGAATGGTCCCACTAAGTTCTCGATTTTTTTACGTCCCTCAGAGAAAAGAACAAAGGAAAATAGGTGGTTTTATTAGACTTGAATGGCTTTTTAACCCTTTAACGCGCAGTGTTCCCGCTCTGGGAACACCAAACTCTGACGTTTTAACTGTTGCCAGTCACGAAGAACAAATTTGATTTCTATAAAAATAGTTGCGGGTGACATAGCTCCACGAGAATCCTTTACTTTTTGCGATCATCCTTAACTTACTAAAATGATTGCCACGATTATTTTTAACAGCACTGATATCAGCTGAAAAATGGAAGAATGCGAGAACAGCTGGATCGATTGCCCAATGCTGAAAAAAGGGCAGCCGTTGCCATCGCTCGACTTAACTACCAGCAAGATGGCGGACGATCGAAACGTTCATCGCGTGCCACAGATCTAGAGACCCTATTTTGACGACAGCTGGCTGTGCTTTCCTCTAGAATTAATATGTTCACCTGTCAGTGGCGCACACAAGGGAGGGGTCCAAGGGGTCCGGACTCCCCCCAAAAGATTTGTTAATTTTCCTTCGTAAAATCTTCATGTAATTTTTGACTTTTAAATATGTTAGAAGACATGAGGTTCTTATTTTCAGCAGTTAAGATATATAAATAAAAACAGTAAAAGGGAGTTACGATAAATATATAAACAATACGCATTTTTTCAGGTGGTTGGTGCCACAGCTTTAAGGATTAGACTCCCTCCAAGAGAAAATCTGTGTGCGCCACAGTCACCTGTTGTGATAAAACATTTGAAATTTTGCGTAGGCCTTTAGCTTAAACATTCATTTGATATTCAGTTTCAGTTTTCCGGCGGTGTTTATTTTTATTTAGTATGGAAGCGGCTGTCTACGATTTCAGAACATTTTAATTCATACTCAACCTTGTTTTAAAAATCCACTTTATGCTCTATACTTTGCTTTTATTTAACGTATAATATTGTTATTGAATAGTTAATACTATCTGAATGTAAATTCTTAACAAGGAAATACATGTATATTTTTTCTTTTGTAAGCTGCATATTTGGGCAAAATTTCAAACCAGTCCGTCTAAGGTATCGGAGACGCTTTCGTGCGGAATTAAAAATCGCTAAAAATTGGGGAACAAATGTTAACATATTTTCTCTTAGAGCAAAATTTTTAACCGATGTCTATCCTAGTTTGAAATTATGAAACATTAGGGAACTGGTGGGTATTCTAATCAGATGCTTAAAGCAACGCTCATTTTAAAAAAATATGTATCTGCATATCTGTGCAAAAATTATCAATTAATTTTCGAGATGCCGGAGACACTTTTATTCATTAATTCAGAACGTACGAAAAATCACAAAATAATTAGGAACAAGTAAGTATTTGCAAGTATTTAAAGTTCATAAGATTATTTTATTTCTTATTCTTACATACCTGTATAAATTTCAATGATCTAATCAATAGTGTAGATTTGTACACCCGCATAAATAATAGCTTATTTCCGTGTTAAATTTGTACCGGAAAGTAATGTAGCTTTTCAAAATTCGTAATCTGGGGGGCCGGGGAGTTAGGGAACCAATACGTTCTTTTCATATATCTCTCTCTCAATTCCCCGCCCCCCCCCCAAAAAAAAGGACGACATATCCACAAAATTCTTGCTGTGAAGTATAAAGCTCTCGAATACCTAAAAATCAATTTCGGGGCATTTTGAAATTCGTCCTCCAACGAGGCCAACTTAACCTTTTTTTTTTTTTTTTTCTCCACACATCTATCTCGAGATAAAAAAAAATATTCATAAATTCTTACTTTGCAAAAAAGTATGAATCCATGTTGATACACAAGTTGTATGTAATTAAAAGCTTGTTCAACATTTATTTGTTTGAATTAGGCAAAAGAAAAAGATAAATCAAGCTGAACGCATCGATTATAAAACATTTTCCAAGATAATTTTTTTGCGCCAAGATTTTAGGTGTAACCTCAAAAAAGCTGTATATCGCTATTAATGTAATTGTGGGAGACACTGTAAAAGAACTTGGGAGACATTATAAATGTTATTACCATTTTTAAACGAACAGTAAGCTGTCATAGACGTCCATTGTGTTACGTTTGAAATTGATTAGTGTCTCTAAACTGCCACCGACTGTAATGTACTGGAATTCTTTTGCGTACATTGCGTATCAGTACTTTATTAGCATATCAATTTTGTTTTGTTTAGAGTACCCGAATATCTCTAAAATTCGTTTTAAAAAATGGCTGCCCGTAGAGCGTAATGTACTGGAATTCTTTAGGGTACTCCTGGAGAAAACTATCAATGCTACATATACCAGTTTTAATAGGTATTATTTAGTATAGTACATAGGAATAACATAAATTTCGAAATAATCGTTGCATCTATACCGCAGTTAGATCACCGACCGACAGACAGACAGACGGACAAATGAAAATCATAAACACGTTTGGAGTGTTAAAAACTATATTACTTTTCTATACATCTAATACGAGTACATAGAAAAATTAGATTAGATATATCTCTTCAAATATTTCAGCATTTACAACGCAATTTTATTGGATTTTGCTATAATCACAATGAAGCTCCTTCATATTTATTTGACTTAAAAAAGACAGAGAGAGAGAGAGAGAGAGAGAGGAGGGTAAAAAAAGTTTTAAATAGGCAGACGGTGGTAATATGTCTAATAGTTTTCCGGCAACTAAAACAACGCTTTAACTACAAAGAAAAGTTTGTCTGTGCTTTAATTAGAGTTTGACAGTTCGCCAAAACTCGACGTTGAGAGTCGAGGAAGATGCGACTCTGGATGCTTCTTTGAAGAAATTTCGTTCCACTAGAATTTTCACATGCAATTAACAGACAGTGAAATCAACCTGAACTCCAACTCTTACTGTTAAATGTATTGCCTGTCAGTCTCTTAACAGAATCAAGAAATACACTGAAAAGGGGAAGATAAAACGACGTAACCAAGAAGGAGTTATGCAAAAATGCAAACTGGACAGAAATTGATACGCATACAGGTTACGACAGAAAATGTAAAATTTTATAAGTTTGGTGGCCAATTAATGAACCTGTGATGCTGCAACGCATCTTAATAGTGCAACTGGAAAAATATTAAATGGGAGAAATTTCGATACAAGGTCCCAAATTCTCTGAGACTTTCATTTCGTGTACTCAGAGTACACCAGCGGTTCTCAACCTTTTAATGTCGCCCCCCCCCCCCCACACACACACATTTTGCAGCGTACATTCAGTTTTTTAATCTTTAACAATGAACATTTAGTTGAATTTTCTACAAAATAATGTTATCAGTAAAGTTTGAATGAACATTTTAAGCGAAAATGGATATATGTTTGAGTGAAAATGAGAAAAAACATGCAATTCTTTTTCTGGAGAATTTTCTCTATAGAGTGCCAATTTTTCAAAAATTAAAAATTATATGACCAAAAGCCGTTTGAAATTTTTCAGTGACAGAAAAAATACGGGAAAATCTCAGCTAATTTAAGAATCTACAAAAAATCCACCCCGTAACTCGATTTTACACAAAAAATATTTTCTGTATATTTCTGCATAGCTTTACAATAATATCACTTGCTTTAAAAACCTATTAAATTTTTAGTGGTTTTTCGCAAGTAATTTTTCAACTCTGTTAAATGAAAAAAAAAAAAAAAAAATGATCAATCGGTTTTAAAATGTTGCACGTAACGTGACCATTTATTTTTTCCTTCAAAACGGGACATCTATTACTTTTTTGGCAATAGTATATTTATTTTCTTCCTCAAAACGGGACATTTATACTGTTTTTAAGGTAATAAGTGTAGGGAGACTGAATTCACAAGTTTGGGTAGCTTTTAGTTGTTAAGAAAACTCTCGAACAAGCTTGTGTTAATGTTAATATCAAAATAAAATGAAAAAAAAAAATGTTTGCTAAAATACACATATACTATAAAAAATAGTGCAAGACGTACGTTTCGGGTGGTACAAGGGGTAGGCCCTTCTTCGACTACAAAAACACCATCCGACACAAGGCAGGAAAGTGAGAAATATAAACAAAAGGACACACAGAAAAAAGGAATTTGTCATTCGGAAGGAAAAAAAATTCTTAGAAAACCAGAGTGAAAAGGGAAAATAAAGTGAGAGATCGGGGGAGGGGGAGGAATAAGCAAAAGAGGAACATGACTTTTAAAAAAGAAATAGAAATTAAATAAATTGAAATAGTAGACAAAAAAAGAACAAACACAAAAACAATACATCCCCCCCGGGCGTTTTCTTTGCGTCTCGAGAGGGGAAGAGGGAGGTCAGGTGTTTTATTTTATTTTATTTTTTATTTTTTTTTTTATACAGACACTGCCGTTGGATGATTTTAGAATTTTAGCGGCCTTTATTGAAATCGTTACCGTGGTATTGCTCTCTTTCTAAAAACGGGACATTGAAGGGGACATTTTCTAAAAACGGGACATTACGTTGTCCCAAAGCTGTGCTTGGAGCTATCTTGAAATCGCTTCGTTCTCACAATTTTTTTCGCCAACTTTGAAAGCGGTTTTTGTGAAAGCTATAGCATTCAACTACCAATTCTGCATAAATATTCAGAAAATATATCTCTCTATTCTAAAAAAAAGTAAAGGCCGCTATCGCCGCTGGCGCTGTCAAAGCTTGCTGGCCTATCTCCTCCTAAACCGTGGGGATTTGAGTTTCGACTAAGGTGCCCACAGATTTGAAAATTTCCGAGGAACCTGCTAAGCTCACTTAAATTTCGAAAATCGAATTATTTTAGAAGATATTAATAAAAAACTGAAAAAAATAAACCGAATGGTGCCAGATTTGGCATAAAATCATTCATTCCTTTGCAACAAAGCGTTTCCAAGTATCTAGAATCGCGTGAAATTTGCAAACATGAGTTAGAATTACGCCCATTTTACACCAAAATAAAAACTATATGAAATAAGTAACTCAAAATGTGTTACACAACTTACTATTTGACAATTTTCAAATAGTAAGTTGCTTACACAACAGGAGTTTAGAATGAGCGATGATTCGTTTTTCCAAAACAGAATAACTAATATCTTGAAAATGAAAAATAATTAAAATGCAGATTATTTTAAAGCCGGTTCGGTCCAGCTGGATTATTGGCTACCAGTAGAAATATTTGGCGGCGTTAACTGTGCCATTATAGCAGTTACAGTACACTTTGGGTATTTGCTAGCGCGACGAGATGGTATAATTCATGGTGTTAAGTACGCCAATCTGCAAACGATTATGTAAATGAAAATATGGATAACGGTTTTCCAGTAACCTTAAATGAACAGTAATTATAGGTTGTGAGCATGTGTAAATCGCCAAATAATGAAAAGTCGCCATGAATGGCAAGCTATCCTATCTGTTCCGTAGCTTTTATTAACTTTACATGTACGCAAGTCGCCAAATAATGAAAAATCGCCATGGATGGCAAATTCGCAAGATGTCCAATAGGTTTTGCATTATTAAAAATACAGCAGAAACAGATGTTCTGATTTTATTACGCTTTACTTCCTAATTAATATAACTTTTGAATGACAATATTAAATATCATTGTGTTTCTGAGGAGTGCAAATAATTTTTCCAGCGATTATAAGCGGAGTCCGCACTCCAGGTGGAGTATAGCTCAAGACCCGTACAACACAGATTCCCATTATTACAAAATATCTTCCGTGTTATGAGGGGGAGGGGATCTACTGTAGTGTGAAGTTTAAATTTTTATGTACCAATGAACATGCAAGAACCAAGCAATGTGAAGCTCAGTAACATTCTATCTGATCCAATCTTCGGGTTTTGTCTGTTGAAATTATGTCTTTTTTACGAATAAGCCTTATTAGGGGCCGAATGCCTCATACGAAAAGCGCGAGCGTAGCGAGCCTGGGGGCCTTGGCCCCTAGTAGTGAAAAAAAAATCAGCTTCGTTAACAATTTATATTTTTTCATTCTGTACTTATTGAGCCTTCCTCGAAAGTCACAAGATCATTACCTGCTGATTGTTTTCGGGGGGGGGGGGGAGAGAGAGCAAAATATGCACTTTTATTTAACAAAATATACCTTTTCTCATTATATAAATATTAAGTGAGGAGAATACATGTCCTCTCGTTCTCACAGGTTTCAATCCCAGTGTAAACATGCCCAGAACAGATTTTGAATGCATATACGCATAAAAATAACCCTTACATGTTTATTACACACAGTACAATTAATTATATATCTATGAACCACCCCTTATCCTTTTCAAATTTTATGACTACTAATGGGACACTAATCCAGTAAGTTTATGCATGGGTTATTAAAATAACGAAAGAATCAAAATCCTGATTAAAAAACTGGCATCATAGTAAAAACAATCTGTTGTTTTTTTCAACCCTTTGAAGCTCAACCATTTCCCAATGCTGGAAAAAAGGGCAGTCGTTGCAATCGCTCGATTTAACTACCATCAAGATGGCGGTCGATCGAATCGTCGATCAAAAATGGTCTCTAGATCTGTGGCACGCGATGAACGATTCGATCGACCGCCATATTGGTGGTAGTTAAATCGAGCGATGGAAAAGGCCCCAACTGTTTTCAGTACTGGCAGTCTATTCCCTTTGTTCTTCTACATCAATGTATTTCTATCGTATACTATAGTTTTCAGCAGATGCCAGTGCTGTTAATATCAATCCAGATCTTTTTTACGGAAAATGATGTGTTAAAAAATAAAGGGGATTCTCGTGTGGCTATGTCACCCTCAAGTATTTTTGTACAAATCAAATATATTCTTCGTGACTGACAACAGTCAAGCAGGGGCGCAGTCAGAAATTTTTCATGGGGGGGGGTTACAACTCATATGTATGTATATGTGTATGTGATAATGTAGTGAAGAATACACTAATATCTTCATGTTCAAACGATATCTCTGGGAATACACTGTTAATAAAAGTAGCTAACATGCCACCATAACATGGTGCTGGATCAGCTGCAAACTTTCCATGGAAGAAACGTTGAACCATGATTTGGAACTTAAACTGTTCAATGGAACCAAATCATGGTGAAACGTTTCTCCATAGAAAGGATTTAGCTTCATTGTATGGTGAAACGTTGAACTACTTCTATTAGCGGTGTATCTAGGGATGGGGTGTTAAAACGCTCAAGTTATGTTCATCACCTAATTAATGTATATAACGCATTTTACTGAGTGGGAATTTTTTCGTACCGGGCCGCATAAAATTTTAATTATTGTATTTATGTAGATTTGATCTTTCTGAAAATTTTAATCGAAACCATAAAATTGTGCACTTTTTTTTTTTTTTTTTACATAACATTGTAATTTATTGTGTATGTCGGTGATCAAAGTTTAAGAAATAAAAGTCTAAGTCAGTGTTTTTGGGCCACCCTGTACATACACTGAACTCATGGGCGCCGGGAGGGGGGTGCAAGGGGGTGCACTTGCACCCCCCCTAGAGTTTGAAGTATAATTAACCTGAAAATAAAAGTAATTCGTTTTACCTTTAGGAGAGTAAAAAAAAAAAAAAAAAAAAAGAGCCTGAATGTGCGTGTGATATTTTGAACTCTACGTGTAACTGTCGCATTAAATTAGCTGTTTAGACCTGTGTTTATGGCTTAATATTTTCTAACATTGTACATAAATTTTAAACTTTTGAGAAGTCATCCACATTTTTATTTTGGGATAATGTTGGCGAACGCACATGAGCCCTCATAATGCATTGACCAACGCTTACGGTCGTAGTACTGTTGGCTAGAGATGAGACGGGCTCAGCCCGAGCCCGAAAGCCCGAGCCCGAGCCCGGGCCCGACTCGGGCTCGGGCTCTGTAATTCACGATTGCGTTCGGGCTCGGGCTCGTGAAAAATTTCTTCTTTGTTGAACATACTCCTTGAAACAGATTTTATAAAGTGATTCATGGGGATAAATAGACGTACTTATTTCAAAAAATAGCGGCACGGGGGACTAGAAGGTGTGTGAAGCTCCAAAATTTATTGTATCCTCTTAATGAAGTAGTTAATTTTATTTGTCTTTAGCTGAAATTTCGGGCTCGGATTAAAAATCTTCGGGCTCGGGCTTCAAAAAATGAGCCCAAACTCATCTCTACGGTTGGCCTCATCTCACGGCATGTGCCCGCAATTAGTAAAAAATATTTTGAACTAGATTTGATAATATTTGAGGTAGACGGGACCGGATTTGTTTCGAACTATCGAAATCATTAAATTAATAAATAAATAAATGGGGATACAGCAATTTTTGTGATTTAAGTGCATATTTAAATGAAAAATGTAGTTACATATTAGGTTACTAACATCAGTTTAATAATATCAGAAAATAATAGTCAATTGTTTTGTATTGATACTTTGACTCGTTTCTGTACAGCAGTATCCCGCCATTGCCAAAGCAGCATGTCAACACTGCACAGAAATGTCTATGAGGATATCTACAGAAAAAATACACCCACTTTCTTTGGGAGAGGGATTTCTGATAGGGCTTCTGGGTGCACCAAGTATTTCAATTTTTGTCTTGCAATAAAAAAAAATTGCCTGTTTTATATGTGTTGGTCATTATTTGGGAGCTAAACTGGTTTTTTCACTAACTGAGATGTATGTGAAAACTAGAACAATCGAGACTCTATACTGTGTATATGATTAAATACAATTATTTTAGGACTTAACGCTTAAAGTGTAACATTTATTTTTAACATTATAGAGTTAATTTTTTCAGAGATTTAAACTCAAAAACTATTAGATGAAAATTTGTATTTTGAGTTTTTTGATATGGTGGTTTTTCAAATATTAAGTGAAGGTATCATTGCGCCACTTTCGAAACATGGGCTCTTTTTTAATATGCGGATGTTCTACCTAGTGCACTTAAGGCAAACCTGCAAATGAGGTATCTGTGATGGAAAGTGTGGGGGGGTTGCCTTGGGCAGAGGACTTTTTAGGGGTTCTAACACGTATTCATGTTACATGTAGAGAAAACCGGCCCAAGCTCAAAACCGTTAGATTGAAAGCCGCACGGCAGGCCAGAACTATTGACCATCACATTTCAGCGATCTACCATTCTTGGCACTGGACATGGCGGGGATCCCTAAGCCATAAATTGCTATATACATCAATGCTAGAGAAAATATAGTTCGCTTCCGTTTTTCTGGGAAAATTCGTCTGTTTAAATATTAAACAATGCTATCAAAATATTTAAAATTTTTAATTATTAGTATACTTAAATTGCGGTATTATTAATTAGGCCAAATTAATATTTTAAGATTTAGTACCTTTCAGCTGCGACAAAATAACTATGACGGTGTTTATTTGATATATTGATGCTACATTTTCCAGTCAAGATTCTTCTTCCTTCAAACTCCAAATAGTCTAATTTTTTATATGTATGTATACAGGGTGTACCGGAAGATAATTAAAAAACATACAAAGAAGCATTTTTCTGCATTGTAAAGTTTGGTCCGAAATGAAAAATGTAGATAGTTTCAGCTCGATAGGACTCCAGCCTATTTCCCAAATAATGTGCATAATTTGTCATCTTTGACCCCCGACCGATTGGACAAGTTGAACTAATCGCTTGACCAGCACGTTCATTAGATTAATCAAGTATCGAATTTTGCTTTTGGGGACACCTCAAGGCACTCATTTACAAGACTCCAGTTGACACAGATGAGGGCGTCATTGCAAAACTTTAGTAACCGCTGCAACCGTTAGTAGAACACCTGGCATCTTCGTAAGGGTGCGCTAATCACTTGCTAGACGCTACCAGCACATTTGAGCATTTACAGTAGAGCCTTTTCATTTCTTTTGCATTTGCTATATTGCCATCTACACTCTTTATTTCTAACCCTACACTTCTAATCTGCTAGACAAAAACTGTTTCTTTATATGCATTTTATTCTGAAAGTTTGGCCTATGAATTCAAGAACACCCTGTATATGTATATATTATATATATCTTGGGTGCACCCCCCTGGAAATGATCCTGCCGGCGCCCTTGATCTGAACTCTTTCGCTTATCCGTGCTAATTAATATTTTTTGATTACAAGGTAAATCGAAAAGCAAAGATAATTGGTTTTGTAATCCGTTTAGAAAGAATGAAAAATGAACCATAAAATGCACATGGCAAATTTTAGAAAACAGGGCTTAAACAAACTATACTTCAAATACTAGAGTTTAGAGTAGAGTACAAGCAATAAGAGAAAACGTACATAAAAATTCAACTTTTCGACATAAAAGAATAGGTAATGGTTTCCTGTTCTGGCTTTCCTCTATTCTGACAACTTAGCGAAGATTTCGCAATGCTATTTCATCGTTATATTTGAATGAGACTCCATGGCTGTTTATACAGGGAGTACCAAAAACGGTGGAAACAGCGGCTTTAACTCTTTGCTCCTTTTCTATTAGAGATAAGTGGGCAATGCAAATTGAAAAATGTTCAAAACAAGGTAGGAAATAAGATTACGCTACGAAAAAAAATCCCCTCTGGCAAATTTTCATACATTTACTTTTTCAAATTTGTATACTACCTCCGTACAAAAAAAAAAAAAAAAAAAAAAAAAAAAATTCCAATTAGTAAAACTGCTCCAGGCACTCATGAGGGGATGTACAAAATTTGAAAATTACATCCTAAAAACTGTCAGAGGTATGAAGATAAGTACATACCGACTTAAACCACTTTTCAATGGCTCTCAAAGGGAAAAAATAGAACGAAGGGAACATCGGATGATTACATTTCAGAGGCTATACATAAATTACGAAAGAAAATATTTTTTTCACTCTAGCAATAAACGTTTGCATTTAAATTCCTGTATATAGCCTTATCATCTTTGTTTAAAGATATCTCTGAGACCTTTTTATGCTGAAAGGCTAAAATTGTGTACATCATATCTTTGGAGTATGGAGCAAATTTTACTAACTGGAAATATTTTTATACGGGCGGTAGTATACAAATTAAAGTGTATCTTTTTGAATGAACGAGAGGAATCGTTTTGTCCTTATTTTCGACCCTATTTTGAACATTTTTCCAATTTACATTGCCCAGTTATCCCTAATAGTTAAAGAGTTAAACGCCTTAATCTCCTTTTTGGGATACCCTGTATAGTACTAGCGTTTGCCTTGCTGTGGCCAGGGTCCGCTCAAACAATTTTACCGTCCGGACAGAAATGGCAATGCTATCGCCTCTCCCCACCCTCTTTGCTAATAGAAAAAGTATTTTACAAATTCGATCTAAAATACGGCTCTCACAATACGAACTGTTAATTTTTAGCGAAACTGAAAACAGATATGTGATAAATTCGATTAATTGGGTATTTGATATTTCAGTATTTTTCTGACACTCACAGCCCAAATTCCGCCTTTGAATAATGGCACCTGGGACACATGTCCCGGTTTTCTGTCCTAAGACCGGGCGCTTGCTGTGGCTCAATCTTGCTCTCCGATTCCACTTCAATTTCATTCCACTCTCCCCTCTCTGCTATTGCGCCCCCTTGAGTCACCGCACCAATGATTTCGGCGTCTAAGGAAGGATGGATGGCAGACGAGACGAGACAGAGCTTTGCAATAATTGTACGAGACGAGACGGTAATATTTCCCATTACTATGTAGGGCTTTTTGCGAGATGAGACAAAGCTTTGCAATTATTGTACGAGACGAGACAGTAATATTTCCCATTACTATGTAGGGCTTTGCTATTCGAGGCGAGACAGCCCTTTTTCTCGTCTTGCACCATCACTCTATCTGCATCCATTAAAGTCTGATATCCTATAGATCGGTCTTGTGAACGATTTATTCATCAATAATTAAAAAGTCTTGGAACTTCAGAAATTATTCTGATGCTGTTACCACTTTGTTGGAACGGGGGGGGGGGTTAATAATCAGTTGACTTTTAAACTGCGCGGACAATAGGAAGTTAAGATGTAATATATGCAACACATTGGAGAAAGTTCATGAAATTATACCACGGACCAGCCTCCCCTGACAAAAATTCTTTTATCGTCCTATAACTAGGACCGTATTTGCTGTTTGAAGTTGACTGGGCCTTGCTAAATTATCACTGTGCAATCCTGTGGATGCCCATAGAGGGAAGCTCAAGCCTCCTTTTGGATTTACCACTACCGATATTTTTTTTTTAATGAGAAGATACAAACTCTTGAGAGCAGCTCACCTCTTGACTGAGAGCTACCATTGCTTGCTCCAAGAGGAATCTATACTACCAGGCTTCAGCCACAGTAATAAGTACAATATAGTTTTAAGTACACGTGAAAGTAAAATTCTTTGGGAAAGTCCCCCCCCCCCCAAAAAAAAAAATAATAATAATAATGATAAATAAATAGAACAAATTTTGGAAGAGGAAGGAATCATAAGGCCGAAATTTTACTATAAAAGAAATGCTGATAGGAAAAAAAAAGTGAGTATAGTAAATAAATAAACATATATATATAAACTCGGCTGTTCGAGCCTCGTCAGGGGGACACTAACCCTGAACCCCCCTAATTTTTTAGTTTCATTATTGCCATATTAAAACGATATTAATTGAGTATGTCATTTTATCTCGCATCTGTCGTGTATTTCACCTGGTAACCCTCTGTTGAAATTTTTAGTATTGTAATCCATTTATAGAAAAATACTTGTGATGCATATTCTACAGCTTACGAAATACTGTACAATATATTAAAGCTGTTGTGAACTAATAGTATTTGAATATATGTAAAATTATGTTGCCTTTTTGGGACACATTTTTCCGACAATTTTCAATAAAGGGGGTGAGAGATAAAATGACATAGTCATTAATATACTGTAAAGTGCTATTTGTTTGCGCTATTTTCAATTAAATAGTTTTTTTTTAAATTAAGAATAATGAAAATAAAACTATATTGCAACTTTTATAACAACCAGAACAAACAAGAAACTTTTGTTACAGTTTCATTAATAAATCGAAATTAAAAGTAAAAAAAAATTAGACAGAGAGAAAATCGCAGGCAAGGGCGGATTAAAGGGGGGGTGGAGGGGGCGACCGCCCTCCCCCCCCCCACCCAGAGAAAAGAGAAATTAATGTAAAATATCCTATTTTAGTTCCATAAAATGGACGTGTATGTCAATCTTCTAACTAACCCCCCCCCCCCCCGACAAACTTGCATTAATCCGCCACTGATCGCAGGAAAGCCGCCTTTTAAAATTTTGCGCTCTAAGCACTTCGGGCCTACCTATAACAAAGCAATTCTGGTGACATTTGAAAGAGATGTTGCTTTAGTCAGAATTATGTGATGCTAATATTTCTAGTCAGTTTTTCTGACTATTTGAAAGAAAAGTTGGAAATGACCACAAGTACCCAGGAGCAAAGTTTCTTTTTGCCCTTGCGGCTTGAGCTCCGTCCTTTCATCCTTTGGGAAAATATATACTATACTGAGCTCCTTAAATCACCTAGACAATTATATGCACTTTAGTTACAAATCAAAGTGCAAAAATCTGGGACCTGTCTCCAAGAATTTGGAACTTCACGTTTAATGCTCATGCTGTATTAAACTGGCGTCCACCGCATCAGAAGGAACACGAGCCACTCACTGCCAGCAAAATTTTTAAATGTTTGGGAAGATGATGCTTTTATAGGGGGAATCCGAGTTCCAAACGCGATTTTTATTTTCTTCCTTCTGCTTTTGTTTTTTGCCCCTTCTTTTCACTTCTGTTCCAGCCGAGTGTCAGCCTCAGCCATTGCTTGGAAGACGTCCAAAATGGCGGTGTATGTGGGGGGAGGAACTATTTGCGTCATCCTATGCCTCCCTCGGATACCCTACACTGCCTCACCGAGAAAGAGGGATCAAATTTCAAGCAGCCCAAGTAGAAGGGTGTTCAGTTCTCTGTAGTAAATCCACTCTTTTTTAGTTTTCGGAGAGAGCTTAGCTTCTGCCGTAGGGAGAAACATGTTCGACAACAGGAGATCGACCGCTTTCGTCTCTTAAAACTGTTTGATTTGGTTTATATTGGAGGAAGAGTAAATATTAACAACATTCAACTTACCTAATACACTGCTTACTGATATTCCCACAACACCATTCAATAATTTTGGATTAATCGGAGCGCTTTTTGAATATAGGAAGGCATGGACAAAGTCAGTAGGTATAGGTACGAGCCAGTTGCACAAGGAGGGGTTGGTGGAGAGTGTAGGTTCGCCCCCCTTCCTTGTGTTGAATTTTCTTCGAAGAATTTTAACATAGAGCCCATAAATTTTTACTTTTTAACATAAAGCTTATACTTGTACTCCGATACATCCAAGAGATAAAAGATACATCGTTTTCCAATGAAGTGTGTGTAAATCGTGTCCTTCTTGCAAAATAATATAAATAAATATGTAGCGAATGCAAGTTGGTCATGATACTAAAAAATATACTAACATTCACTATTACTAAATATATATACATGAGAATTTACTGCGTTGAAATTTGTAAAACCGACGTTTGATTTATAGAGGTTGTACTCTGATGGGTGTGTGTCAACACGCACACAAAATCCCCACCCACAAAATTCATTTTAATGATATTTAATTACAACATTAAAATAAGTAAACTGGATAATTAATTATAGTGCGCACCGGTTATAACGGACTTGGGATATAACGTACTATCGGTTATAACTTACCTAGAAGCTAGGTCCCGATTGAAGTCCTATATTTATAATGTTATTTAACTACGGTTAAAACGTACTTTACAAAAGTACGTACTACGGATATAGCGTACTTTTTATACTAAAGCCAAAAATAAAATTTTGCTTAAGAATTTTATTTCCTTGTTCTCGGAAATTTCAGTACCTGCAAAAACACTCGGTGTCAGTTTTCGGATTCTCTAGCGAGATGGATTGTGCATGAATGAAGGGAGCGATCTTATATCTTTTTCGCCTGCTAGGTAGGGGTAAGAACAAGACCAGGTTTTTTATTTGTCATTCATCAATGTAAATGCCTCCTGAAAAGCCCTATCTATAATGATTCCGATAATAGTGAAGAAGAAACAGAGGAGCCTATACCAAGCATACCCGATGCATTAAATGCTGCAAAAACATGATCACGATTTTTTGAATGCCGCAGTGATGATGCAGAGACTCTACAAAAGTCTTTTATGGATATCCAAAACGGTATTTTTAAAGTACCATCTGTCCAATTAAAACAAAAGAAAATTATAGATTATTTATCTCAATAAAAATTGTAAGTAAAAAAGAATTTTCTCTGTTTAATTTAAATTTTAAAAAATCAGACTTGTTTAAAACACATATTACAATGAAATTATGGATCCACTTTCTTTTTTTGTGTAATATTGAATCTTACCGGTGGTACTGTTTATAACGAACTTCGGCTATAACGTACTACTTTTTTAGGTCCCGTGAGAGTATGTTATAACCGGTGTCTACTGTAATTTCATTTCAGTGTTTTTAGCCTTTTAATGAAGTGTTAGGGCAAATACATAGCTGCAAATTAGTCAAGACCATTTTAGATTTTTCATTTTAACTTAGTTTATGGACGGTCCAGCTAAAACCTTTTTGCCGACAAATTAGCCAGTCTTCCTACCTTCAGAAAGTTTTATATTTAGAGCTTCAACACAAGCAACCAAAAGGTTAAAAAATTAATGGCAGAAAACGACAGCCAGCTGCGTCAGAAAAGGGTCTCTAGATCTGCGGCACGCGACCCAGACAGCACAGCAAACTTGCAAACAAGTCAATAAACTTGAATTAAGCTTGAAAATTTCAAGCGCGTAAGCTTAATGCAAGCTTGAATCAAGTGTTCTAGTTTACACATGCCCAGCTTGCATTAAACTTGACATAGCAAGCTTAATTTCAAGCTTAAAAAATTTTCCTAAATACACGTGGCGCCCGTCGGCGAACTTGCCGCAGGTATTTTATTTTTCTACGCATTTTCTCCTCTACGCTGAAATTTCAAGTTATTTTAATCTGTTACAATTAAGCGTCGCGATCGAACTCAGTACCTAAGGGTTGGAAAGCCAGCGTCCTAACCACTCGGCCAATCTGAGTTGCGCTGATATGACTAAAGTTTGAAGTGACTGTTATGATTATCACGCCGTTTTCTGGCGAGATCGATCAAGGGCCGATGTGTTGATCTGTTTCTTTTATTTTTCCATGGAATGAATCAAAATTAAAATAATGTTATGTGTGATTTAGAGACTCTACTAATAGGGAAATAAGCATAATATAAACTTAAAAGCAGCACACGTTTTAAAACTTCCAATATCGCGACACTCATGTTGGGCAATACTGGCCAAAATCGACATAAACGACTGATTTTGAAATCAATTTCGTAATATAATTGTATTTTATTTTGAAGAATTTCAATATTTGGAAATAAAGAGTCTTCTTTTTTTAATTCTATGGTCAAGTACATTTATGACTGATGATAAATTATTTGTTATGTTGATGTGGCTTTCCAAATCAAGCAGTAATCAAGTTGTATTCAAGCTTGACAGTTTAAACGACTTCTCCAAGCTTGCTGCAAGCTTAAAATGAATTGAACTGTCAAGCTTGTATTAATACTTCAAATTCAAAGAAATGTCAAGCTTGATTTAAGCTTATGTGCTGTCTGGGGGGGATGAACGTTTCGATCGTCCGCCATCTTGTTGGTAGTTAAGTCGAGCGATGGCAACGGCTGCCCTTTTTTTCAGCATTTATCAATCTATCCAGCTGTTCTCGCATTCTTCCATTTTTCAGCAGATGTCAGTGCTGTTAAAAATAATCGTGACAATTTTGTTACGGGAAATGAGTGCTAAAAAGTAAAAGATTCTCGTGGAGCTATGTCACCCGCAACTATTTTTATAGAAATCAAATGTATTCTTCGTGACTGGCAACAGACAAAACGTCAGAGTTTGGTGTTCCCAGAGCGGGAACATTGCGCGTTAAAGGGTTAACCAGTGAAATAAATTAGATACAGTTTTAGACGTTTAATTTAGGTTTTGACCAACACATGTCGTTAGTCCAAGGGCGGATTAAAGGGGGAGGGGTGGCGGAGGGGCGACCGCCCCCCCTCGAGAAAAAAGAAATTAATGTAAAAGATCCTATTTTACTTCCATAAAATGGATGTATATGTCAATCTTCTAACTAACCGCGTCCCCCGACAAACTTTCAATAATCCGCCACTGCGTTAGTCGTCCACTAAATTGCGGTATTCGAAGGTAATACTCGGTATGTAATGCTCTAACTTCACTTGTTTGCCGCCTTGTCTAATCAGAAATGGCTGGTAGAAATCGTTCAGCAATTGAAAGAGTATATATTACGGATGACTTATGAGATTCTGAAAGAGATTTTAGTTTTGATAGTGATTTAGATTTTTTGGACTACTCTTCAGACGGCGATGGAGCTGACCATTATTCAATAAACCTGCCAAGTGTTAGGCGGTGGTGCATTTTCTTATATTATGTAATAAACGGAAATTAACTGTAATTCAATTGAAATTTATTTTTAAAAAATTGTTTTATGTAATAACACCTGAAATTGGTTTTTCTGAAGCTTAGTTTCTCACGATAAAAATCTATATTAAAAATCTTTCCTAGAAAGAAAAAATGCACAGTTCAATTCTCCAATGTATATATATATAGACTTGAAATATGAAAAAAAAAATAATAACCACAATTTTTTTAGCGATTTTGGTCCAAAAATTGAGCAGTCAGAGGGTTAATCATAGCGACTAGCAGCCGTTCGAATGGTTCAATGTACTTAAGGAAGTGTTTTCGCGGAGAAGAATTATTTTCTGCGGCACCCATTTCTTAAATACAAATTTAATATATGCTGTCTACTACCTGGAAGTGATCAGATACACGAACTTCCATTTCGATTGCTAAAAAGCAATAAATAAAAGTCGCCTTGTGTGTTATTAGAGTAAATGGGGGTACATTCAGAGGGCATTAACTTGAGGGTAGCAGACGCATTGGTAGTTGGCTCGAAAACAGCCATTTGGGCATCGTTTAAATTAACAAACAACATATCTAGAAAAAGTACACATAATTCCTAAGTAGCAGTCCTTACATTTCAAGTTTCTGAAATGTTAATTAAAAGAAAATCAGTATTCAAGGCTCCATTTTATTTTTAAATAAACAGCAATTAACTTTGAAATCTAGTTGAGATTATTAAAAATGCACACGACACCTATATTTAAAATGATTTGAAGTCCGTACAAGCTTCAAAAAAGACCACAAAATGTAAAAGAGATTCAAATTTTGTTCACGTTCTTCCACTCAAATTTTGTCCACTATTGTTCAAGTTCTGCTATCTGTGAGACGTACGTAGTTTTTCATGATTTGAGCCTTTCAGTTTAAGTTTAAGTGATACCTCTTGGGATTTAAATATTTTTTAAACTCATTTTGTTTCCTCGCTTTTATCTCAGCGTACTGATGCATTGTGTTTAAGGCAAATCAGCAAGAAGGCTGGCTGGGGAGGGGGGAGGGGGTGCCTGTTACGGAAGACTTTTTAACGGTTATTGTTACGTTACGTCTGGAGTGTGTGCGTATGTGATTATGGCAACGCTACGCTAGGGCGATCTGCGAAGGATGGGAGGAGGTGCCTTGGTAAGAGAACTTTCTAAGGGGTTCTAACGTGTATTCATGTTACATGGAAGAAAACCTACCAAAACTCCAGACCATTAGATCGACAGCTGCGTGGCGGGACGTTACGTCTAGAGGAAGTCACCCGGTGCGGACCGTTAGATCGTCAGCCGCGCAGTAGGCCAGGCCAGAACGTTGGACCTTCACACTTCAGCCGTCTACTATATTCAGTGTCTTATTCACTCGGCCATGATGGGGGAGGACTTCCCCTTGAACTAAACGTAAAACAGTTACATTTTTTTTTTAATTTCAGAATTTTTTGAAGGGGGGAAAAACTAGAAAGGAAATAGAACTAAAATAAATTAGGTTTAACAGCACTTTACAAAATTAAAAACTTACAAGTGAATTAAGTTTTTAAAGAAGTAATACAACTTATAAACAATTTTTGAAATAACCTGGATTAGACACTCTAATAAATTCATAATGCCTCCTTGCAAGCTGTACCATGCAATGTTGGAGGCAGTTACCATAAGAGTTACGATATTTAAAAATAAAAAATAAGCATAAAAATTACAGTATTTCTCTAAATGAACGATGCTATGATTTAAATTACATTATTAAATTACATTCGCCCTTGCTCCCGCGTGATGATTCCAAGAATCTCCTTCCCTCTTATTTATTTATTTTTCTCTCCCCCCCCCACCCGGATATGTGTATGTAGCTCTCAAGACTCCTCAGGTTGTTCTCCTGCTAGCGTAATGTAATTATATCATGTACTGAATGCTTGCATGTTGGAAATACATTTTTCTATAAAATTTCTATCCATTTCTATTCTATAAAAAAGTTTAAAAACTAACTAAACATTTTAAAAGTACAATTTTATTATTATTATATAAGTTGGTTTTTGTTTTTTTGGGATAAAGTTTATTACTTATAGAAATGCATGTTCATTTAATTGGTAGCTTGTAAAGAGACATCCTAAAAATTTAACGTATTAATATTTTTTTTTAAACTAAGCTTAATAATTCCATTAAACTTCATTCTTATTTTTTTTTTCTGGAATAAATTTACGGTCATCCATTTGAATATACATAATTTTAAAAACACGATAAGGACGTGTATATTTGAGGTTATTTTGTAAACAAAATTGAATTGAATGAAGCCACCAAAACCGTTGTTTCTCCACATGCCTCCCCATCGAGTTGCTTGCTCACAGGCAAAGCGGCTGATAAAAGTGGCAGAGGGGAATCCCTGTCATCACAAACATTCCGCATCCTGCTCCCCCACTTCCGGACTTCCTGGAACGAAATCTCCGTCAACCTCTGCTGGACACCCACCCCCGCTCCCGTACCCTGGGAAAAACAGCCATGCAGAATTTTCACCACACATTCAAGATCAAGATAAAACTTAACTGACCTTCCTAGTCCAATTACACACAGGCAGATTTCTTTGTAGTGAGTGGACCGACCCCCCCCCTTTTTTTTTCTTCTTTTTCTTATTTTTTTTTGGGGGGGGATTTACTTAAGAGCATTCATTTTCATTTTGAGCTCAACATTTCTGTTAGTTTTATCTGGTAAAACTCGTGCCCCGGATAGAAATTTTTGAAACGCTTTGAAAACAAATTACGCGAGAGATTGAAAAAAATTCAGAAAATCTCTTGAGAAACTGTAGAATGCACTCTTAATCAGAGGCGTAAGCAAGATTTTCTCTTGTAGAGAATCCAACCAATATGCCGTATTTACTCCTGAATGACGCGCACCTCGTACTTCACAAGAAAAGGTGTGCGGAAAAAACGCGAACGGTAAAAACGCCCACGGAAAAAACGCCAACCGGAAAAAACGCGAACGGTAAAAACGCGAACGGAAAAAACGCCAAACGGAAAAAACGCGAACGGTAAAAACGCCAACATGATTCATTTAACATATGAACTATAGGCGTAGCGTCGGTTGGGGGGGCACAGGGGGTCACGTGTCCCCCCTGTGCCCCCCCGAACAATTTTGTCAATTTTTAAAAAAATAAACATGTTTGAAATTTTAAAGAAACTTTTCTTTTCTGCTCTAAAATTTCGATATGTGACCCCCTCAAATGTTTCCTGTGCACCCCCCAAAATTTCAGTAGGTCTGCAGCAGTGATGAGCCTTCCTTAGGAAGCTATTATTAATAGGTTTTCCTAAGAGTGCAATACATATGAAACATAGGCGTAGGGTCGAAGAGGGGGGCACAGGGGGGGGCTTGCCCCGCCCCCCCCGAACAATTTCGTCAATTTCTTAAAAAATAAACATGTTTGAAATTTTAAAGAAACTTTTCTTTTCTGCTCTAAAATTCGATATGTGACCCCCTCAAATGTTTCCTGTGTACCCCCCAAAATTTCAGTAGGTCTGGAGCAGTGATGAGCCTTCCTTAGGAAGCTATTGTTAATAGGTTTTCCTAAGAGTGCAATACATATGAACCATAGGCGTAGGGTCGAAGAGGGGGGCACAGGGGGGGCTTGCCCCCTCGAACAATTTCGTCAATTTCTTAAAAAATAAACATGTTTGAAATTTTAAAGAAACTTTTCTTTTCTGCTCTAAAATTCGATATGTGACCAACTCAAATGTTTCCTGTGCACCCCCAAAATTTCAGTAGGTCTGGAGCAGTGATGAGCCTTCCTTAGGAAGCAATTGTTAATAGGTTTTCCTAAGAGTACAATACATTCTAACCATAGGCGTAGGGTCGAAGAGGGGGGTCACAGGGGGCTGTATCCCCCTTTCCTCCCACATCGTCTAAAAAATTTTAAACGGACGTTTGTTTTAAAATTTAAAAGAAATTTCCTTTTCTGCTCTTAAATTCGACATGTGACCCTCCAAATTTTCAGTTGGTCTGGGAGCGGGGATAATCCTTGTCTAAAAAAGCTATTGTTATCAAGTTTTCTAAGCATATTGTACATATGAACTATCGCAATCGGGAGAGGGGGTTACAGGGGAGGGGTGTCCCCTCTGTCCCCAAATCTTTTTATTTTAAACATTTGTTTGAAGGGTCGTTTTAACTGTTCCACTTAAAAATGCAAAAAGAAACTCCAGCCTGTGACTTGAGAGAATATTTGTTTTTCTTAAAAAAAAAAAAAAAAAAAAAAAAAAAAACTACTTTTCACTTTCAGACTAGCTTAATTTAAACAAGGTTATTTTTTAAGCGATTCGTTTAAACAATTTTTCTCAATAGGTTGTGGTTTTAAATTCTTTCTAAATACTAGGTTTTCTTTAAAATATTTATTTATTTATTTTTATTTTTAATGCAATGCAAAGTATTTTATGCAAAAATGTTTTATTCGTTGAGCGAAAGTGAATAGTATTTTCCCTTTTCTTAATAATACTCTCACAGTTCTACATCAGGTTATATTAATTGTAATAATAGATTTATTGCATCTTTTTTTTTCTTGCTGTATTTTATTCATATATGAATAGTTCAACATTTGATAAGTTATCCTTTTAAATATTTATACTTTATCAGTCTTGCGTATTTCAGCAAGTTTTTTTTCAGTTTATCTTAAAAGTTTAATAAGCTGTAAGTTTTATAAAGAAGAGAGCTTTATAAGATATAAATTTATCTAATAAAAATTTTTAAAAAATTTAATCAAGTACCTTTCACATTGTAGAATAAATAATTTTTACTAATTTCATCACAGTTAGTAAAAGACTAATGTATAGGTATAGGGTTCTGGCTTACCGCGCGGCCACTTTCTCCATCTGTAATGTGAATTCGGGTTAGGACCCTTCAAAAAGTCCTCCACACAAGGCATGTCTAAATTAAGCAGTCAATCCTTGTGTAGAAGGGGCCGTGGTAGCCCAGCGGTTAAGGCGTTGGACTCGTAGCCGGAAGGTTGTGGGTTCGATACCGGCGGACCACTAAAGACCACCGTGTACATGCGGCGTACGTGCACGTTAAATCCGTGGTTCCGAAAGTCCTCTCGGCGGTCGCTAGCAGTTTCCGAGGGGTGCCAATATTCAGAAGTCCCCCACCTTCAGATGAGGTTCCAAATTCTGGCGGGAAATTACGGGAAGGACGTATATGTATCTCTAAGCGACACATTCAGTGACGCGAGCTGACCTCTCCTGGCAAACAATCCTTGTGTAGATCTGCCACAAAACATAAATAACTTTCATGATAATTTACAGTGAAAGTAAAAAGTTTAATATATTTAATCTTATAAATAAAAATGAAATTCTGTTTGTTTGTTTGTGGATTTGATTCGTATACAAATCCACAAAAATGGACCTATCGGCCTGAAATTTAGTACACATATGTAAAATAATATAGAATAACTTATAGTCCACTTTAAAACTTTGAAAGTCCACCCGTTTCCGGAATTTAAGAGATTTTTTATGCTATTCACGCAAAAAGCTTTCCGTAATTGTAACCCCTGTAGTGAAAAAAGCGTGAAATAAGGATCGTGGTTGCCATGTGTGGCGATTTTGCCGAATAAAATGTTTTAAATTCTCAAAGTAAAAATAAAAGAATAATAATGATTTTTTTTTGTTAGTTTACATACGTAAGGTTATTTTTTTTTAAATTATAATATCGTGTGCATGGGAAATCAGAGCAGGAATGTAATGCTTTACACGCAAAACAATAAGAATTGAAGATTTCCGAGGCTAATAGATAAATTATTTTAGTTTCTCGAAAAAATAAAATGGCTCAAATGCCGATTTTGTGAAAGTGAGTTCTAGCGGTTTGCACAGATTTCGGATTGGCGCAATTTATTGAGAGCTTAAGGAAATAGATTTTTGAAAACAAGTGCAAAGGTTTTATTAGAATACAGCGTTAAATTTTAATGATCCGTGAAGAAATAATGCAGTTATTAAGGGATTTCAATTGATCTATCTCCAGAATTCTCGCCAAATGAGTACATTGATTTAAGTTGGGGGATTTCCGCCAAATTTCAGAAAATTGAAATCTTCTCATTTAGTACATCGGAGTAATGATGAATAAAACACGTTATAGTTGATAATTTAAAAAAATTCGGCTGTATTAAGGGATTCAACTTTTCAAATAAAGGCTTGCTTTACTTTTTCGCGGTCGAACCATTTCCCATATATTATTGCTGCTAAGTCAATGCTTCGAATGATTTCCTGAAAAAACGCTTGCAAAATGGCGTATGTTGGCACTTTGGCGAGGCTTAGATTTTAAACTGGATTTTATTTGAGACTGGGATATATAATGACACTGGTTATAGATAAAAATAAATGTTGGTATGAGTGTATGAGGTTGAAAAACTCCTGCACCGTTCAGCACCGTTGCACCATGAAATTTGGTTCACCTAAGTCTTTTATCATGGAGAAGATTTTTATGCTATCCGTTTTCCTCTAACTTGCCACCAGGTGGCGCAGCAGAACGTCGAATTCTATTCCGTTTAGCCGTTTGCTATGCGAATATCGTCCAACCGATTTCGATGAAATTTGGTACACGCGAATATTAGAACACGGAGAATATTTTTCACTATCCATTTTGCTGTAACTTGCCGCTAAATGGCGCTTGAAAAGCATCAACTTCTATACCGTTCGACCGATCGGCATAAAATTTTTTATACTTACACATTTGAGCACGAAGAATATATTCTAACTGCGTTCCTTTTGATGTTACTCACCACTAGATGACACTGCAATGCATTATTATTTTAACTCGCCACTAGATGACGCTGCAGCAGGCCAAATTCTTGACCATTCAAACGGTCGCTATGAAAATCAGTATACATAGCTATTTGAACAATGAGAATATTTTGGCGTTATCCATTTTGCTATAACTCGGCACTTGACGGCGCTGTAGCAAATCATTACTTTAATTAACTACTAGATGGCCCTGCAGTGTATCACTTCTTGACTGTGCAAATGATCGTTATGAAAATTGGTATACATAGATAGTTGAACACGGTCGCTATGAAAATCAGTATACATAGCTATTTGAACAATGAGAATATTTTGGCGTTATCCATTTTGAGAGGTCACTGACAGTGATGCCAAGATAATACCCGAATTGTTAATTATTGTTGGAAAATAATATTACGACTTATGAGCGATTTCGTAATAAAATAAAAGTGTAACCCATGAAATAAAGATTCTACAAGTATTTTTATTGAGGAAGATTTTTTCCAGTTTTAAAATCTACTGAGAATGAATTTCTTGGTGAACTCATATATCGCGGATTACATGCAGAAGTAAAAAAAATTATTCAGTGTATAACGCGCACTCCGATTTTTTGCTTTAAATTTTTGGAAAAAAAAAAAAAGCGCGTTATACACGAGTCAATAAGGTAAGCTGTGTCACCCACCATCTGCAAAAAAATGTCTAAAGAAAACGTAAATAACCTGTAATGAAGACATTCTTTTGAGGGGGTGAGTTTGTTTAAAAAGAACTAAAAGGCTATATTCTTAATGGCTGTCCAATGAAAAATATACTAGATGTAGTATTTTCCTGATTAATTCCTACCGTACTTCAATCTACTTGCACGGTTTCGAGTTACGTACGTACAGGCGATGCCCCCCCCCCCCCCAATGAGAAATTTTTACCATACAAAATGTATATTCTTCATTCCCTAATAGCACATACGTTTACATAAATGTGAGTTGCAGTAGTCGTAACCCCCACCCTCATGAAAAATTTCTGCCTACGCCACTGATTCGAGCACACAATTTTTCGAAACGCATACGCAAATATTTTAGACACTTGTAACACAACTTCTCTAACTGTCAAAATTAAGAATATCATGCTAATTTAAAACATACATTAAGAGACAGTGAATGCGGCAGAGACCGCATGGTGGTTTAATAAAGCGAGTTGCCTTAATCCTATGAAGTGCAAGCATTTTCACATCAATATAAAAGACCAACTGGATAGACGGCCCAACGCTGAAAAAGTGCAGCCAGCTGTGTCAGAAAACTTCTTTGGTTCTGTGTGGCCAGATGGGCGATTCCATCGACCGCCATCTTGTTGGTAGTTACATGGATCGATGGCAACGGCTGCTCTTTTACATTTTTGTGACCCTTTAACGATATATTTTTGAGCGTAGCAGTGAAAGCGCTGAAATCAGGGGTTTCACGGCGAAACCACCTTCTCATCAAAGGGTTAAAAGAGGTCCACAGCCCCTGGATCCCCTCTCAAGCTTACGCCACTGCTCTTACCAACAACAAACCGATATAGCATGGGTAAGTGGCAAGACGGAATAAGGCGCCATCCGCTCAGTGGCGCACACAAAAGGAAGAATCGAAGGGGGGTCTGCACAGTGGCGAAATTCTAAATAGGGTTGCTAGAACTCTTACGCGTGTTCAGGATACAAGTAGAATGATTTTTTTCGAATAAGACTTTCCCAACCATGAATCGAATATTTTATTTACTTTTAAGGATTTCTCATACTGTGTGTACTTCTGTATGTAATGAAGCAATCAATCCATGTATGCAGGGGCGTCGCTAAGCATGGTGCATACACGGATGTCCATACACGTCGCTAATCACGGCATACAATCCATGCTTAGCAATCAATCCGTGTATGCAGGGGCGTCGCTAAGCATGGTGCATACACGGATGCTCATACACGTCGCTAAGCACGTTGCATACGGCAAGCTGTATCAAAATAGGGTGAAATTCTAAATAGGGTTGCTAGAACTCTTACGCATGTTCAGGATAAAAGTAGAATGATTTTTTTCGAATAAAAACTTTCCCAACCATGAATCGAATATTTTATTTACTTTTAAGGACTTCTCATACTGTGTACACTTCTGTATCTAATGAAGCAATGAATTCGTGTATGCAGGGGCGTCGCTAAGCATGGTGTCACCCCCCCCCCTCCACATACACAGGCCAGTCAAAGTTAGTTCTGCATAAGAATAAACAAAATCATTAACAGCATTGGGGGTATAATCTTTTTTCTTTGCACACTACAAAAATAATGTTTCATTTCTGAAAAAATATCATTCTGGTAATAAAGTTCTTTGAAGCATTACTAGGCTATTATACAATTTTCCATACCACCTATATGCGGTATTGCACAAGGCTCGCAAACGACATTTTTTTTTTTTTTTTTTACATGGAGTGTTTCCCAAGGAGGCCTATCAAAACCATGAGCCTCGGAAAAAGAGGCTTCGGACCTTTTTTTTTTTTTTTTTGTTCCGGTTCAACTAAATATTATATATATATATATATATATCGTTCAGTTCCGGTTGACGTTCCATCAAAAATAACGGTTTACGGCTCGGCTCTGAATAAATAATTTTATTTCATGTATATTCTTATATTAGGACTAAATATATAATTCTATCATAAACAAAAAAATGTAATTCTATCAAAACTGCTGAGCAGCTGGTTTGTCTATCTAAACCACATATGGGCAACCTCCGGTCCGCGGGTCGGATGTGGCCGACGCAGGCTTTTGACCGCCCCGTGGAACATATCAAAACCCATATAAAACCCATACAATCCATTCAAAATCCCATATAAATCCCCATTATAAGGCCCGCGACGCCACTACTTGTATGCTAGATAAATGTACGCTTAAATGTTACTTTGAGTGCTTAGACAAATCAGTATTCAATGTTATCATAAATTTAAAAAGACGAAATCATAAATAATTGAAGGGGGCCTCCTGCAAACGTTTTAGTGGGAGGAGGGCCTCAAACTTCAGCGGTACGCCATTGCTTCTGTGGTTTAGAATATTTTACGAAAATTTAACAAGGCATGCAGGCTTATTAATTACTAGCCGCCTCAGGCGACCAGTTGGTTCGCCATCTTAATAAATCTTGTTTCTACCGGCTTCCTAGGCACTGAAGTATCTCAGATTCTGAATGGAATTTAAAAATTAAGATGGTTACAAACAGGAGCGGCCCTAGGATAAGGGCCGCCCGCTGCTAACGTAAAAAAGACGCCCCTTTTATGCTCTACTTAATTTTTGAGTTCGACATGACTCCCCTTCGAAGCCGGCGCCCGATGCGATGATTACCTTGCTTACCGTGGAGCGATGGGCCGCCCCTGGTTACAAAAATAAGATTGTTTAATGATAAAAACTTACAAAACGGTACAAATTATTTTCGTCCTATATTATCTCTGAAGAGATTCTATATATATCGGCCGTTATCAAAAAACGGAAAGGAAAAAAAAGTAAGAAAATCTAAATACTTTCAGATTTTAAATACGCACGAAAGTGCTATATACTAAAAGCGTATCTTAATCCATGCGTCTTCCCTATTTTTTTTCCTTGTTTAAGTCGGAAAGTGTATCATTATTTATGAGTGTGATTAAACAAAATTAAAATTGATATTTCTAACATCCTCCTTCTGGATGTAATACATTAGAAATAGAAGGGAAAAAGACGCGCAGAAAAATGCATAATTCGAACTGAATGAAACTTTCAAAAACTTATTTTTTGTCTGTTTGTTTGTGTAACATGTATTTCGGATTTGTGTGCTTGTCCCAGATCCCGCTTATAAATCAACGTCAGAACAAAAAACTGATTCAGGAGATTTTATTTATTAAAAACTGAGTATTCTATAAGTTTGCGCCATCTGTCGAGGGCTTTGTAAAATAAAAACTCAAATGTATTCTTTTTTTTTATATAAAAGGTAGTTTTTTTGTATATTATAGGAACAATTTTTTTTCACGCGATAGAAAGTAGCCCGTTTGTTAATACACGACTTTAACTGTCTTTGGTTTCTTTGTCTATCTCCAAATTTCAACCAAATCTGTCAAACCGTTTCAGCGTGAAAGAGTAACAAACGTACATACATACATTGAAGTTTATAATATTAGTAGGATAAAGGTATATAGCGCATTCCGTGAAAACGAAGTTTTTTTTTTTTCTCTCCCCTCCCTTTCAAGTACAACGAAAGGAGTCTTACAGAGTATTCTGACTGTTTTTGCACAGAAAAGTTTTTAGTCTGGGTAAAGAAAACTGAAATTTTTGACTTTCAGGGTCTCTAGATCCATTTAATTAATTAGTGAAAAAGAGGAGAGAGACAGCCGAAAAGCTGAAGTTTTTCCGGAGTCAGCCAATTTCTAAAACATGGATAAACAGTCGCGTATAAATCATGATTCCCGTCTCTGGTTTGCCCTTGCTCCCGTGTGACGATTCCAAGAATCTCTTTCCCTCTTTTATTTTTTTCTTTTCTTTTCCCCTGGTATGTGTATGCAGCTCTCCTCAAGACACATCAGGCTGTTCTCCTTTTGGTGTAATGTAATTACAGGGAAACTTCTCGTGAGCGGCCACCCTCCATTCCGCTAAAACGGTCATTAAGAGAGGTGATCGCTAAAAGAAATATAAACATTCAATAGCAAAAAAACACCAAAAGATATTGTTTGTTTTCTCTGTCATGAAAATAAATACCAATACATAATTAACCCTTTAACGCGCAGTGTTCCCTCTCTGGGAACACCAAACTCTGACGTTTTGATTGTTGCCAGTCACGAAGAATAGATTTGATTTCTAGAAAAATAGTTGCGGGTGACAGAGCTCCACGAGAATCCTTTACTTTTTAGCACGTAATTTCCCGTTAAAAAAATTGTCACGATTATTTTTAACAGCACTGACATCTGCTGAAAAATGGAAGAATGCGAGAACAGCTGGATACATTGCCCAATGCTGAAAAAAGGGCAGCCTTTGCCATCGCTCGACTTAACTACCAGCAAAATGGCGGACTATCGAAACGTTCATCGCGTGCCGCACAGCCAGCTGTCGTCAAAAAAAGGGTCTCTCGATCTGTGGCACGCGAAGAACGTTTCGATAGTCCGCCATCTTGCTGGTAGTTAAGTCGAGCGATGGAAACGGCTGCCCTTTTTTCAGCATTTATCAATCTATCCAGCTGTTCTCGCATTCTTCCATTTTTACAGCAGATGTCCGTGGTGTTAAAAATAATCGTGACAATATTTTTACGGGAAAGGACGTGCTAAAATGTAAAGGATTCTCGTGGAGCTGTGTCACCCGCAACTATTTTTCTAGAAATCAAATCTATTCTTCGTGATTGGCAACAGTCAAAACGTCAGAGTTTGGTTTCCCAGAGCGGGAACACTTCGCGTTAAAGGGTTAAAAAAAAAAGCGAAAATTACATTTAAGGCTTTTTTTTTGTTGAGAGAGGAAATAATCTGTTTTGTTGCATTAGATTACTACTTGGAGCACAGTGGTTCTAAATAAATAAAAAAACAGTCTTGTATCGTTCCGCAGATTCGTAATTCAGTAACGTTGGAAATGTGTCTCGCAAAACAACTGTGAATCTTGGTCGCGTCTCGTCATCCATCCCTAGCTCTGAAATTTTCTAGACGAAGTAAAGGGGGGGGGGGGACGGGATCAGGGAATTAATTTGATTCAGTATCAGAAAACTTTATTTTGGAAGTGTTCATTAAAATGTTACTACATATGAAATTAAATTAAAATTTGATATGCATAGTAAACACATATTTTATATTAATTTTTTTCTAAAATAAGTAATTGCAGTGCATTAAATAAATTTTTTAACACTCAAAACGTCCAAGTTAAATTGAGATAGATGAGTATGGGGAGGGAGAGGGGGGATTAAATATTCAGATTAACAATAGTGGGATTCATATCGCATAGGTGGTTTGAACATCTCTGTTATAGAAACATTTATTTAAATAAAGCCAAACTGCACTCTAAAAGAAAATTGTCTCTTTGAAAGCTGTTTTACTTATAAATTATTTTTTAAGGGCATTATCTTATTATAATTTTCTTTTCAATGGGAACAATATCTTCCTCTCATTCCAAACTTACCCCCCCCCCCCAAAAAAAAAAAAAAAAAACAGTTGCATTTCAATCGTTCGTAAGATATACACATTCAAATCATTTCTCTTGCTCTCTCCCCTATTCTCTCTCTCTCAAAGTGAAATAAGAAGGTGAAATTACCTCTCACGCATGGAATAATAAATTATTCTCCCTGCATTAAGACGTACCAATTTATTTCTCTCCCTCCCCATTTCTCGTCGATGATGTCGAATTTATCGAAAACATATGGAGAAGGAACCCAAGTTATAAAAAAAGAGTGGGCCCCCAATTTACACTTTATTACTAACGAGTCAGGTAGGGTACAACTTAACAAACGTGAATGGGGAGAATATTTATCAACCATGCCACGAAGCCAGATTGCGGTTTTGAAGTGGCATTACATTTGTGAGAAATTATTTAAGGCTGCCCTTTTACTTTTGAACTTACTGTTTTGCCAGGTGTTTAACCACGCGAGAGGCACGGCACGAAAATATTTAGCATGTCTGTTCACAAGTTATATTATGTATGCACCTGGTGAACGGGTAACAGTGAAAATTTTTCAGGGAAAAAATAAAAAGCATCCAGATTTTTGCAATATTTTTAAATAGATGGAGCCTCAGTCCACTTTATATTGAGACTTCTGAGCTTAAGATTATGTTGTTAGTAATCAAATATACTGGTTTTTATTTATAAAAGTGTATAGCCAACAAAAGTATATAATTTACAATTGTGTGCCCTAGAAGTGGACGAGCGCATACCGCTTTTAACTGGGAGACAGAAGGTGCCTGGTTCAAACCCAGGTCGCGTCCGCCGACTAGCTGTTCGGAGTTTTCTGTGGTTTTCTCAAAGTTTGCGTAAATACGGGTTGTAGGACCCCTTAGAAACCCCCCCCCCTCTCTGCCTAGATCCTTCGAGTAGATAGTAGGCTGTAATATTTTGCTATTTAATATGGGCACGAAATTAAAATAGTATTTCATGATCACTTTTGATATAAGGCCCCATATATTCCGAGAAAAACTTTGAAATATATCTATCAGCTTTAGTCTTACAAGAGACGGAGCTTTATTCCTTAAGCGTAATTGTATGGGCATTTCTTTACTAAATGTAACTGTAAGTATCTAAAATTCTCACTTTCTTTTTTTCTCAGATGCATGTACTGGCTATACGGGCCTTCGACACTAGAGAGGCTCGAAGTATTAGCCACTTTATTATGTATATCACGCACTTATATCACCTAGTAAACGGTCAACGTTACCCCCTGTACAGGCGTAGATAAATGAACATCCCAACCCATACCGGAAGTCGAACCCGGGCCCATAATCAGTGTGCGATATGTGCTACTACAATCTAGAACGGCTTCCAGGCAACACTGAACATGGCAGTGTTAAAGTTTAGCGTTCTGTCCTACCAAGCGGCAGTCGAGATCAGGCATTTAGGTCAGTTTTCTCCAGATGTAACATGAATATGCGCTACAACCCCTTAAAATGTCCTCTGACCAAGGCACCCCTTCCTAGGTAGATAGACCTTGCGTAGCTTAGCGTCACAACACAACAATAATAGTAGCGACTTCTTGCAAATTATTCAGTATTGTAATTTTCTTAAAAATTAATTTGGCTACATCAAAAGTCTGTAATGCAGATATTAACATCATTTAAGCAATTCTTGTATTTGAAAGAGAATGTGAATGATCAACGGTTGCGAAGTAAAAGGCTGGGAAAGGACTGCTTTTGGACACCCTGTATAATTAAGCCCGATGTTCGCAACCTTAGCGTATTTTGTTTACTGTCTCCTTTTTGGAATAACTGCAGCTGAACGGCTGCAGACTGCTTGCACCCAAATTTATCAAGCATCAGATAAGCGACCTGCTAACAGAGTGAGGCGTCATCGTGTGTTACTGACAAGTGAGATACTGCTCTTTTTTTTTGGTCGGAGCAAAAAAGGAAGCATAATTGAAACTTGTTCGTTACTAAGTAATAGTTTTTTAAGTTGGTCATTACAGGAAAGAAAAATAATAATTCAATAATAAAAATAAATAAAAAATAATAAATAAAATAAATAAAAATTAATTAATTAATAATAATTTAAGTGATGTCAATGTAGAAGTAGAGGATGATTGGGAAATCAGACCAGCCTTCGAAATGATTACGCAGTTGCGTAATCGATTACGATTACGTTTTTTTCAGATGGAGACGACCATTAGATTCGGTAAGCCCAAATACTTTACTTTGTTCATTCCATCAAATTACTGTAAAACCCAAATATTAATTTCCTCGATTACGATTAGATTACGATAATCAAACAAAAAACTTTCGAATACGATTGCGCATGGTGAGATTACGATTAAACTACGATTACAAAATATTTTTTTTAAACATGCGTAGTTTTTTAACAGTTTTTATGCAGAGGGCAGATCTAATTATCAAATGAGACTGGTAAACACCAGTTAAAAGACAAAATAATTAACACTTTGTAAAATAACACACATAAAAGGATCCTTGGATACAGGTGTAACCTGTTTAAGCAATGCCCTGCAATAATACAACAGTGTAGATTTTTTCCTTTCTGTTCATGTGTTGGATCTCGTCCCACAGATGCCGGAATACCTTGCTGGGCGAAGAGAGGACAGATGAGAGACAGCAACGCTGGCCACAGAAAGGATAATTTTTTTGCTTTACGTTTGTGTAACAATGTGAATGAGCATTTTAAACCGGGGTTCAAGATTTTTCAGCATTTTGACTAGATTGTCAAAAGCAGGATCCCCGAGAAAAGAAATTTAGCGAAGACTTCACACACAGTTTGAGTTTTTTCTGTTACCTTATAATTCGACGTACAAGCTAAAACTGAGTGAATGTAATCCTCTAATCGTTTCAAGGGATTAAGATTACGGGGTGCTTATTAGATTACGACTATATTACGATTATTTAATCACAATCTAGAAATTTAACTTTCGAGAATACGATTACTCAGGGATTAAATTTTCAGATTACGATTACATTAGATTATTTGTAATATAATTGTACATAATATTGTAATATGTATTGTATAATATAATTTTGTAATCGATTACAATTACACGAAGTCTGGATCAGACAGCCTTTTTCTTTCTCGTTGCTACCCTCCGTGAAGACTGAGATTTTGCAATGAAGTTTGCAGTAACTGGGTGTGACGAGATCACCCTTTTTCTCGTCGAGCAACCATCTCTGTTTCAAAATTCGCTTTTTTAATTTTAAATGGATGTGATTGAAAATTAAAATTTCGGAAATGTCTGATTCTCTTCTTAAAAAAAAAAAAAATAAAAATAAAAATAAAGTTGTAAATGTCCATCTACCCCTCTCTACCTTAAATAAATATATATATAAATAATAATAATAATAACAAAAATTAATAATAATAGCAAATCTAGAGTATATTTGTGTGTTGGTGGTAATTTCCAATCCATTAACCAAACAGCCAATAATAAGATAATCAAATACCGATATTAAATTGCAGATTATACTTTTTTAAACTCAAGTTAAATAGTTAAAAGTTGTAGAAAATGTGGGAGAAAATTTTCCCCATTTAAATTTTTTCACATCACAGACTCTTTATGGATCTAGAAGACCAATCAAATTCAAAGTTTTTTACCTCCCCTTCCCCTCTGCACACAGTCGAATATGGCATTTGGCAACGGATACAGAGTAAAACCTCCTTATCAAATATCAGAGAACTAAACTTTAATGGAACTTTGCATTTTGGAAAATTCGTGCAAATGGCGTTGCTGCTGAATGTGAAAAAAGAGTTAACTACAATAATGGTAATAGACAGAAATTATTAAAACATTAGTATTGTATAAAGCCGGATGCAAATGGATGCAACTTTTTCAACGTCTGGCAACAAAGCAACCGATTGATGCTTTTTTACTATCAATTACTGCCTTCTAACGATTGCGAAATTCAATTAATTATTTTGATTTGTATAACAATTATAATTTATACAGCTATGTAAATAATATTACATGATAAAGATCTTAGTTGATATAAGTTTTATCTGCATGCATTATTTAAAAATTTCTTAGGGACAAAATTGTCAAAAAATTGTGAAACAGATTTTCTTTAAAAGAAATTTTCTTTTTTTGTGTGTGAAAATTTGTGGCATAATTGAATCCCGATTATTTACAAAATTAAAGTCTGACTGTAAAAGAAAGTTCGAAAAATTTTAGAGGTTTGAAAAATTTGCTTGTTAAAAATTTGGCTCCAAAATGAATAATTTTTAGAAATAAAAAATTCTTTTATTATAAATATTCCGTTCTTAACTATGTAAGTTTTGTGGAAGTGGCATTCAAACAAAGTTTTACTGCATTTAAATTTTAATCGAGCACTTCCTAACTTTTTTTTAGATATAAATTTCAGAAAAGTTTAGCAATTATTTGTTAAGTTAAAGTCAGAAAGTTGTCCATTGTTCGTATAATTTTTGCTAACAATTGTCCAACTTTTACGCAACTTACACGATTATATATGAAATGATCGTGCTAATGGCTTAAGTAATATTTATAGATATATCTTATTTAAAATAAATGCTATTCTATCAAATGTTGAAAGGAAAAATAAATAAATCAATAACACTCAAAATAAAGGTTCAAAATGCATACCATTAGTAAAAATAATTTAAACAATTTATTAGTGGACAAGACTACAAGATCTTTATTTTAACTGCAATAAAACATCTTAAGTAAAATTATGTTTGAAATTCTTAATCTCTGATAACTGGTGATTGATTTTCAACCTTTTTATTTTCAGGCTTTGACAATATATATTCCCAACCAAAAACTTAGCTTTATAGACATCTGAATATATGTAAATTTTGTCACTGAGACTGGCCCACAATGTCTTCAAGAAACTTTTAGTACTTATAAAAACAAATTTATAAGGATATTGTTTAAAACAACTACATTAAATAACTTCTTATGAAAGGCAGATAATAGTAAACTTTATTTAAGTCTTCGTACTTTCATACAGTTATTTAAGGCTGTTAAAAAAAATAGTGTTGTGGCACGCGATTTTTGAACAAATAATTATTAAATAAACCAATGATTTTAAACATTCGAAAAATTTAATACTCTTTCTTTATAAACTATACCATTAACCTTTATCAACAATAAGCTTATAGATCTAACGCAAATTTCAGAAAAATTCTTAAGCACAAAAATCGTCTAGCAAAGTAAGCCGAAGTGCTGCGCATGAAGAGAATTAATACTATTACTGCATGTTTTAAAAAAATTTCCTGGATCTTTCATAACTCATAGGTTGACCGTTTGTAAAAGTACATGTAAAGCTTGTGAAGGCACATTCTAAAACTTTTCCAATCTTATTCCAAGTGCTATTGGATTTTTTAAAAAGCTACTCAAAAGTTGCATTATCTCTAAAATGAACAGTCTTAATGGAAAAAACACTCAAAATACTGGCGTTAAACGTTAAAAAAAAATATAAACTTTGTGTAAAAACACGCATAAAATGTTATTTATGTCTCACAAAACAGAGAGGCGCATTCTTCAGCTTCAAATAATCAGTTTTAAGTCAATAATTTTTGAGATACAATATTTTAAAATTTTTCAATTCAATTTTTTAAAAATTCATATTTTTCTAAATCGGAAGACAAAAGAACTTTTTTTAAAAAAATATTTTTTTTTTCTGTATAAAAAGTTGTCAATACTCATAAATGAAAAGTTTTTCACTTTATATGAAGCAGCTCAAGTATTAAAATTTATAACAGACTTTAAATACTTGATAGTTTCGTTTAATCAAAAGTAAGAGAAATGTTTGCGAATAGCGAAACTAAATGTGGTCAAAATATTTAAATACCACTGTATCTAAACACTGAAGAAGCTCCTTTCCAAAGATTGATTTAATATCGAAGAAAGCTCTGAAACTACAGATAAGGAAATAAGTCACCGTCTTTATCAGGTTTTAACAAATATTTTAATAATAATTTAATAATCATACCGAATATAATGTGTCACATTTCCTTAATATTTTTCAACAAAACTAACAATCCTTTTTCTCGAACAATTCGAAAATTTCGCTCATATTTTTTTAGGAATGTAGTCAGATCCAGGCGCGTAGCCAGAAAAATTTTCCGGGGGGGGGGGGGATATGAACTTATATGTGTATAAATAGACGGAATTTCATCACTAATCCAAAAATTTCGGGGTGGGGGATATATCCCGATACCCCCCCCCCCTGGCTACGCCCCTGGTCAGAACATAATTTCGGGGGAAAAGAGACGTCAGGAAAAGAATATTTTATAGGAGCTAGCTAGGTTATATTAATTTTGTTAACAAAAATCTTTACTTCGGGAGGGGGCAGGGGTTATTTATTTTCTTGCTAAAAATTGATTTAAAAAATATGTAACAAAATTATTTGTTTGGGGCTCGGCTGTTTGTTTATTTTTATGTGCTTATTTTATTTTTTAAGGAAGTTTTTCTTTACATGTGTGACTAACACTTAAGTATATTTTAATATATACAGTTATAAATGTTATGAAAATTAAAAGTTCTCTTGCAATCAATTGTATATCTATGATTTATATTTTACGAATTTGTTAAATTATGAAAGATATGAGTTTAGACTGACTTGTCCTGTTTGTACTTTTCAGAAGTACTTCTTATTTTATTTTTATTTTTTTCTATTTCATAGCAGGTTAGTATCCACTTGTAAGGGAATCTAGTTCTTTTGTGCCATTTACAAACTAAAAACATACTGTTTAATTTGTTCGTTCTCATAATTTAAAAAGACGTAATGGAGACGACTCTCCTTTGATAAATGTTCCTTCCACATTAGGTTTTTTAAACGCTGCACCGAAGCCCAGCGATTGAGCACGCGCAAAGCTGGCTTCAAAGAAAAATACCACGTTCAAAGAACCATCTGGGAAGCAACATTTGCTAAGAAGGAGATACTTCTCCGTTGCGTCTCTTTAAATTATGCGAACGAACAAGTTAAACACGGGTTCAATATTGACTGATCGTTCCCCCCCCCCCCCTGAAATTTTTCAAGATCCTCCACTGCTTAATGGCCCCATGAGTTGTGTCCCAAAACTTCTGAGTCAGGCCCTAGGATTAGTATAACTGGATAGAGGTTTTTTTTTTCACTTTTAAAAAAGTTCTCATAGAAATTTTCTCTTCCTATTTTAGGAATATCAGACATAAATGCTTTTAAATGGTGCTTAGTCCCTTAACATTACCCAGTTAAGCACGTGCCAAGGGGGTCTTGAACAGAACGCAGCAAATTTGATTTTAAATAATGCTGCTAACAAAAATTGAAGGTTTCTTTCTTCTTCTTCTTTTTATTTTTTTTAAGCTGAAATTACAGGAAAACCTCCCACCTAGACACTTCCTTAAGAAATGCAATTTTTAGGGAAACGAAACTCATGATTTATGCATAGCTTCATAGATTGGGACATAATTTGTAGGAACAACCAGAATCCAAATTTTGGGAGGCTTTATAGAAATACTGTTCTAACTTTCTGGAAGTGGATGATTCTCATTCTCAAAAAAAATGTTACTATTTCTAATTCTAGCAATTGTTTAGAAGATTTGTTTTTCTGGAACTTTGAATTATTATTGGCAATGAAAAATATTTTATTTCACATAATATAGCAAAATTTAACAAAACTTGTACAATTTTCATTCTGAAGAATATAGTCGATTTTTTAGTTAAAAAAATTGTACAAGGTGACTCTGTAACCAGACATTAAATAAATAAGTAAAAAAAAAAAGGTCGAACATGTCATCTGTCACATGTATATTACTTGACATGTAAGAAAAATCATAAATTCTTAACACTTAAATTACATATAATCCAACTATTCAACAAATTAACAAATTAACTAATTAACGAGTTAATCTTCACTTTGTTCGGCTGCCCAATTTTAAAACACAGTAAGGGACAATTTTTCAAAATGGATTTTTTAGCATTTTTCGTTCTAACAGAGTCGTGTGAACATGATTTACTTGGTACTTTTCAATAATTTAATTTTTTCGTATATATATCAAAATGGATAAACCTAGTAAGTGCTTTTTTATTCAATTTGACAAATTTAAAACAAAGTAACACTTTCAACAATTTAAAAAACCTTTTGGGAATCCCTGAAAGTGAATGATAAGTCTAAAGACTTATCATTCCCTCATTGCTAATAACGAATCAATAGAAAGTTTTGAAGAATAAATTAATTGGTAAGAATATTGTAAGTTTTCATAATTGTTTCTAATTTCTCATATCATTTGTTAAGTTAAAATATATTTTAAAAATGCGTAAAATGGCAAAGTAATTTTATCTGGCCATGTTATCAGAAAGTCGTGATTTTATTTACTTTGCGCTAATAGATTTCATTGTGAAAAAACCCAAGTATATGTTAATTGTATTTATAATCTAATTTTAATAGCCGTTATTACATAAATATTTATAGTAATATATTAAGACATAATACAGTGTGAGACGCATATCATTGGAAAAATTAAATTAGAAAAACACACTGGCTTTGAATTAATTTATTTTTTATTTTCTGTTCATTGTTTAATTATTAATAATTATTAATAACCAGATGTTTTTAATAAATAAAATTAAAAACTGTCCCTAATATTGTTTTTTATCTATAAGTTTATTCTACTGATTTATTGCACAAATCTCTAATTAATAACCAAGTAAGTGCACTTACTGTGTTCTTGAATTGGTGAAATATAATTTTTTTTCACGATCCAACAACTTTTTAACCTAGTAAGTGCAATAAATATCACAACACAAGTAAAAATGATATTTATATATATATATATTTCTACATGTTGTCATCCTAATCTGTGACAATAATCAGAGGTTAATTTGTTGTGCAAAAATACCATTTCGTGAGGCTAAAAGAAAATAGGTTTTATTGATTTTCTGGAAAATTTTAAATGTGTCCCTTACTGTGTTTTAAAATTGGGCAGCCGTGTTACCAGGCACACATTTTATCTTAATTAAAAAGTAAATAAATGAATAAGTATAGACTATTTTTTTGCAAATGTTTGTTTATTTTACTTTCTGATACTAAATTTTGTGAATGTACATTAATGTTTATCAATATATCCATAACAAAAAGAAAAAAAAAAAAAAAAACGTTGAAAACAAGGGACACGATTTCGTAACATTTTTTGAGAATGATCCAAATATGAGAACAGTTACGATACCAATGTAATCGAGCTATGCAAGTGCTAATGAACGATTTGCACTAAATTTTTAACAGAAAATTAAATTTAAAAAGCCTGCACTTTATGAACACTTTAAAAACTAACAAAATTACTAGAATCTGGTAATTTTTCAGAATTTTTTCTCTTGAAAATAATATTACGAAATCTTCTCACAAACGTTACTGTGCACACCTTTATAAGTAGTAATAACTTATAAAATTTATGAAAAGTTGCAAACGAATTTCTTAAACGTGCACTGATTTGTAAATGGTAGCACTAAGCAAATCGTGAAAGATGACTGTGTTTTGGGGGAGTTTTTTCCTGTAAATTTCATGAATCATAAAAGTTCACGAGCTGAATGGAACTCATGAAAATACAATTTTAATTATTTTGAGTAATGCTAATTTGATTATTTTATTATTAAACCCACATAACTGTGTTTTTGTTTAAAAAGAAAGAGCCCAGTAGCAAGAAAGACTTTTTTTGGGAAAGGCTTAAAAAGAAGGTTAATTTCATCTTAGCCAAATATTATTCTAGAGCAATGTAAATTAATTTCGGAAGGGATAATTTATTAAAGAAAAGTTCATTTGGCCTTGGCCGAAACAAGGTGGCGGAGTGAAGCAAAATGTTAAGCATTCTTTTTTTTTTTTTTTTTTTTTTTTGGAGGGGGGTGGGGGGGAGTTGCAAGTTGAAGCCCCCTACCCTGATTTCTCTGCAGCTTTTTAAAAATTAGATAAGAGTGGGCTCTCATTTGATTACAGCCACACTGCATTTCAGTAAAATCTCATTCCAACAAACTTCATTTTTAAAAATATTTCAGACTGTAAAAATTTAAATATTTGTACTAATACTAATAGTACAGCACAAACTACTTTTAGAGAGTTTCTCAGAATAATAAATTTGGTCCTTAACCTTAATGAATTTGGTCCCCCTAAAACTATTTATGCTAAGATTTTACTGTACCCTTAAGATTCAGAATATAGATGATGATGGCATGGGCATCTCTTCTTGCAGGAACTCAAAAGCAGGTCATACTACAATATTTTATTTATTATTTATTTTAATTTATAGGCAGATTGCAGAAAACACCCTTCTATGAGCATGCCGTTTTCCGGCCATGGGGCTTCGAATCGCACTTGCTGGTCAACAGCGATTGTTTCAAGACCCAAACAGGGAATCCACGATGGACTATGGACAAGACCTCTGCCGTCTCTTCTTTAGGGGGGGTGAAGAGAGCGATCCGTTGACGCAACAGAAAGATTTTTAGTCCTCTCAAGAAAAATGAAATTACTAGCTCAACAAGTTAACTATTTGTTAAGTGTCTATTTCTATGCCCAGATAAGCACGTAGCCAGACGTTTTTTCGGGGAGGCCCTCTAAAAGATAGAATCTAGCACAAAATGTCTTAATTATTGACATCCAAAGTACAAAAATCCAAATTCAGGAAGAAACCGATTCCTTAGCTACATCCTTTGTTAATTTTGACAACCCCCCCATCAACATCATAGAACTAGATCTATGATCAACATAAGCACGTGCATCGTTTGCCCATCCCCGCTCTCTCTCTAGTTGCAGTTCTAGATAATTGAAAAGCCCCATACCTGCAGGGCGTTATTTACACGGGAGTTCAGGTCTTGTATTTCTTTTTCTGACAAAATTTTTGCATATTAGGCAGAACTCAGAGGAACTAATACTCCCGGAAGCCCACCGTTACAATAATTCGACATTCTTTTCCACTTCACACACAAACTGATTTTAGTTGACAGACCAGTGAGGCCTCGTTTTGTCTCAAACCGATTCGAGCGTATTCAGAACACCAGATTTTGGGTCTTCCACTGTACATTGTTTACATTTCTTCATGTAATCTCAGACTATTTCATATCACTGTTCCGTGAAAAAATAAAAAAATGTCAAATGATATTTTATATGGGTAAATCTTTGATTTTTTATTTCATTTTTTAACTCCCATATTGCAGGGGTGGAGGGCATAGACACCCATACCTATGGGCAGGGAGGGTTTATGCCCAGCCCCCCTCTAGCTTCCATTCCCATATTACCGTTATGATTTACGTACTAGTATAACGTTAAAGTGGTTCAACACTAGTATCTTTCTGGGGCAGGACCCCTGACTTGGCTCCCCTCCCTACAAACAATCATATATGGGGACCACAGCCGGGTCATAGAAGTAATACATCTACGAGCCGGGTGTGGAGTGGGGGAGTTACAGTACGCTTCTGCCTACGAATATAAGCTTTGGAGAAGCGGTTCCTAACCTTTTAACATTGAGCGCCTTCTCCCTATCCCTAAAAAATGATAACTTGGGATGGCGGCCCTCTTCCTCACATTCCTCAACAACATACAGTTTTATTCTCCTACAATGAACATTTAATCGCTTTTCTACAAAATAAGATAACCTTTTAAACGTGCATTACCACTTGCTCTTTCCCTGTTTTTCTCACTGGTGGAGGGGGGTTGCTTCACCGGTTGGGAACCGCTGCTTTAGAGAATATTAGGGAACCTTTATATTTATTTTTTTTGCTACGAATTCAGCCCTGCTTACCTGTCTTTGTTTTCTGCGGCCCTGTCCCTCTGCCTCCGGTTCTTGAACCAGTTGCTGACCTGGGTGGTGGTGAGTCCGGTGGCGTCGGCCAGGTCCCTCTTGTCCCTCGGGGAAGGGTACGGGTTGTGGTGGTACCACTCCCGGAGGATGTTCCGGGACTTCTCCTTGAAGCAGTAGCTCATCTCCTCGCCGTCCCAGATGGTGCGCGGGAGGGGGAACTTGCGCCGGATGCGGTACTTGCCCACTGCGCCCAGGGGCCGGCCCCGCAGCCTCTCCGCCTCGATGTAGTGCGCCTTGAGCCACAGGGCCTGCAGCTTCGGGTGGGCGCTCGGCGTGAAGGAGTGGCCCTCCAGGATGCCGTACAGCTCCTTGAAGTTGCCCCGGTGGAAGGCGACCAGGGCGCGGGCCTTCAGCACCGACTCGTTCTTCTGGAGCTGGTCGCAGGCCGGCAGCGACCACAGGAACCGGCCGAGCCTCTCGATGTTGCCAGACTGCTGGAGGACCTCGCAAACGCAGGCCACTTGCTCTTGGGTGAAGCCGAAGGAGGGAAGATTGTTATTGTTGCCGCTGCTGTTGTGAGTGGGGGAATGGCCCGTGCTTTCGGACATGTCCCGCTCATGAGGATGGCTCTGGATGGATTTGGATGGACTGAGGGCGACTCTTGAGTGTCGTGCAGATTAAAATTCCCAAACACAAAATAGAATAATTGATTCTTTTTTTAAAAAATTCCTTCACGGGATTTTAGCCGGAAATGGCACACACATGAACCGAGTTAGCCCAGAGGATGAGGCTCACTCTACTCCATATCGCAATTTGGAGCGCGGTCCAAGAATCTTACAACGCAACTGAGAATTTTTTTTACTCTCCCTCTATCGCGGGTTGCCATGCAACACGGAGAACAGCGCGACACCGCCAACACTCGCCAAGTGAGAGGAGAAAGCGAAAGTTTGGAGGAGGGAGAACTTGAAATCTCTTAAGAACGTTGAAACTCAGGAAAAATACATCAGGGCTCGCTCAAGGGGCAGACAACCTGCACATTTATCGGGGGCGACAAAATTCAGGCTGGTATTTTGGCTGTGAGTGTGAGAAATATTAAATGTTGAATAAATCGAGTTTTTCTTTCACAAATATTTATTTTGCATTGCCCAGGGCGGTATTTTGGGATGAATTTCCAAAATACTTTATTTATTAGCAAAGCGGTGACGGCATTTAATATTTTAGTCCAAGGCTGCAAAACGGGTAGTTCCAGGCCCTGACCACATCGTGAATCAACTACCTTTATGATCTTAAAATTTTTAAGTCATTTTTTTCAAGTCAAGGAGTTTATTCATTTATCTGAGATCAAAGCCGTCCCTCTCTCAATTTTTGAAAATTCTAGAATGGTGAAAGCTACGTGATAAATGAACGAACTGCTTAGGAAATATTGTCTAGATGAAATACTATATGAAATATACTATCATGTGATAAAATTATACATGTATAAACTTAAACGTATGATAGGTAAGAACTTTTATTTCTGTTTTTTAATCAACAAAAGAAATCTTGAAAAGAACACTGCTAAGGTAACAACGTAATAAAAAATACTTGTGTCATGAAATGATCGATATTTCTTGAAACTAATTTTCATCTTATATTTTCAGGAATATTTTAATGCAAGTTTCCTTTTTTTAATTATTATTATTATTCATTTTATTTATTATTTTTAATTAATTATTATTATTATATTCTGTAAAACGGCGGTTTTTCCTCCTTTCTTGCCTTGCCTCAGATACTTTTTTCTTCTATTTTTATATTATTAGGTGCACACTACTTGCTGCTATTATTACCTTATTAATAAAAGCCTAGGTGTAAGAAGGTTGTACCACTCCTCAGGGTTGTATTCCGCGTCCAAAACAAAACTTTTACCGCCATTACTCCAAAAAGATTAAGAGTTAAAAAAAAAAAAAACATAATAAAATCCACATCGTTGGTTCGATTGGCTTGAAAATTTTCATACTTATGTAATATACATAATCTGCCCTACTTTAAAAATCTGAACATCTACCTTTTACTGATTTTTAACAATTTTTCCTTTTTTCTTTTTGCCCCTTTAAACTTAGAAAAAGAGGTTGGGATAAATGAATATTGAGTAAACAGCCAAAAAACAGGGTATTTACGATTTTTAGTTATTTTTATTGCATGTAACTGTTCCTCCAACTCAGGAGCAGTTACATGCAATAAAAGTAACCCAGTTGAAAAACAACCGTGTTCCCAAGACCCCCCCCCCTCTTTTTTCGTCTTTCATATACTTTAGGAGTTTTTGAGAATCCACTTTTACACTCTGTGTTAAACTTACAACTGTTTTCAATTTAAAAAAAAATTTTAATAACCAATTTGTAGGGTGCTCGAATTTCTCGCAGAAATAATTTTTTAATGCGAGATTCTCCCGTTCTCGCACTCTAGAGGAAACTCTGCGACAGGAAAGGCAATTGGGCGATTCCCACAGTATCGTGAGTGTTTACGTCATGTTCCCAACAAGTTCGGTTGATCATAACGAAACAAAATATTGAGTTAGATGAATGTTTTTTCCTTTTTGTAAATAGCATGTTGGATTGTTTACTGACACACACACACACACACACACACACACACAAAAAAAAAAAAAAAAAAAAAAAAAGAAAGAAAGAAAATTGCACACCTAACTCAATCTTTTGTGTAGTTACGACCAACCAAACCTACTGTGGGTATCACATAAATGTTCACAATACAGTAAAATCACCCAACGTATCAAATAAAAGCTTTTGCAAATATGACAACACATATTGATAAAAGTAAATTATAATTGAACATTTTCTAGTGCAATGTATATCGAAAAAAAATCATCGATTGTACCATCGAAAAAAAATCTGAAATAATTAAATTTTCACAATTAAAAACTTTTTCTTAAAAACTAAATTGATAGATTCTGATTTGTGTTTTTCAATGTACAACTGGGCTGGGGGGATGAATCGAACAGGGTGTCATGAGTTAATAATGGCCCGTAGGCAGAGCCGGTCCTAGGGTGGAGTGATCGGTGCGACCGCACCGGGCGCCATTTCTGAGGGGGCGCCAAAATTTACTGTGTATGTACAGTTTGGTTATAGTTAAACTTGCCTTGCGAACAGCATTTTGCAGCTGAAATGGATGAGCCCATGGCCACCCTATTTGGCATATGGATTGTACCAGTGGCGCACCCAGGATTTTAGTTTAGGGGGGCCTGGGCGACATACAAATACTGCTGAACTCGGTTATAGTAACTTCGATTAGGGTACCACTTGAGTCTACATATTCGGTACCACTTGATTGTCCCATAGAACAATCAAGTGGTACCGAGTTACAGGCCCACAAGCAATGCAACTCGGTATGGAGTCATAAATAATTATCTGATCTTTTTAGTGACGTTGTAACCGAGATTAACAGTGTTTCATAAACTAACTGTAAGCATTTATTTAAAAACTTTTTCAAATAAATGTCTTTTTTGGTTAGAAATAACTTCAAGACAATTAAAAAAGGAAAAAATAATAATACATTATCGACAATTTTCATTTTTAAAGCTTTTCACTTCTAACTTTCTACCTTTAGGGGGGGGGGCTTCAGCCCCCATAGCCCCCTCCGTGGGTGCGCCTATGGACTGTACACAAGATGTGCTCAAAGATTTTCAGAAAGTGCGGGATCGAAAGATACTGATTCGTCACCGAGAATATTTACCATGTTTTGAGCGCTTCTAAGTGTTTCTTCGGGCCGGATCAAAAGCCAGGTCGGGCCATATCCTGCCCGCGGGCCGTGGTTTGCCCATATATGTCTTAAAACGTTAAATTCTGATTGTGGCAATGCTAGACTAGGCTGATCTACCAATTATGGGGGTGCCTTGGCAGGAGGACTTTCTAAGGGGTTCAAATGCATATTCATGTTACATCTGGAGAAAACCTACCAAAACTCCTGACCGTTAGATCGACAGCCCCGCGATGGGACGCGAACCCGGGACCTTCACACTTTGGCCGTCTGCCATTTTCAGTGGCATAATCAGTGTGCCATGGTGAGGCGTCTTAAACTGTTCAAAACAAAGATATTTGATTCTACTGCGATAGTAATTTTCTGTTCAGTTTTCATACGACGCTTATTCCGTTAGATGGCTAGACACTCTTTCAGATTAAACGAAACATTTTTAGAAATAATATGTTTTGTATTCATCATACTTTTAACGAAAGATAATTATATACACCTGTTTCTAATAATCTACAACATTATCTTCATCGCTATAACCTTAAAATTGAAATATGATTTCACAAAACTCGTCAGATTTTTTATCAGTCATTTAAAATGTCACTCCTGAAAGGCAAAGTGCATTGAAATAATCTAAATTGACTGACGTGCGCAGTTGGGAAAAGAAATTGCATACATGATAACCACTGAAATAATTAAAGTATATACGGGGTGATTCAAAATAGATGTTAAGGCGATTATTTTTTAAACCGTAAGTATTCGAAACATACTTCCAATTAGAAAAGTTTGTCAAAAAATTAAGACAAAATTAAGAGTAGCTTTCGGATGTGGCATTTTTTTTTACTGGGGGTTCTATACGTATTAAAATACGAAATTTAATTTTTATACGGTCCCTCCATTCCGACCCTATATAGTAAGAAGAATGTTGCCCTTTGCCTAAGAAAATTAATAAAACAAATCCCGTGTCTCTACGTGGAATAGTTAGCGAGAAAACTAAGTTTGAAAATGCTGACTTACACCGCTTTACCTACTGTGTTGGAGTCAGTTTTCAGGCGAAAAAAATCTTTACTTTAGGGGACCAACTATGAGTTGATAAAAAATAAATAAAGATCCCATTGTTGGGAAAAGCAATTAATGCGTGAAATTAACAGGTGCAATTTTACCTAAAATGATCGGTACTGATTTATCAAATTAGCGATAATTTAGTCTTTTGAGGGGTCATCCACTAATTACATCACGCTTCTAGAGAAGGAATTTTAAAGTGTAAAATAGAATGACAAAATAATGGGTGTAAGTTACTATGGTGTGGGTAACTTTCACTAGAAACTGCCAAACATACGCTGCCGGAAAATTCTAGCTAAACTAGGATTTGAGGAGCCAACTATGTCTGTCTAGTGACTATTAATATGATTTAGCCACAGTTGAAAAGTAGTTACATTTTTCTCACTTTGGAGACATCCCCTTAGTGCTTGGTGACAAATACCAAAATTTTCAAATTGATACATCGCGGAAACTATTCCACATAGCGACACGGGGTTTGTTTTATTAATTTTCTTAGGCAAAAGGCAACATTCTTCTAAATATAAAGGGTAGGTAAGGAGGGACCGTATAAAAATAAAGTTTCGTATTTTAATATGTATACAACCCCCAGTAAAAAAATACCAAATCTGAAAGCTACTCTTAATTTGACGAACTTTTCTAATTGGAAGTATGTTTCGCTCACTTACGGTTTAAAAAATAATCGCTTTAACATCTATTTTGAATCACCCGGTATAGTTTTTCTCACAGTGTGAGTGCATAAATAATGTGCGCGTGAAATTCACCTAGATTGTTCAGAGGCGAGCCTCAACTCCCTCGCAATACTTTTTATTGGGGTGGGGGTAGTGGCGGATGCAGGGAAGGGGCTAGGAGACTTCAGTTCTCCTAAACATTAGCTTCATTGTAAAATTTTCTAAGATGTGTGTGTGTGTGGGTGAAATGAGCTTTTTCTAAAAATTAGCCCCTTCCAAAAAATGTTTCATTGCTTTACAGTAACATTTTGCTTTGTTGTACATTCTGTGTAAATCAAATAAGGTTTTTTCAAAAAATTAGCCCCTCCCCATAAAAATTTCTGCATTCACCATTGTGAGGTTTCCTCGAAAATTGCGAGTTTTTATACACTCTAATGCATTCAATTGCATTTACGGTAAGAATCATTCAATAATGATTGGCGTGAAGATTAAAAAAAAAAATGCAAATGAATGCTAAATTTGAGTTTATTTAAGAGGATTTCTTAAATTCATGAAATTTAAAGGAGATTTTTACACAATTCGAGTGTTCGGCTAACTGCTGAACACGCTAGTTGTCTATGTTTATGGCAAGCAGGTGAGTAGGAATGATTGCGAGGTATGAAAAAGGATTGGTGTCCCTTCTCGCATAACGATGGAAAGCTTTAAACTCAACACCTCGGTGTAGAAATGAAAAATTGCTCTGTCTCGTCTCGTACAACAACTGCAAGGGAGAAAACAGTTTATCAAAGCTTTTTGTGGAAACATGTAGTGGAAACATTACAAAAATGAGTTCTAATAAGGAATGTGGCCACCCCTAACTGCAATGCACTGAGTGCATCGGTTCTCTATGCTGCTAATTAAGTTGTCGGACACCTCAACAGGGAGCGAAGACCATGCACGGATTAGTCATTGTTCCAGCTCATGCAACGATCTTGTAGGAGGACTTGAAGCAGCTACTTGTCTGCCAAGGTAGTCCCAAACATGTTCTATAAGATTGAGGTCTGGAGATTGAGCTGGCCATTTCATTCGCTCCAAACCTTGAATCTCAAGATAATCCTCAACAAGCACAGCTCGGTGAGGTCGGGCATTATCATCCATCAGAATGAAATCATTGCCAATAGCAGCAGCATATGGCCGAACAGAGGCATCAAGGATCTCATCCCGATATCTCACACCAGTCATAGTTCCTCCCTGGAACGCATGCAGGTCAGTGTGACCATCGAGTGGGATCCCTGCCCAAACATTATTCCACCACCTCGATAACTGTGTCTTTCCACAGTGTTGGATTGATGGTATCGGGTGCTCCGTTCCCTCCAGATAAGCAGACGTCCTGAATCACTCTCCGGTGTGAATCTGGACTCGTCTGTAAAAAGTACAGAAGCCCATCGCTGTCTGGTCCAAGGAACATGTTCTCTTGGCCAAGATAAACGGGACCTTCTCTGTCGTCCGTTGAATGGGACACATACAAGTGGTCATCTTGCATAGAGACCTGCATTGTGAAGAAGCCTTCGCACCGTACTAGCGGACATTCTTCTCTCTGATGCTACAGAGTGGTCTGCAACAAGTTGCGGCACAGAAATGCTTCTTCTTTTCCGGGTAGAAAGAGCTATAAAACGATATTCTGCGCTGTTGTAGCTCGTGGTCGGCTTAGAACATGTCTTCTGAGCACGGAAGCTTCCGTTTCCAGATTTTGAAGATTTTCCAGAAGTTGATTCCAGAGACGGTGGACCACACTGCGAGACACATGAAGACGCCTAGGAGCATAAGCCCGTGACAACTCCATTTCCATTCATACGACCGCCCGCCACCTTAACGAATCGGGCAAACAGTTTCACTAAGACATTGCGGGACCCTGTGCTACCGATTGTTAATGAATCTGTTAACAAAAGTTGTAAATCAACAAAAGTTACACGCGTAATTATGAAAGCCTGATATTTGCACATTTTTCTCTGACTCATATATGCCTGTTCTTTTCTATAAAAACAAAGTGGTAGCTATCGTTTTTGCATAAATTTGCATAAAGTTCATTCTTATAATTTATATAAATGATAAATTTTACTGTCAGTGTCATTTTTTATGGTGAGCTTCGAAAAACATGTTGTTCCTTAACTTTTGGAGGACCGTGTATATTACACCAGTTTTTACTCTCATATATATTTATATGGGAAAAAGTACTTTATTGCACTTTTAAAAAAGATAAATAAATGTCTCATTGTGGCCGAGACATTCATTAGGTCACGATGAGACAAGTAAAAAAATCTTAGAATTTTGTAGTTAACTTACAAAAAATTGCTGGTTTAAAAAATACTAGCAGTCGGTATGAATTTAGTAAAGTAAAAATAAAAAGTTTCTAATTCTTCTGTTTTTTCGATAATCAAATGCAATATGTCGTTGGAAAGATAAAACTTGAGAGAATTTAATGCAACAGAAAAAGTAAAAATCTATTTTTTGACAGAGTTTCACTTACCTGGTCTCCAAAGGTCCCATTAATCTATAACTACTAATTATTAATCTTAACAAATTGCTTGATTATTAATCTTAAGAAATGGCCTCTGCTTAGAGACACAATGAGATGTCTCACTGTGACCCAGAAAATGTGTCTCATTGTGTCATTTTAACTAAATAAAATTTTTATCAAAAGAACAAAATTGTAAAAATGTTCTTTGGTTAAAAAATATACTAAAATTTAAGAAAATTATAGGCTATAATAACGAACTATATTAATAATCTTTAATAAAGTACACAGCACTTACTTCTATTATTCTAAGGAAACTAGATGACAGTAGATGAAAACTTCTCTAAAAGTAGCATTGTGAGTAAACACAACCAAAAATTTCAGTTAATGCAATACCTGAACTAGCAGCAATTTGCAACATGGAACTCTGGGTAGTATTTAACTTCTACTTATCACACATGAAAGGCAATAAATGTCAGTAAATTAGTTGTTTGTAAAATAGCATTGTCTTATTGTTCCTCATGTCTCATTGTGATCCACTCTCCCCTACTACGCGCTATCACTACAACGATATCTGTATTAAGAGAATTACTGACTAAGTCTCGTCTTCGCGCAGCCAAAAGCAGTGGAGTCAAAATCATGAAATTAAAGGAAGAAGCATTTTTGGATAGTCGCCCGCCGCACCCGAAGGGGTGTAGATGCACAAAACATTCATCCCTTCATATACCGCCAAAAAGACTTTTTTAATGAACTAATGCATACAATAAATTTTATTACAACAAACCTTTTTCAGCATGGCGTCCATTATTTTCAGCTACCACCTGGAATCTGTAAAAATCTAAGAAGCTGTCTTTAAGACCAGTTAAATATTATATCACAACTTACCAGATGTTCTATTCCCCCAAAGCTAAAAGTCGCATAGATAGATGTCCAGGTGTCGAGGAGGCTATAGATCACGGAAGTGGCGCATGGTGGCACGCTCCTCTGTGAAATAAGTTTTTGAGGTCGGCCTTAACACAACTTGTAACATGCGGAGGAGCGTCATCTTGCAAAAAAATTCTGCGTGAAAGTCACTAATGTCCTTTCAGATCCGGAGCAGCTTGATTCTGTAGCAATGATGCATATCGTCGTTACCTGGTACAGATGGACTCGAGAGGAACAAAATACTTGTCTCATCCCGAAAAACAGCTGCAAAGCTTATTTGTCTCGTCTCGCAATTCTTATACAGTAATGGTAGAAAAGTATGTCTCGTCTCGCATCCATAAATGGCTACCCAGTGATCAAGCAATGTTCACTTGAGCGACTGTGTGATTTTGATTTCCTGAGTTTGAGAGTGACTTATAGATTAACAAAAGGTGAAATCTAATAAAAAAAAAACCAGTCACAAATATGTAATTCATAAAAAAAAGGATAATTTTAGATCTATAGGATAAATTAAAACTGACATTTTATTTGAACAAGCAAATTCCCATCCCTTCATTACACAAAATTTCTTAACTTTCTGAAAAATAGTTTCATCTGTTGAAAACTTTAAAATAGGGTCGTAAATAATCACCCTATGTATACCTAAAGGTTGTTTAAAAGAGTTATGCAGCATAGTAAAATTTGTGAAAAATTATTAAGAATTCTTTTTAGAAAAGACTCTCGCATAGCTTATTTGTTTTTGTTTTTGAAACTGTCCACAAAAGCCCTGTGGCAAGTATAATATTTTAAGAATAGCTCTAAAATTATCCTTTAACAATAATAAATTTTTCATTGAGTGATGTAGTTATTTCTTATTTCCATATTTCTTATTGCATTAAGGGTAAATAAACTTTAAAAAATGCTTACAGAGGTTTTATAGTCACGTACTACTGCATAATTAAAAAATGCATATATGTAAAACTAACAAAATGAATATTTGGATTATAACATGGGATTCAAATAATAATTAATAGTATTTAAACCTGATGTATACTTTACACACTTATGTTTATTCTAATAAAATGAGTCCAGTTTCAGGTATATAGACTCAACATTTTACGCAGACATGTAACCCTAGCGTAAGGCAAAATTACCACTCGATATCAGAAAAGAAAATACGTGTAATGCAATCCAATTTAATAAAAATCTATGGAAAAACAAGTATAGTTACATATTCAAGTAACAAATATTGAAAAACAAGTCTCGTTCCTGAAAGATGATTATATTTTCTTTTTGCTTCATTGCTAGAGGGTTGCCTGGTCGTGAAATAACCAGTTAAGAGAAATAGAAAGAGCCTATTAAAATGGAATTATTTTTAATGGAATAGGTTATAGTTTCAAAACTGTTTATTTTGGAGAAATATAGTATTTTTTTAACTTTTGCAATATTGTGTATTTAATTTTATCTTTAATAAGTTTGTAATGACGCAATTCCATAAAACTTGCCGACGTTTAGTCGGATTCTTATATAACGTACAGAAGATATTCATGAACGATCAAACTTAATGATCTCTAATCATAGCTTTAAAGACATTGAACTTTCATTAAATATAAATATACTTTTATATAATAATAAGAATAATAATTTCAAAATGAAATTATATAATCATTTAAAACAAGATGAAGCATTATTTTTAAATGCATTCTAATTTAAAATAATAATTTCTAAATATATATACATATATATATATAAGTATATCTAAAAATTTAAATGTTAAATTTGTATATAACTATAGATAGTCTACCTCAATAAATACACACTAAAATAAATTCAGCATTAGAAACAAATAAATAAATAATGTAGCGAGAGAATATGTAAAGAATATAACGATATGGGAGACGATATCTCAGATGCTTTAAAATATAAAAATCTTCCCGTTGCGCAGATTTTTGCAATTTTATCTATTTTTATTCTTTAAAAGATATTTTTAATGAAAATATTTCAAGAAAATGTTCTACCTGGAAACTTTTTATTCTGCCCAAGAACATGCTTCTCATATAAATAATATGCTTCAGCAATTCAACTCTTATCAATCGTTGAAAATTCTTAGCATTTTCCATAGCTACGGCTTTAAAATTACTTCAGTTAATCTGCTTACAGTAATGTAATAATTTGAACGCATATCTCATACTTTAGTAAAGAATTACCTATAAATTGTTTAGTTTTTTTTTTTCCAAAAAACAATTTTGCGTTTCTGTTGATTATCACAATAGTTTCTTTTGTCAAGAGAATAAAATCAAAATCTTTTACAAGATTAGAAAATCTAAACATATTTTCATAATTTTATCTACAATAAATAAAATGCGATTAAGTAGGGGAGAGAGGGGAACGTGTGAACACTTTTTTTGTTTGTTTATTTATTTTTTAATATCATCAAATTTCCGTAGCAAAAATGCAGATAAGTTTAAATAGCGTTTAATGAAATTTTTTGAGAATTTTTCGCAAAATATTTCTTGACCTTATTTTATTCTTAAAAAATTGGCACCATTCGTTCACATGTGCCCCACCCCCACCCCCACGGGGGCACATGTGAACATGCATGGGGCATATATGAACAAGATTATAAAAACAAAAACAAAAATCATCGCATTTAAAAGAAAAAATCTTTAATATATAAGTTATGGATGCAGAATATATTGAAAAGCCCTTAATAAAAATTCAACGCACATTATGTTGTTCTAACTGAAACATAAAAGGACAGTTAAGACACTTCTTGTAATGTACCCTACCAGTATGCATGGTTGAGGCAATATCATTATAATATCCTCTCTTTGGACAATTGCTGTATCATCATTTTTAGGAAAAACGAAGGTCTTATTTATTTGTTTTTGCATAAATTTCATACGTGCTTCATCAGATTCTAGTTTTTTAATTCGACCAACATAATGTTTACCAACATCACTTTACCAACTCGACCAACATAACTTTACTACTCTTTTTTGTAGAAAATTCTACTAAAACCAAATCTCGGATTTCTAAAACAATAGTTAATCGAATCCTAGGAATTCCCCCTCTTCATTGAAGCTACATTCATAATTTGACTCAAGGCGTAAAAATTGAGTTTTCACAAAATCTTACTGTTCCTTAGGAGTTGTAATAGGCCTTTTTCGTTCCTATTTAACACTTTTTTATTTTTCGTTAAATTTTCTTTTACGTTTTCTTTTGTTCAATTACTTTTCAGGTGTATCAATTAGGATACATTATTTCACGTCTTTCTGTTTTTTGGCTTCTTTAAATTATTTACTTGGGCTTTTGCAAATGGTTGAATTCATTCTGGTATGGAACAAGTACTGATAGCACTACTGTTAAGATCATCAGCATTTTCTGTCTGAGCATTAGTTTCAGTACAATGGCCAGAAGTACCTGGAATATCAAATGGATTTTGGTCTGTTACTATATCAGCAAGGAAAACATCCTCAGGAAAAGCATTTCTGGAGAAGGGGCAAATTCCTGGTTTAGAAAACCTAATTTTATGTTTCGAATAGTAAAACCTTGATAATATGCTGTATCAGAGTTCAGGGATTTCATAAATTGAAACTCTTTTTCCTGCATTAGTTGCTAACCAGTCTTTAAATGCAATTTCAGAGCTATTTTGAAGTGACCATGGCTGTAACTTATGTGAACAATGGGGAGGAAAGGATAATAATATTATTCCATTTTCACGACAGAATAAGATTACTTCCAGGCTTCTCATTATTATCAATAAGTAAAAAAACAGAGGGTTTTTAACACGGTTTTATTACTTTCACCTGTATGTTTGTACGTAACCGGCTCCTTTGAACTCGATTTTGACCCACTTTAAACAGTCAGATATAATTTAAACTTTGTAGACTTATCAAGGACCTATGACAATACAATAATTTGATAAGTTTGTCCCATTATCCTGATTAAGATTATTAGAGTAAGTAATTTTCTTAGAGATCCTTTGCGTGAGAACGAGAGTGATGGAGCAAGCGAGCGGTCTACGCATGCGTACCATTTCGGTACTCGGCTCAGCACAATGGAGTAGAACCTCTCTCGCTATTGGTAACTGTATTTAATGGTATATTTGGGTAGTTACGTTTTTGAAATCCAGATGGCAAATCTAAAAATTTTACCTCAATATTGTACATTATTGCATGGATGTTTGTGTTTGTTTTAGTCGTTATGAAACTTGTTTGTTGATTAGAGACCTATTTTTCCTTTTTAGTGAGGAAGGTAGCGTTTAACTGCAGGTTAAATAATACTTTGGTGCACAGCAGGGGCGTAGCAGAGGGGGGGGGGCTTAGGGGGCTGCTGCCTCCCCCCCGAATTGGGACCCTTTACTTAGCTTACAATTGAACTTTAGCTTTAAATTTGATACCCAGAAATAAAATACTGGCTACGCCACTAATGCACAGTGAAAATAAATTATCTCACAGTTTGTCCTTTCCAATATAGTGTTCCTTAGTGTCTTATGAGGGATAACGAAAATTAAAAATAAATTTTCAATAAATACAGTTTAAAAAACATGCTTTTATAGCAAATCGAACTAAAAAGGGAAAAATAAATATAGTTAAAAAAAAACTAAAAAACACGCTTTAGTGATAAATTGAATTAGCTAAAAGTGAAAAATAATTCTTAATATAGAAATAAATTAATAAATGAAAAATTGTATTATGGTGAAAAAAGCGTGGGGTGCTCCATATATTAGTTCTTGAGAATATTCGATCGGTACGATTTGTACAAAAATGATACAAAAAAATATAGCACAAAGCACCCCGCACCTTTTTCATAATAAGACTATTTTTCGTTCATTAATTTATTTCTATATTAAGAATTATTTTTCACTTTTTAGTTAATTCAATTTATCACTAAAGTGTGTTTTTTAGTTTTTTTAAACAATATTTTTTTTTCTTGCAATGAGAAAAATTTTGAAAATACTTCATAGTTTCCAGAAAATTACTTGCTGCCATCCATCTTATTGGGTGGACCAGGCTTTGTTTATTAAACACGTTTACTAAACAAATGTAACGTTAAAATGTGATATTCTTTGTAAAAAGTGTTCATAGTAACAGGTTCTTACCACACAGGCCAACAAGGCTTCGGTCTAGGGGCTCCTAGTTTTTCGTGCCCCAAAATTGTTAAATCAATTTAAATTCTATTCTTAAAAAATAGCCTAAAAATAATGACAATAAGTAAAAAGATGCACTTTTACAACGTATGCAGCAGTGCAAAGTGTTTGTTTACACTGCAGTCAGTGGCAGAACAAAAGTCAGTTGAACGTGTTGAAGTCCAAAGCATTCCACCATGTAGCATTCATCGTGACGTCATTTTCAGTAAACATTCTGTACATTAAAAATTTATGACCCCCTCCCCTCCCCCCATATAAACCACTGTGAATAAATATTTGTACCCAGTGATTATGTTTTAACAAGGTATGACTGTATTAGGGCACGCAAAAAGTGCTAGGCCTTGGTTCTCCGAATTCCCTTAGTCAGGCCCTGTATAGTAAGCAAAATAGAGGAATGGATGCGAAACAAGACAAATAGTTGCAGCTGATATGATAGACATTTGCAGGCCTATTTTTCATTAGGGGAGAGTGGTAATGAAGGGGCAATTGTTTCGTTTTTTATTTTTGTAATTTTCCCTAATAATTTTCATGGGCTCAAAATTACATGATGTTTGCATCAACTATTTGGTCACACAAAAAAAAAATGTAAAAATTTGCATAAAAATTGTTTACAGTAAGTGATATCGAAAAAACTGACAGAAAAACTTTTCATTTATACCCATTCAACCCCACTGAGCCATTGCAGGTAATGAATGCGCCATTAAATGAAATTTGAGAATAAATTAAAAAATAACCTTTTAGTTATTAATGTGTAACTCCAGGCCTTCTCTCAAATGATGATTACCCAGAGTTCAAACAAAACGATTTATTACACACAACTACACAAAACACTTTACACAATGTTAAACAGAATTTTTGTTGACCGAACTCTCAAGAAAATACAGTCGTGGAACAGCGGATTAAACTTGTTTTAACACGGTAAAAACTTAATGCTCTCTTTTTAATACAATTTGAGCCTCTTCCACATCAGAGTGTGGTGAATAACGTAAAGCACGCACGGTTCATAACATATCCTCTTTCAGTCCAATAGGAAATATCAGCTTCTCCATCGACATCTTCAAAGCATTCTATTATCTATCTATCTAATATATATATATATATATATATATATATATATATTAGGGTGACGCAAAAAACCGACTTTTTTTTTTTTTTTTTTTTAGTTTCTGAGTCTCGAGGGGAAAAAAAGTTAGTTTTTGATGTTTTAAAAGAGCCCCTCCAAAGGACAGCTCAAAAATCGAATTTAAAAAAAAAATATCTCGTTACGGTATAATTTTATAGACCAAAAAAAAAAAAATAAGTTTCTGAAAGTTTCAGTTCAAATTTAAATGTTGAAAGGTCGCTCACATTTTTTAAAAATTTATTAGTGCATTACTTTAGATTTTTCGAACGACCTTTTAATATTCAAATGAAAATTCTATACATTTTTTCTTTTATTTAGTACAATAATCGATAAAAATACAACAGGAGATGAACTAAAAATTAAGCACAATATAGAAAACATATTTTTTTAAATTTAATAAGTAAAACGTTTCACAAGTAAAAAACATTTCACAAGTAAAACGTATCATTATATTTGAATGTTTTTTCTCTGAGTTCTTATATTTCGTTTAATTATGTGTAGTTTTGTAGTAAATAATATAAAATTACCGCTGTTTCATTTCGTTAAGTCAGAAATTTTTATTAACCGACGCAGCGAAATTATTAGTTCACTATTTTGACACCATATTACGCCAGCGCTTTTCCACTTTACTTCTGAATACAGGACTTGTTTGTAAACAATTACTTCATGACTTTCTGTTTACTTCTCACTCTCAGTGAAGGATCTCATAGATAATAATATTCAACTATCATAGCTGCCAACCTTCCCGATTTCTTTGGGGGATTTCCCACCACAATTTTTAAACAGTTTTATCTTACATATCTCCCGAAGAAATCGGGATGGTTGTCAGCTATGAATTATAACATACTAATTCGTCAGTTCCTGATTTTTTTTCAATATTACAATGTTTGATATATTTATGGTACATTAGCGACTATTTAATTGAATTCGCATTTTTTGATTCTGAAATTCCAATTGAAACAAGGATTAAAATGGTGTCAGCTTTGAAAACACAATCTGGACAGCAGCCACTGAACCATATCCAAATAAAAGAGTGTGATATCATGAATAAGGAAATTCATCATTTCGTGAATCAAAATACACGATATTTCTCCGAAGCCTTAAACTTGAGTGACGAGTTCTTAGAAACACATCCTGCTACCTGGAATTCGAATCAGTCCTACTTAAAGAGTTTGAATACAGTTCGTGCATTACATATAGTTAATGACATAGCTGAGCGTTGTGTTTCATCGATGCAGGAGTATCTAAATTTGTAAAAAAGGAAGATGAACTGCAGAGAGTATTACAAGTTGTCGAAGAAAATCGTAAGTTATATCCCAATGCAAATAAAATAAATTTAATACGTACTTTAAATAAATAATATATGATATTAATCTAAGTAAAGTTAAAACCTGTTAAAATTTAAAATTTAGTTTCAGAATTAATAACAAAATTTATTGAAATATTGTTAAGATGTTGTAGTTGATTAAATAAAATTATTAAATTAAAAAAAATATGCTTTCTATTTTGTGCTTGATTTTTAGTTCATCTCGTGATGTATTTTTATCGATTATTGTACTAAATAAAAGAAAAAAAATGTATGGAATTTTAATTTGAATATTAGAAGGTAGCTCGAAAAAATGCACTAATAAATTAAAAAAAAATTGTAAACGACCTTTCAAAATTTAAATTTTGAACTGGAACTTTCAAAAACTAACATTTTTTCACTCGAGATTTAAAAAAAAAAAAGAAAAAAAAGTCGTTTCTTTGCGTCACCCTAATATATATACATATATAAATAAATATATATATATATATATATTACACTAACGTATGTGGAACCAAAATCGGCGATATTTCTACGCTTCGAATGGCAACAACTAGATGTAAACGTTAGCGAAACCATGGAGCTCATGAACGGAACGTCAGCGCACTAAGCGCTAATTTGGGAAAGTCCGTGGCTGCTGTAATTAAGAAATAATTAAGAATAGTAATGTGAGAAAGCTCGCAGATGGCGTAACAAAGAAATGCACTGGCTTCTAAAAGTTAAGGAACAACATGCTTTTCGAAGCTCACCATAAAGAATGACACTAACAATAAAATTTACAGTTTATATAAATGATAAAAATGAACTTATGCAAATTTATGCAAAAAAAAGATAGCTACCACTTTTTTTTTATAGAAAAGAAAAGGCATACCTTGTATATGAGTGAGAGAATATATCAGTCTATATGTATATATCAGTCTTTCGGAATTACACGTGTAACTTTCGTTTATTTACAACTTGTGTTAGCAGATTCGTTGACAACAGGCAGTAAGGTCCCGTAATGTCTGAGAGAATGCGTTTGCCCGATTTGATAAGAAAGTGGCGGGAGGTCGAATGGCTGGAAATGGGACTGTCGCAGGCTGATGCTGATAGGCGTCTTAATGTGCACCATCGTCACTGGACCATCGTTGTGTGGACCATCGTCACTGGAATCAATATCAAACCGAAGCTTCTTTTTCCAGAAGACATGTTTCAAGCCTACCGCGAGCAACAACACCTACAGAATACCGTTTTATAGCTCTTTCGGACTGAAGGAGAAGAAGTATTTCTGTGCCGCAGCTTGTTGCAGACCACTCTGCAGCATCAGGGAGAAGAATAACCGCTAGTCCGGCGTCATCCCAATGCAGATATCTATGCAAGGCGAGTTGTGTGTTTCCCCCTCATCTTACGACAGAGAAGGGTCCGCTTACCTTGGACAAGAGAACACGTTTTCTGGATCAGACAGCGATGGGCTTCTGTACTCTACTTTACATACGAGTCCAGATTCCCACTGGAGAGCGATTTAGGACGTTTGCTTATCTGGAGGGAACAAACCACCAGATACCATCAATCCAATACTGTTTAAAGACACAGCTACCGAGGTGGTGGAATAATGGTTTGGGCAGGGATCTCACTCGGTGGTCACACTGACCTGCATGTGTTCCAAGTATAGGAAGCCTGACTGGTGTGAGATATCGGGATGAGATCCTTGATTCATATGTTCGCTCATATGCCGGTGTAACTGGCAATGATTTCATTCTGATGGATGATAATGCACGACCTCACCGAACTGTAGTTGTTGAGGGATATCTTGAGGGTCTTAGTTTTGAGAGAAAGGAATGGCAAGCTCAGTCTCGACACCTGAATCCGATAGACCATCTTTGGAGACAGGCTGCTGCTTTAAGTCCACCTCCAAGGTCTTTAGGAGAACTGGAACAACTTACTTCGGTCTGGTCTTCGCTTCCCATTTCGGTAACCTACAACTTAATTGACAGCATGGTAAGTCGATGACGTCAATACACTCAAGCTAGGGGTGGGTATATCCCTATTAAACTCTTCGGTCTTTATGAAGACATCCAAAAATTGTAGCAACCCTAACTTGCCGGTTGTTGGTGATTGGTGATTTTAAACTCATGAGCCACTTTAATGGTTGGTGGTCAGATGCCACTTAATTGACAACTTAATTGACAGCATAGTAAGTCGATGCCGCCAATGCATTCAAGCTAGGGGTAGGGGTGGGCAAATCCCTTATTAAACTCTTCGGTCTTTATGAAGACATCCAAAAATTGTAGCAACCCTAACTTAAATAAATTTAATGAAAAATACTGTTTAAAAAAAAAAACATGATTTTCGTTGCATTAAGTCCAATAATTTTGACAACACCGTACTAAGTGTAAATTGCAATAACTTTGAGCAGCGAAGCTGGCCGCGTTGGCGGTTAGTTTCCTTTAATTCTGGATCCTTTAATTGTTCCGCCCTGAACTCCCCAGTAGTTCTTGTCGGGACATGAATAACTATTGTTTTTAAATAACAGATCTTCTCATCCTTACACACTGGTCTGGAAAGCATATCTGCTACCACAATGCACTTTCTGGGAACAAAATCAATCTTTAAGTTTATGATTGAATCTGAAGTGCTCATCTGGCTAACCTTCCAGTTGGTGATTTTAAACTCATGAATCACTTTAATGTTTGGTGTCAGATGCCACTTTAATCTCTGAACCCTCAATATATCCCCTAAATTTGTCCAAGGCCCAGACCACAGCCAAAGCTTCTCGTTTGCGTGTGGAGTAATTCTTTTCAGCGGAGCTTAAAAGTCTACTGGCATATTCTGGGATGTTCATCAGCTGGAGTTTCACCTTGAAGAAAAGCTGCAAGCAAGGAGTAACCACTAACATCCGTTCGCATAGTAAAAGGTTTTGGCGGATCAACTTGCATTATTAAGGTATTATTAAAAAACATAATGTACAGACATTTGAAAAAAAATCTTATCTGTACATTTGTTGCCATAAAAATCTACTTGCACATAGTCCTAAGCCTGTAATAATACTGGTAAAACTAAAATTTAAATTTAAATATGAAAGATGTGAGTTTTGCAGCAAACTTTTTATGGCTAATGTTACTTATAAAACAAAATTGTTATGAATTTAAAACAAAAAGAACCAAAAAATAAATGCCTGAACATCCTTTCCATTATATTATTTTGAAGGGTATGAACTGAACAACAAAAATCAACGCGCAAAAAACATTGTTAAAAAAGTTTCTTCGTTATTCTTTAAAAGCATCGATAGATGTAAAGAAAACAATTCCATTATCATTTTCAAGTTTCCCTGACGGGTTGAATTTTGAGAGTATGACTTTTGCTTATAACAGTTGTTGGATCATGTGAGTTATGCATCAAAACAAGATTTTCAGAATTTCTTTTTCAGCCTCAATATGTTTATTATGGTCAAAAAATCACTATCACAGTTCAATTCACCTGAAAAAGACGAACACTGTAATACAAATAACTCAAAAGTCTCATTTTAAAAAGTGAATAATGTGACTTTTACATCTACGCCCTTCCTATTTATTATATAGTACAGTGAGGTATTTTGGTTACCCCCCCCCCCCTTAGAGATGGCGCCCGGTGCGGTTGCACCGTTCGCTCTACCCTAGGACTGGCTCTGTAGCGATGGCGTCCGGGGTACGGTACCTATTTGGCACCCCTCGCTCTTACTTTATGTCAAATTTTATTTGTCTCAGAGACGATTTAGCACCCCTCTGTGAGCGGCGCCCGGGGCATGATAGACCCCCGTCACCACGCCACTGAACTTGATGCCCTTTTTTTAATACAATTTATTTTGTGCTCGCTCAATTCATAATCTTGGCAGCGCGGTCAGAGAGAAACACAGAACTATCACAAAACTGGAAAATAACATTGAAAACAGGCAAACAAGTATAAACGGTTATATGGATATAACAGTTACATGGAGTCGAATACTAAGTTACATGAGTATTTACGGTAATTGCATCCTCCCCTGCACCTTCGAAGACCGGCCCTGCGAGGAGGAGCATTTCGGCATTCTTCCCAGTAATCTTTTCAGAAGCTACAGTTTTTTTCCGAGGACTACCTATTTTATTTAGGGGTACCACAGGAAGCTGGGTCTCTGTGACTTTCTGAAAAGGCGTTAGAGCCGATTCATGATAAGTACCCAAATTTTTCGTCAGATTTGTCACAACTGTTTGTACAAAGGTTATAGATGATTTCTGAGATAGTAAAATGAAAGGTCCGTCCTTTCTAGTCATCCATTTAGCACTTCCACCCTGACTTGCTGTACTCAATGGAGGAAATTTCACCCACACCAAATCACCAAGTTCGTATTTTGGACTTTGCCTACGCGATTTGTCTGCGAACTGTTTACGGCAATCTTGTCTGCTCTCAATATTTCCTTCTACCCAGAGCCTTCTTATCGCATGGGCAAATCGGGATTTTGCCTAGGGCCCCAGCTCAAAAGGGCCCCCAATATCAATTGTTGTTCTGAAATATTCTTTCTTATACCAAAATTTTATGAAGAATGAAACAAATTCAGTAGCGTATCCAGAAATTTTTCATTAGGGGGGGGGGGTTACGACTACTGCAACTCATATATATGTATACGTGAGTGGGATAAGGAAGTGAAAAATATACATTTTGTATGGCAAAAAATTTCTCATGGGGGTGTTATGACCCCCTAATCCCCCCCTTGGCTACACCACTGAACAAATTTTATAGATGGGGACCCCCAAATTCATCGATGCCCGGGGCCCCTGTTGGTCATAATCAGGCTCTGCTTTTACCTGTGGCATTAATCTCTCGAAACGTTTTAAATAGGGTGTAAGTTCTAGCTAATATTAAGTTAGGAGTAACTAGTATATTAAATTTTCGATAAAATTATTAGATCTCCTGAAAGAAGTTAAAAGGTCAGAATTGACCCTTCATGGATTGAATAATTTTCTCTTACCAAAATAGTTAGACTGAAAGAAAAGAGTTATTTTTTGCAGTCTCATTCATAACTGGTATAGATTTGCACCTCTGAAGAGTGGATAATTTGGCTGGGATGTATTTTATATATATCTATTATGCATTTTATGTTATTCATGTCAAAATATTTGAGTAATAGCTATTGCGAATTAAGTTCCTTCCTATATAAATCGTATATTTTTTTCATCATACTCCTTCTTTTCCAAATTTTGGTTTATCTATTATACAATATCAGTTTAACATGTTCTTTCTGAGCATTTAAATACATGATCCGGTATGTGCTGCCTATCTATACGTGATAACACAAACTAATACCACTCTACAACTTAAATATTACATATTCGTTTTTATTCCTACTTAATCTGGATTATTAGTCTAGTTGTTTTTGTGTTACTAAAAACTAGTTAATGATCTATCTATTGCTATGTTATATGCTTGTTGTAAACTCTATATATGCAGTGGCGTAGCCAGAAATATTTCGCGGGGGGCGGGTTACGACTACTGCAACTCATATATATGTATATGTGTGTGTGATAAGAGAGTGAATACACATTTTGTATGGCAAAAAATTCCCCGGGGGGGGGATTATGACCCCCCCTAACACCCTTGGCTACGCCACTGTATATATGTATATATATAGGGTGTCCCATAATAATTGGGACACACTTTAAGGGGAGGTAGGGCATATAATAAGGAATGGGAATCGCATAACAATATGGGGTTGGAAACGCCGTTTTGCCTTACCTGTTAATAATCACTTTGGAAAAAGAGCCGAAGTGTTTGTCTAAATTTTTAACCAAGTTTCATAGATAACGAGCTTTTCTTCAGAAATTTCATCCATGAAATCAAATAGAATCTTTAAACTATTAATTTTAGTCACTTTTCTGCGAAAGGTACCGTTTTGTATGAACAGGTGTCGAAAAGTTCACTATTATTTCAGCACTTGTTCCAAAGTGATTATTAATATAGCTACAAAAATACGTTTCCGATCCCACATCCCTATGTGATTCTGAATCCTTATCTCGTCCCCTACCACCCTTTAAAATTTGTCCCAATAATTCTGGGACACCCTGTATATACAATTATTGTTTTCTTTTGTAATTCGCGTACTCAACAATATGACGTAATTTTTCTTTTTCCTTTCGAGAACCATTGGAAAATGGTCTGAATTATCTTCATTTATTTTCATATCTTCGAGACATTTTAACATAAAAAGGCTCAAGTTCAGTACACGAGCTTATGAATGTATGGAGCACATTTTGCTATCAGGGATTTTTTTTTGTACGGGGCTGTATACAAATTTTAATTTTGTGCATATTTAGATTTAATCCCGCCAAAAAATGTTATATATACTATAAAATTCTGTACCTTTTACGTAACTTAGTAGTTTATTGTATATTCTACGATCAATATTTAACCCTTTGAGGCGCAACCCTTTCCCAAAGCTGAAAAAAGGGCATCCGTTGCCATCGCTCGACTTAATTACCAGCAAGATGGTGGACGACAGCTGTCGTCAAAAAAGGGTCTCTAGATCTGTGGCACGCGATGAACGTTTCGATTGCCCGCCATCTTGCTGTTAGTTAAGTCGAGCGATGGCAACGGATGCCCTTTTTTCAGCATTGGGCAATCTATCCAGCTGTTCTCGCATTCTTCCATTATTCAGCAGATGTCAGTGCTATTAAAAATAATCGTGACAATTTTTTTACGGGAAATGACGTTCTAAAAAGTAAAGGATTCTCGTGGAGCGAAGTCACCCGCAACTATTTTTATAGAAATCCAATCTATTCTTCGTGACTGGCAACAGTCAAAACGTCAGAGTTTGGTGTTTCCAGAGCGGGAACACTGCGCGTTAAAGGGTTAAGCAATAAAAGCCTAGGTCAGTGTTGTTTTGGGGCACCCTTTATATCGATAGATATATATGGGAAAAAAAGTCGATGTCGTTTGTATTTGCTTCTGATTTTTCTTCCACTCAGTTTGCAAAATTGAAGTGAAAAATGAAAATGTTTCGCCAAAAGCGTGGATAAAACACAGAAACGGTAACCCAGATCAGCCATATCCACAAATTCCTTACCACTGCCATTGGCCGAAGCAGGAGCAGACGCCATCCCGTCGCTATGGCAACGAGGAAAATCACAGCATCAAGCCATCAAGCTCCGCCTCGCGGTCGAGGGGCTCCTGTGGCTAGACGGAAAAGAAACCCACAGAGAAAAATCCCCCAAACTCCTTTGTCTCCCCTCATTAAATTAAAACCATTAAAACGTTTATCGGGAATTTTCTGTCACACTTCGATAATTAAGCGATGAATGAAGAATACTTAATCAAAATGCGTAGGATGGTTGTCAAAGACAAGAATAGGCAGACGGCGTGTTTTGAGATTTAGTTCCTAATAATTTATTTTTATCTCATTTAATTAAAAACATAATTTGTTTAAAATTTTAATTGTGACATATATTAAGAGATTCCAATTTCATTTTCTCTGGAATTGGATGCCGGGATCAAGAGGCAATTGCGTGTCAAGGAGAATTTTTTTATTTTTATTTTATTTAAAAATCACGTTTCTAGGCATTCTGATTTTAAATACATAGATTTTAATGACTTAACCAGTGTACGATTGAGCTAATTTACAGAGAAATGCATTTATTATCAGCATTTTTTTTTTTTTTTTTTTCACTCCACGCTGAAAGGGTTTTGGATGTATTGCATTATATCGATTTCATTTTCATTGACGATATTTCTCTTGTGGGTAAGATGATGCTAATTAATTAGTGATGTGTAAATAAATCTCAATTATTTGAGGATGGGATTTTTAGATCAAAAGAGTGTTTGTGTTTCGTTTGTTAGGTCAGAATGGCATATTATTCATCCACTAATAGCCATGCACAAAATTAACCCTTCCAGACAAATGCGCCCACATTTGAGGACACGTTTGAAAAAGGTACTCGGTGTGACTACAGTGAAACCACTCCGCGCAGGTGGTGTAGTGACTAAAGAAGCACAGTGGCGTAGCTAGGGGTGGGGACAATAAGGGCCATTTGTCCCCGGATGCAGTACACAACGGGGCCCCAAACTGTACTGTACATAAAAAATTCATCATTACATTTTGACGAATAGGAGGGGGCAGGGGCGTAGCCAGAAATTTTTCATGGGGGGGTTACGACTACTACAATTCATATATACGTATACCTGTGTGTGACAATGTAGTGAAGAATATGCATTTTGTATGGGAAAAAATTCCTCATGGGGGGTTATGACCCCCCTACCCCCCCCCTTGGCTACGCCCCTGGGAGGGGGCTCAAAATTTTCAGCTGTCCCCGGATGCTGAAAACCCTAGTTACTCCTCTCTGGTTGTGTGTGATTATGGCAACGCTACCCTAGGGCGATCTGCCAAGGGGGGGTGCCTTGGTAGGTGGACTTTCTAAGGGTTCTAACGCGTATTCACGTTACATCTGGAGAAAACCTACCAAAACTCCAGACCGTTAGATCGACACCCGCGCGATGGGACCCGAACCCGGGATCTTCACACTTCGGCCATCTACCATTTTCAGTGGCATAACCACTGTGCCACGGTGAGGCACAGTTACTCCTCTGAAGAACCATTCTAGCACATCTTGGGTTCGATTCCTGCTTGGGCTTGGGTGTTAACATGTCCGTCCCTTCATAGCGGGTAACGCTGGTCGCCCATAATAAAATGGCCAGTAATTCGAGCCTTAGTATTGACGATTGCTTGATGAGCAAGCGTCTGCCCTTTGAGGGAAAAAAAAAACTAAAACTAAAAAAAAAAAAACCCTCCAAAAACAAAAAACGGCGAAACCTTCGAAAGTTGGACATTTGCAGTTTCAGTTTCCACAAAAAAAGTTCTACTTTCAGAGGTATCCAACTTAATATTTCAATATCATGGCCACCTACCGTTCCCTAGAAAAGTGTCGAACTTTGTGTGTGTGTATGTTTTTTTTTATGACAAAGGTACGCAAGGACTATCTGCAAAGGATGGGGGATGCCTTGAGCGGAGGACCTTTTAAAGTGCTTTAACGTGTATTCACGTTATATCTGGAGAAAACCGTTCAAAACCCCAGACCGTTCGATCGACAGCCGCGTCATAGATCCGAATGCTTGACCTTTACACTTTAACTATCTACCATGTTCAGTGCCTTATCCACTCAGCCATAGGCAGGGCCGTAGTGTTAATGAGGATGTTGATCAACAATTCTGGCAATCATTCCCATTCTCCCCAAAGCACCAGTTTTAACCATAGATATAGGAATCTCTAGATTGAGCATAACGAGAGAAAACTTGTTGCCTCCAAATGGTAGACATGATAGTGGCACGCGCATGCGCAAAATGGCAATAACTTAAATTATAATGGTATTTTCAATCATTTTAGAACGATCTGCATTTTAAAAAGTACTCGTATCGAAATGTTTTTCTTCGAACTTATTTATTTTTCTGAAGTATTGCAACGAATGTTCTATTTTACATCGACGGCAGCTATGATAGTGGCAGAAATGGGCTGCGTTTTTGGCAACAAAAAGTACACGATTAGGAACATTGGATGAGCAATCTAGGTATTCCTAAATCTATGATTTTAACGTCTGAAGGGTCCTTGGTGAGGATTGTCATGCAGTGGCTCTTCCTACTGCATTCCACAAGTGCTCTATGGGATTGAGGTAGGGAGACATCGCTTGCCACACCATACGGTGAATACTCTCCTCTTCCACATAATAGTAGACTTCGTAACTTAAATTTTGGACGCCGCGGTAACTAGGGCAGAGGACGTGGATATTAGCTTAAATCGCAACGACGATCAAAAGTTCTCAGGGTAATTTTTGCTGCGAGCCTTCGAAAGCAAATTTTTCATTATTTCTTCAATCTGAATTACCAATTTTTAAGAAAAAGTAGTATTTAAAAAACTTTTCAAATATATATAATAGCAGTTTTTGGGTAAAGCTTTAAACAAGAACATGAATCAAACGAATCGACTCTTTTGCCCGTGTAATGCCGAATCCGCGGAAAGAAAACCGAAGATAACTGGTATGTCTCTATCCTAAACAACAGCCTTAAATGAAGCCTTAAGGCTGTTGTTTCGAAGAAACAGAATATCTCTCATAGTCGTTGTACACAAATTAAAATAAACTAATTGCATGGGAGACTCAAAAATTTCTGGATGATTCTTAAAAGCTTCACTGCATACATACAGTAATAAATGAAAAAACAATGCCTTTTATGAATCTTTCTGAAAAAATTCTTTAACATGGAACCGTACAGCAAAAATTTTCGAAGAGTAACACATCCTGCCAAATTTTCGATTTTTAAGAATTTTCCTGAAAGTTCCGTTATTGGTGCAGGTTTATCACTCATTACAGTGTATAGTACAGCTTCTAAAGAGAAATTGTAAAAATTTTGAAGTGCTTGACATAATTATTTTATGTTTATGTGTCAAAATCACATGATTTTTTTCGAATTACACCCTTGATGATTATTAAGCGCGGATGGTCCGTCACTTTCAGATTTTAAGGCTGATCGAGCAGTTCAAAAATGGTTCCATGCATGTGATCGAAAGCTTTCCTTTTAGCTATGAATGCAGACGTGAAACAACGGCAATTTTCTCTAACGTAATTATTGATTGATGTCTTTGTAAACTTGGTAATGAGAAAATTAAAAGTGTATCTACAATATACTTGTATTATTTGAGCGTTTCTTTTTATATCAGATGTATATTTTATTGTTTCGGAGGAAACTGCAGTAAGCTTACTGAGTAAGTGAATCCTTTTTTTTCTTTCTCTCATGGCATTTTTCATACTCAATCGTTTTAAAGTTCAGCGAAAAAAATTGCAACGGCAGTTTATAGTTACTACGGAAATTTTAGGTTTGTGCCGTGAACTGAATAGTTTTTGCTGCTGACTGCGTGACAGAAATTTGCGAGACGAGACAGAGATTTGCAGTAATTTTGCGAGACGAGACAGGCACATTTTACATTGTGATATAGGGATTTTTGCGAGAAGAGACAAAGCTTTTCAGGAATTTTGCGAGACGAGACAGCCTATTTTTTATCTCGCGTCCATCCCTATTTGCTGCTCATAAAAGCTCGTGGCATTATTTGCTGCAAGCTTCCAAATCTTATTTCGATCCCTGCACCAGTGTGCATAATGATAGAAAAGTAGTAGAGAGAAGTCTTCAAAAGAAACTTTGGGACTATCAGTAGGATCCAAGAGCGGATCCCCCCTCCCCAGGTACTTTTTTATAAAGTCAGTTTTCTGATAATGATGACCTATTTCAAAGCGATTTTGAACTGAAATTCAAGCTTTGCTAAAAAGAAACAGCCTATAGTTTGACCTTACTGAACAGCAGTCGAAAATAATAATTTATCTTTAAAAACGAAGATGCGTTCGGGAGCTATCCGCGATTTCTAATGAGCGTTTGAAAATGGATACACTCGCATCATACCACACTTTGAGAGGAAAAAAGATATACCTGGCTCGAAATGCCTGTCGGAGGGGGGAAGTATATTAAGTGTCCCCTCCCTTTTCAGGTCGCTCTATAGAGTATTATCTTCGTTACGTGAACTCAAAGAAAAAGAGCACGGGGTCGGCACACGTGCAACAAGCGAAGAACCCACAGATGTTTGTTCCGCTTACTTGCGCTGATCTTGGTCCTCCGCTACAGCTTTGTTAGAGTACGGTGGGATATGTTATTATTATTTTTTTCTTTATTTCATCTAAAATGTGAATAAAAAAATTAATGAAGATGCACGTGATTTCAGGAAAATATGTAATGAGGTTCATATTTCGTACTGATGCTGGTGATTTCATTTTTTCTTTCTTTCTTTTTCTCCTTTTTTTCTTTTTTACGAACCTATGTCCTTAATATGCAGGGTATCTGAAAAGTAAGCACTCATTTTTTTAACCCTTTGAGGCTCAACCCTTTCCCAATGCTGGAAAAAGGACAGCCGTTGCCATCGCTCGACTTAACTACTAGCAAGATGGCGGACGATCGAAACGTTCTGCGGCACAGCCAGCTGCGTCACAAAAGGGTCTAGATATGTGGCACGCGATGAACGTTTCGATCGTCCGCCATCTTGCTGGTAGTTAAGTCAGGCGATGGCAACGGCTGCCCTTTTTCCAGCATTGCGCAATCTATCCAGCTGTTCTCGCATTCTTCCCTTTTTCAGTAGATGTCAGTGCTGTTAAAAATAATCGGGACAATTTTTTTACGGGAAATGACGTGCTAAAAAGTAAAGGATTCTCGTGGAGCTATGTCACCCCCAACTATTTTTATTGAAATCAAATATTTTCTTCGTGACTGGCAACAGTTTAAACGTCAGAGTTTGATGTTCCCAGAGAGGGAACACTGCGCGTCAGGGGCGTAGCCAGAAATTTTTCATGGGGGGGGGGTTACGACTACTAAAACTCATATATATGTATACGTGTGTGTGATAATGTTGTGAAGAATATACATTTTGTATGGCAAAAAATTTCTCATGGGGTTGTTATGACCCCCCTAACTCCCCCCCCTCTTGGCTACGCCCCTGCTGCGCGTTAAAGGGTTAAATGCGGACATGCGCAAATAAAACCAAAAATGAAACAACCATTGGCGTAAACTGGCATGTAACATTGAGGGGAGGGGGGGGGGGCAACATGCTAGATTGAAGGGGCAAAATGTTTCCTCTTGTAGAAAATATCATTTTCAAATAGGTTATATTTGAATTTTCTTAAATTTTAGGGGAGGGGGGGGTCGTCAACTATTGCCCTCCAGTTACGCCTATGGAAACAACGAAAGCCTGCTTATTTTTATCTCGTTAAATGTATATGTAATATTTTTATTTGAAGGCTGTACAGGGGCATCTTCGAAGGGGCGCCATTTCGAACTAAAAAACTAACGAAAAATTGATCGAGAACATAAAAGGGAGGGGGGGTGCCTTTTTTATGGTTGCAGGGGAGCAACCACGTAACCTGGAGCCGCTCCTGAGGCTGTAAAACTGTTTCAAAAGGAACTATATACTTATATAAATTGAAACGGGGGATAAATATCCTTTTCTTTTAAATTCTTTTACTACGATAACAAAAATGATATTTATACATAAAAAGAGATCGCATAAGTATTCAGAATTTTACTGTAAACTGTCGAGGTGTGCTCTACTGTTTCCTATAAAATTGAGTGAATCATACCTAAGGGATGAAGTGGCAGCCACGCTCTACCCTACTAGAAATTTTGCTCGGGTTTCCATTGGCCACGTAGCCGGCTGATGATGGCCCGAGCAAATATGCTACTAATGTAGATTCTTGAACTTGTAAATACAGTAAAATCTCCCTATAACGAACTTGCTTCTAGTTGAAAAATTCGCTTCAGAGAAAATTTCGTTGTACAGAGATTAAATGTTTCTGCAGTCATTTTAGCAAATATTAAAAACTTTTTACTGAATTCGGCAAGCTCAAAAGTATTTAATTAAACTCCTAATTAAAAATAAATTGATATGTGTTATATATAATTTGTTAAAGTTGCCAGTTAATACCTTTCATTGTGTAAGTTAAATTGCTCAAGGAGAATTCACTTACGTTTACTTTACTCGAAAAAATTCACTATTTTATATTCGATGATGTTAAATTTTCATAAAAGTTTTCATATTTTAAAACTGCTCTGAAAACAGAGTCGGGCAGATCTTCTTCTATGAGTAAATCCCATTTAATGGCTTCAAATGATTGTAGCATTCCCGTGTCTTGAGGTTTTGCTTGTGTGAGACGTCCTCATTTTTGGAATCGTTATAGTTTCCTTCGGCTTGGCCTCCATATTCTGCCTTTGAGACTCTTCAAAGCCTCTTCATCTAGAACACATAAGGGCAACATCGGCCAGCGGGACGGATGTGGCCCGCCACGGCTTTTGATTAGGTCCGCAAAATATTTCAAATTACCATCATAGAAAAACCATATAAACCATTCAAAATCCCATATAAATCCCATTTATACGGCCCGCGACTTCGCTAACGTCCTAAAGTTTAGCCCTCAACTTTTCAAAGGTTGCTCATGCCTGATCTCAGATATGAAGAAATTAACAGTTCTGCATCCAATTCTGAAAAGTCGGAGATATTTACGTCATCGGTTATTCTTTCATCTCCTTTCGCTCTTTTCCATTTTTCTTTCATTTCGGCCAAGATCATACTATTTCACGCTCAGAATCAATACCACGTGTCTGATGAATGAAAAATCAAAAGATAAAATTCTGGGGGGAAAAAAAATTGTTATAGTGAGATAGCGACTTCGTTATACGGAGAATATATTAAAGTCTTAAAGGTGCCTTCCGATCAGAACTTTCGTTATAGGGAGGGATTCATTATTGGGAGACTTTACTGTAGTGCAATTAATCTCTCAGGGTTAAAAAGTGACTCATTTTAACCAAATTATTTTTGAACGAGTCAATATTCACTTTATCAAGGCCAGGGCCGGCGTGTTGAGTGTGGGAACTGTGTGGCGGCTAGGGTCTAGAGATGAGTTCGGGCTCATTTTTTGAAGCCCGAGCCCGAGGACTTTTAATCCGAGCCCGCCCGAGCCCGAGCAATATTATTTAAGTCGGAGCCCGAGCCCGCCCGAGCCCGAAATTTCAGGTAACGATTAAAAAAAAAATCCAATTACTTCATTGATAGAATATAATAAATTTTGCCGTTTGTGCAAATTAAAGACAAATATTGTTGCAAACTCCCAATGCACTTTCTAATTCTTCGTATCCATACTTTATCAAAAAATGTCGGATCTCATCACTAACTAAAGAATTATAAACCGCCGTTCTAGAATACCCAAAGAGCTTCACGCACCTTCTAGGCGCCTGTGCCGCTATTTTTATTTATTTATTATTATTATTATTTTAAAAGTACTTTTATTTTTCTCATGAATCACTTTTTTAAATCTGTTTCAAGCAGTATGCTCAATAAAGGAGAAATTTTTCACAAGCCCGAGCCCGCCCGAGCCCGAACACAATTGTGAATTACAGAGCCCGAGCCCGGTTCGGGCCCGGGCTCGGGCTCGGGCTTTCGGGCTCGGGCTGAGCCCGTCTCATCTCTACTAGGGTCCCGCTTTAGGCAAAGGCCTGCGAATTCGAAGAGTTGGGTTGATATTTTATCTGATTTCTATAATTTTCGAAATTAAAACTGATTTTTGTGGAAAAAAAAAGTCTTTAAAGAACTTTTTTGGGGTTCCTTCTCTCGAAGAGGTCTGGCATCGCTGATTATAATTTCAATCGAACATGAAACTGCTGGGAAAAGAAAAGGTTAAGACTATGTCATAATAACGAAATTAAAACTATGCAAGTTAGACTCATTTAAACTTTATTATTCTGAAATATTTAGCCTTCAATATATATATATATATTTTTTAAATTGGAACATTAAATGTTTTGAATAAAATTTAGTGAACGATGTAACAAAACTCGTAAAATACACATGTCCGCATATGTCAGCATGTTAGTATTGGAGGTGTGCCGAAAAGTGTTTGATTGTTGGATTGGTCACCCATGATTTCTGTCCAAGCTCTAACTTCTGTTTAGTGTATAGGTATCGATTAGCACGAAATTTATATTTGTTATGGTTGTGTAGTATGACTCAGAACATCCACTGTTAAATGAAGTGTTTGCGGCCCCACCGTTTCCGAGTGGGTGAGACTCTAAACATGGTTGTAGCCTACCAAGCGGCTCTCAAACTAAAGGTTTGGGGTTTCGGAATGTTTTCTCCAGCTATAATGTGAATACGAGCTAGAACCCTTTAACAAGTCCTCCACCCGACCGCCCCTCCCCTAGGGAGGTACCCCTCGTGTAGGTTTGATTAGGCACGATCCGCTAAGTGAAATGTTTTAGAAATCCACATGATCCTAATCATTTATGTTATTATTTAGTTTAACAAAGCCTTACTTTGCTTTAACCCTTTCAGATAAGATTTAAAAAATTATCTTCGAATTCAATATTACTTTTAATTATAAGAGATTAAATTTACTATTTAAAAATACAATTAATATTCCAGATTATTAACTGTTGGATGGGAATTGCTTTTTCTTAATGTACACAAATCAAGACATGTATCCTCCACGATAGTACAGGTAATTTTTGTGCTCTCAATTGCGGAACAGGGCCCAAAAGAATTAGCCTGTTCTCTCCCATCGTTACAAAGGCGCGGGATTCAGGAATGTCCCTTCACAACTCATCGTTAAATAAATACAGATCCACAGTGGGATCATGCATACAACAACGCATGAAAGCAATGGTAAGCAGGAAAGTGGGAATGCCTGTCTTCGGGTCTTCTGCTAACGGAGAGAACAGGTTAACTAAGCGTTAAGCAGGCTAAAGTGCCCGGATAAATAAAGGTGTTTATAATGTTAGTTTATAATAGTTTATAATATGCTTTTGCCATCATTCTTGTTAAGTAAATAGAAAAATAGGTGATAATTTGATTTTGTATTTATTTGTTTATTTATTTATTTATTTTTGTGAATACTGGATTGGATGAATAAAAAAAGAACACCCCCCCCCAAAAAAAAAGAAAAATAAAAAGAAAGTTGAAATAATCATTTTTGTGGATGATATTTCGTAAGATTACTTATTGTTTAGTTAGTTGTAAGGTTCCAGTTGAAAAATTAAGAAAATGAAAACACACACTTAATTAATACTCAGTTTAAATATTTAAATCTTCCATGGAAAAAATTGAAATACATCAAACGCAAAAATATCAAACACTGTCAAATCGAGAAGCTGCTCAGAATCACTCAAATTGCGAATTTGACGCAAATTCTGTGTGCAAAATTCATGAATTTCAGATATTTTTAATTTAAGACGCCACGTTTCTGATTTCCTTACAAGAAACTCCGGGGAATTGAGTTATTTCATTTGGCTATTTCCCAGTTAGTATTGAAACGGTGCAATATTGAAACTCACAACGAGGTTGGAAATTTTTTTTCTTTAAGTAGGATCATTATAGAGAAGTAATCCTACTTAAAAAAAAAAAACTATTTTGTGCTACGATAAAATCAGAAGCCGAAGGATTGCAATCAAAGAATGTTGTCATTAGAGTATCATTCGAATTTATTTCGGTTTTAAAAGTCAAATTTTAGATAAAGGAATGATGTAGTGTACAACAACCGGACACCCCAAGCTGATAAATTGATTTATATGTACCAAACCAGCCCCCCCTAGATGCGACTTCATTTCCGGACGGTCTGAGAGAGGAAATCCCACGAGAAAAAGTCCGTAAAGAGGGGGCAGATGACCGCTGATTAGTGACTCTAGCCACATGGGAGATAGAAAGGAGATTGTGCCTTTCGATCTAGAGAACAAAATGTTTTAAAAAAACCTTTTTATTTCGTTTTTCCCCCCAAGTTTCTCTGAATATCGCATTACTAATTTAAATGGATATGTACAGAATTAGTTTTGAAGAAACAATAGAAAAGGCTTTCTGATATGAGCCATATAAAAATTCTGCTGTAAAATATTCATTTATCTTTACAAAATTATGATTATTATTTTTTTCTCACTTAATACGATTAAACACATCTCGAACATGGACAGACATATCTTATCTCCCATCTCTTTTTCATCAAATTGTGATTTAATTTTTTTTTCCTTTTCTGTTAGTATGCTATTTAGTTCCTTATTTTGGAAAATGCTAATGGAAATAATTTAAATGGTAAAAGCATTCATTATACGTTCATCACACAATTCCTAAAAAAAAGAAATGTTCATACTTGAAGAGACTCGTGTAAAGTTAATAACTTGAAAAGCAAAGTCATCTCTTTTATTATATATATTAAATGAAAGACGCTTATCTTCATTAATTATAATTTGTAAATCTAGAAAATTTATGATATTACTAGCGGAATGCCCGTTCTTCGCACGGGAATGAATGGATTCTTTTTATATTACTGTTTGTTGTAATTACTATTTATCATAATAAAAAGATATCGCAAAATTTATATCGCATAAATATTACCTGTGTTCAATAATTATGCATAAAGAATTTCATGGCGATTGTTTGAACGGTGAAGAAGATGATTCAGCGCAGCGCCATCAACTGTCGAAGTTTTTGCAAAATGGGTAGCATCAAAATATTTTCATGTTCAAATATCTATGTGTACCGATTTTCATAGAAACAGTTTAACGGTCAAGATATGCTACAGCGCGATCTAGTGGCAAATTAAAAGTAATAATACGCTAAAGCGCCATCAAAGGGCGAGTTAAGAAAAATGGATAACGTGAAAATATTTTCCGTGTTCAAATGTGTATGTATACCAATTTTCAGAGCGGTTAGTTGAACGATCAAGAAGTTGATTGCTGAAGTGCTTTCTAGTAGCGAGTTAAAATAATAAAGTGCTGCACACAAGGGCAGATTTGCCGAGTTGGGGGCCCGGGGCAAAAACTTCATTAGGAAACCCTCTTTCGAAATTTGTTTCAAAATTTACAAATTTTGAAACTTAAAGAAGAATTTGGGGGGGGGGGCTTTTTGTTGGGGGCCCGGGCGCTTGCCCCGAATGCCTTCCCGGAAATCAGCTCCTGGCTGCAGTGCTATCAAGTTGTGAGTACAGCCAAATGAATACTAAAAAAATATTCTCTCTGTTCAAATGTGTATGTATACCAATTTTTAAGGTGATCGGTCGAACGGCTTTGAAGTTGGTGCGCTGCATCGGTATCTAGAGGTAAATCATAGCAAAATAGATCGCGTAAGAGTATTCTCCGTGCTCAAATATCTGTATGTACCAATTTTCATAAATCAGTTGAACGGTATTTTCATAGCAAACGGTTGAACGGTACAGAAGGCAAGTTATAGCTAAACGGATGCCGAGAAAGTATTCTTTTCGTTCAAACATGTGTGTTTAATAATTTCCATGGTGATCAGTTGAACGGTCCTGAAGTTATTGGTTTGAAGTGACATCTAGTGGCAAGTTATAGCAAAATGGATAACGCCAAAATATTCTCCGTGTTCAAATATCTATCTATACCAGTTTTGATACGGATCAATTGAACAGTCTTTATATGCTGTTGCGCCATCTATTGGCGAGTTAAGGTAATGATGTGCTACAGCACAATGAAGTAGCTATTAATAGCAAAATGGATTGCACGAAAATGTTCTCCATGTTCAAGTATCTATGTATATCAATTTTCATAGCGGTCAATTGTCCGGTCAAGAAGTTGGTGCGCTGCATTGCCATCTAATGGCAAGTTAAAGTAATAATGCACTGCAGTGCCATCTAGTAGTGAGTAACAGCTAAATGAATAGTTAGAATGTATTCTGCTCGCTCAAATGTGTAAGTATAAAAATTTTTTATGGTGATTGCTCGAACGGTATAGAAGTTGATGTGCTGCAGCGCCATCTTGTGGAAAGTTATAGTCAAACAGATAACGTAAAAGTATTCTCCATGTTCATATATCCATGTGTACCAATTGTGATCAAAATCGGTTGACCGGCATTTTCACAGCAAGCGCTTAAACGAAATAGAATTCGACGTTCTGCAGCATAATCTAGCGGCAAGTTACAGCAAAATGGATAGTGTAAAAATATTCTACGTCTTCAACTATCCGTGTGTACCAATTTTCATCAAAATCGGTTGAATGGTCTTTTCATAGCAAGCGTTCGAACGGAATGGAAATCGACGTTCTGCAGAGCCATCTAGCGGCAAGACTTAAGTGTACCAAATTTGATGATGATCGGTCAAACGGTTTTGGAATTTTTCAACGTCATACACACACACACACACACATACACACCCACAAACATTCATTTATATATATATATATATATATATATATACAGGGTGTCCAGCCTTAATGTGACCCAATAGCTAATTCCCGAATCGTTCGGTTTAGATATGCACTTCCAATTTAAAAAATGTTTTAAAAAGGGTAAAGAATGTTTTTACGTGCTTTTCGAACCAAAAAACCCATTTAGAAAAAAATTACAAAAATTAAATTTTTATACGGTCCCCGGGTCCTATCACTTATATTTAGGAAAAGATGTAGTACACAAAAACAAAGTAAACACAAAAAGTTTCATTTTATTACGATAAAAACTGACCAAGTTATGGAACTTTGAAAATCATACATTTCATCCATTTTCTCGGCCAATTTCAAGAAGCTAGTAAGGGACCGTCTCCAAAGTGAAATTAATTGGAACTCTGCCAGGAAACTTTCGCTCTTGCACGTCACTCTTATGTAAATCGTTTTTAAATTTAAAAGTACATGCATTACGTTAATATTACAATAACTGAGTACTTAAGAAACAAAATTTATTCTGTGTACATGTAAAATATAGATAAAATAAAATATTTCGGACGAAGAAAACTTTTCAAAAGCAGTTCCAAAAAAATAGACTTATTTGCCTGCGGCTTCAGTCTGATTTCCTGCGATACTGATCATGGCGAACGTTAAAAATCTGTTGTGTAGTCGCTTGCAATTGCATACAGCCGTATTCTAATATTACGAATTCTAGTATGGGAGAACGAGATGTAAACAACTGGTCTCCAGGCATTAGCTCCTGCGCCAGGACTGGACGATAAGGAAATGCACCGTACGTATGTAATATGTTCCCCACCGTCGATTTTGAGTAGGAACAAGCCTTGCTAATATCCTGGACACTACTTTCAGGATGAGCCAGGGCATATCCTAGAACATCCTCAGCGGGTATCCGCAAGCTTGAAGGTGTGGCACGAGACAAGGGAATACGTCTATGACAACTCCCAGTTCTATACAAGCGTTGAATAGCACGGGCAATTGTACAATAAGATAGATGTCTTCGAGTGGGAAATTTAATGGCATAAAGTCTTGCCGCCTCACTCTTATTTCGATTACACTGCCCATACAACAGTACCATTTCGCAGTATTCTTCATTTGTATACATCTCGTTCTCCTGTACTAGAATTCGTAATATTAGAATACGACTGTATGCAATTGCAAGCGACTACACAACAGATTTTTAACGCTTGCCGTGATCAGCACCGCAGCAAATCAGTCTGAAGCCGCAGGCAAATAAGTCTAAGTTTTTGGAACTGCTTTTGAAAAGTTTTCTTCGTCCAAAATATTTTATTTTATCTATGTTTTACACGTACACAGAATAAATTTTGTTTCTTAAGCACGCAGTTATTGTAATATTAACGTAATGTGTGTACTTTTAAATTTAAAAACGATTTACATAAGAGTGACGTGCAAGAGCGAATGTTTCCTGGCAGAGTTCCAATTAATTTCACTTTGGAGACGGTCCCTTACTAGCTTCTTGAAATTGGCCGAGAAAATGGATGAAATGTATGATTTTCAAAGTTCCATAACTTGGTCAGTTTTTATCGTAATAAAATGAAACTTTTTGTGTTTACTTTGTTTTTGTGTACTGCATCTTTTCCTAAATATAAGTGATAGGACCCGGGGACCGTATAAAAATTTAATTTTTGTAATTTTTTTCTAAATGGGTTTTTTGGTTCGAAAAGCACGTAAAAACATTCTTTACCCTTTTTAAAACATTTTTCAATTGGAAGTGCATATCTAAACCGAACGGTTCGGGAATTAGCTATTGGGTCACATTAAGGCTGGACACCCTGTATATATACTAGCAGCATGGCCCGGCGTTGCCCGTGCAATGAATGAGAAATGCCATTTACCTTAAATATAGATTGTTAAGGGAAGGAATGTGAATCCTCCCGCTGGAAAGATAAAAAAAAGTACACGGGATTTCCCGCTGCAACCAAAAAGAAAAAAAAAATGAACACGGCACCTAATAGAATACAGAGGTTGCCAGGAATTGGACTTGGCTAGGCTGGAATGTGAATCCTCCCGCTGCAATGATAAAAAAAAGGACATGGGACTTCCCGATGCAATGATTAAAAAAAAGGACATGGGTCTTCCCGCTGCAAAATAGAAAAAAAAAAGAACAAAGCACCCGATGGCGTAGAGGCTACCGGGAACTGGACGTGGCTAGATTTCTCCTCTTCTACCTGTCTGTGTTCTAACAGTCATTTATTGCTAATACCTACGCAACTCATAAAAAAAATAGAGCCCAATCGTCAGTATGAAATTGTAAAAGGAAAGAATGTGAATCCTCCCGCTGCAGTGATAAAAAAGAGACATGGGACTTCCCACTGCAACGAAAAAGAAATGAACATGGCATCTGTTGGCGTACAGAGGTTACCGGTAATTGGACGTGGGTAGGCTGGAATGAGAATCCTCCCGCTGCAGTGATAAAAAAAGACATGGGATTTCCCGCTGCAAAGAGAAAAGAAAATGAACACAGGGCTTGCCAACGGTCCGAGTTACCGAGAATTTGACGTGGCTAGGCTTCTTCCATTCTACCTATCTGAGTTCTAATATGTAGTCTTTTATCACTAATGCATACGCACCAACGTAAAAAAAAAAAACAGTTTCCAGTCATCAATATAATAACCAGTCTGCCTGAATTTCGCGTAGTGGCGACGCGAAGGGGAGGGTTGGTCGATTAGATTAGCGCGGTCGCCGTCCCATCTCTCTCTCTCAATCTCCACTAAGGCGACCATATTTCTATAAGAGTATTTTGGGGACAAATCAAGTGGCTAATTTTGTGATAATTTTTCATGAAACTTTGTACACCCTCTGAAAAAAAGTATTCCGTGCAAGAAAAATTTCGTACGTAAATTTCATATTTAAAACATGATTCTTCATGAAAAGTGATTAATCATTAACAAAACTGAAATAGGAAATTTGGCTCATAGTCGAATACTTTATTGAATGTCTGTACACGCTATACACACACACATTGATAAAAAGAAATTGCAGATGGTTGGAATTTCAAGACTCCTGGGGGGAATATGTACCTCTTTAGTTTTATTTTTAAAAAAATAAATGATTTATCTCGGGGGGGGGGGGGAATCTAAAAATTCGTTAGTTTTATTTTTAAAAAATTAAATGATTTATCTCGGGGGGGGGGGATGTAAAAATTCGTATTTCCCAATTCAGCGCTCTCCTCTCTCTTCACTCCACTCCCCTTCCCCACCCCCCTGTCTCTCCTTTGCTCGCCTGACGTCAGAAGAACGACCTTGAAAATGAACAACCGAGTGGGGAAAGTTAGGTACCTTCGCTCCGTTACTTGCATTCTGGAGAACATTTTAATATGTGACTTTTCAGAAAAAAAATCATATAAAAAAATCTAACAAACATTTCCGCACGGTTCAAAGTTTAAAAGAGGGAGAAATACATGTTCAATCAGCGGTAAAAAGATGGAAAATTTTTGCCCATTACGTTTTTCGATGCGACAGTTTAAAAATAGCATATTTTTAAAAGCAGTACATTTTCTTCGAAACAGTATCTCCTTAAAAAAATTCCCCCAAATCGGCAAATGTAACTACGATTTTGTAACAAATTGTATTTGAAAAAGAAAACTCTGTAGTTTCCGATGATATAAAAAAAATAGTATTCGGACAGAAATTTAGATCGCGATAACGTAAAATGCGAGAAAAAGGGCCAAAAACCTTACAAAACATAAAATAATTCAAAAACTATTAATCCGATTAATTTCATTTTCACGGCATTAGCTTTCTCTTGTCCTATTTAGTCAGCGTGCCAAATTTGGTCCAGATCCGTCGAAATGCCTGGACGTCTATAGCGAACAAACAAACAAACATATCAATTGCTCAAATAAAATTTCCATGTGCTCAAGGTCTGGTATGTAAAATTATCTTTCTAATTTTTGTTATCTTTTTGATTTCTTCTTTCCTTTATATAGTAGGGTAGGGCCCAGATGTGTGGAGTTAATATCTCTTCTGATATGCCACACAACCGAAACCCTACTATTTGGTTTACTGTAAATTATAATCCACTGTTTGTGGCCCCTGACGATGGTGACAGTGGTTATAATTTCCGTTCCATTATAATTTCCGTTCCATTATACTATCACAATAATTCTTGCACTTATTTGGATTCAAAATCTGGTTTCTAATTCTTGATAATAGCTGTTATTTTTCTGCGAGATATGTCTTATTTGTAGTATGTTTTGTGTTTTACTTGTTATATATATATATATATATATATATATATATATATATATATATAGATAACACATCGAAATTGCAAGTACCAGAATATTCAAATAATTTGATTTTTTTTTTTCACTTACACTTGTCAAAATAACTTGAATTTGTTTCAGGTAAAATGGTTCGCAGACGATAATTTCTTGAAATTCAGTTTTCCTGCTGATTTGGCAATAGACGATAAACATTAAATTTTAATATTTTATTGGAGTTGAAATTCAGAAGTTCTCATGAGTTAGAAAAGGACTGATATATATTTTTTCACATTTTCGCCACCCACAACCACCCACTTCCACCCACCGCGACCAAACTCCCTTACTTTCACCGTGACACCAAGGGTTATTTACCACCCCAACGGGAAGTTAATTCGAGTAGGTGGTGATAGAGAAAACCCTGTCTTTACAAACGAACATTAGCATTTTATATATATATTAAGATAAGATTAAGATTAAGATTATCACTTGGATTCTGTATTAAATCTAAGGCTTTTTTACATGTGATAGCATAGTTATTACCAGATTTATCTACATACGGTATAATAAAGTTATCTTAAGTTAATAAAGTTATGTCTTATCTAAATTTACTATAAGCACATTCTTTAATACTTTATTTCTCTCTTCCGTACTTAAATTTATGTATCAAATCAGTTCTGTTGCAGAGGAACACTGTAAAAAATAAAAATAAATTTACGAGAATTTACCGCTCATTTTTAAGGGGAAATCTCGTTTTCGTATATGAAGGAGAAACCCTCGTAAATCTACATTTTGAATATGAAGAAGCCCTTTTCTTACTGAAATCGCGACTGCACCTTTAAATTACGGTAGAGTCTCGCTAATCTATGACGTCCGTGCCCAAATGTGACGTAGGACCGGAAATTTCCCGACCGAAGATGCGCACAATCGAAGCGAAGCGAAGCGATTATGACTTGTTAATCGAGTCGTGTGCGAGTCATCATCAAAGCGCGCGCGATTGGGATGAAGTGAAAGACAACATGATTTGGATTTGATTTCGATGCAAGATGCAAGACGAGCCAAAACTGTATAATTTTCCGATTGTAATGAGGTAAGTGACTTGTTTCATTATTTCAATGTTGTAAATGTATTAAATGCTTTAAGGAAGTTAGCATACTTTTTTCCCAAACATTGAATGAAATCCTAAGCGTAAGCCTACCCGGTCGTTCTACGAACAACAACATGATATCGAACGAGGCCGGATACAACTGATTACAACGGCCCGAGAAATAAATGTAAACCGCAGACCACTTACATTTTATTCTGAACAAACATTCACATTGTATTTTACATTATTTAATAAGAAAGAAGAAATAGGGGAAATTTCGTTAGCAGGTGTCCTCGCCAGTGCCGATCTGTCGCTAAGTTTGGAGTTCGGTCGATAGTTTGTTTACTTTCTACAATTTCCTGATCTTAAAAGAAGCTGAGACATTAATTGAAATGTTAATCATAGAAAAAAATTTTGAACTATTTATGTACAGGTATACAAGCATTTATTTTTTAAAGCTCATATAAACAGTGTCTTTCTATCTGATTATATAACAGGCTTATATGTATACTGTGTTACTATGTGGTTATATTAAACTATGGAAATCTTTTTGCATAATTTTAATACAATATCTTAAAATGATGTTCTCATCTGAGCATTTGTAATTTTCGAAACAGTTCTGTCTCTATTTTAAGTTATAAATTCACTGTCATAAAAAACAAGTAAAAAGGTAAACATGCTTGTGAATAATACCATAAGCAGGTGTCGGTTGAGTTGGCAACTTCTTTTTGTCGCCAACGTCTAACCTTGGCAACTTGTCTTCCGTGCCAAACAAAACATAAACATGCATAGACACATAAGCAACAAAATAAGCCCAGAACTACAATGCACTTATCTAAACACATTAAAACATTTGTAGACATTTCAAATGCAATTATAAACAAAATGTACATAAACAAAGCACTAGCTCTGGGTACGTTAAAAAATAAATAAACCATAACATTCAAAATATGCAAAATACTAAAATATGTTTCTGCACATACTTATACAGAGAAATTTCCGTTAAAATGTTAAAATCAGTTTACAATTTTTGGAAAAACATAATAACCGATACCCCCAACACAAATAAACCGATTACCCCCAAAAAAACTCTCCACAAATAACTCAAAAATACTTATATATTCAATCATATTTAATCTGAATAGTGCACGTGAAATATACTGCAAATATTTTCATAAAGTGTTAAAAACACTCTTTATAAATAATAGAAAACCACTATAATAAACAGACTACCTCCTCCCACTGTGATTTTTGGATTTAATACCTTCAAAACACACAAAATTTACACTATTATTCAGTATAGAATCAGATCTGATGAAACAATTCAAAAATCCTTACATATTTATTCATATTAAAACTAAAAATTGTATGGGAATTCTATAAATCAGGAGCAAACCCATATAAAAAATAAAATTAAACATCCTTCTTAAAACCTTAAATTTTTTATTTTTCATCCCAATTCATAAAAAATAACACAACATACTAAAAACCTTACATAATTATGAAAACACAAGACTATAAATATTCTTAACTATACACCAGTGTACCGTAAAGCAAAGCATAAACATTTCAATAAATAAAAGCTCCACATACCTCAAATTTTATTCATTAACAGTGGGGGTTTATCACAAATGAATCCATCACAAGCATTCAAATAAGCATAATAACTGTAGCTCAACACACGCTAGATACATATTCTGTACAACTCGCAACAAACTTTTGTCGAAAATCACTTGATAAAGAATTAAGAAACAACTCATCGTAAAATGAACCGATTTCATTAGAGCTCATACAAGCAGACGACCAGACAACACGACTTCTATTCACGGCGAATTCAAGTTCAGTTACTTTGCCAGTTAAATTCCTTAAAATTCGTTCAAACAATCACATAATTCCTTCAAAAAGCATATTTTCTCATGACATCATAAAACTATACAACCCCGCCAAAGGGTTGCCGAATAGCTATAATGGATAAAGCAAACATGATATTTGCTTTATCCCTGAATATAGTGTAAACAAAATCCTTTTGCTCAGCAGAATATGTTGCCAAAATGTCAAATGATCTCTTTATCTGTGTTCATTACTGTTAAAAATTTAGCACATAACTCATTTCTTTTAAGAATAGGCCCCACCCCCCTCCCTCCCCCCCCCAAAAAAAAGTCTAGAGAGTTTAAGAAAAACCAGGCATTTATCAATCTGAAAGTAAATTAAGATTAATAATCCCGTTTCGGTTTACATTAGCATTGCCAACTTTGCAATTTATTTATTATTGTTAAATTTAACATAAAAAAGTTCAAACAACTTTTGATTCTTATTCCTGATCTTCATTATAATCATGCAGGGACTGGTGTGTTATCGACTGACATTCCTATGGTCGCATTTTTAGGAGTTGTGGAGAGTCGACTGAATGATTAATTCAAATGGATCTACATCGACTGCTGAAATTATACAAAGGTATTTTTTAAATTCAATTATTAACAGCAATTTGGTTGCCACAACAGTTGTTGCTAAAAAATTCTCTGTCATGCTATCAGCTAATGCTACACTGCTGGCCACCCAAATTGCAACACCAAGAAAAACAAGAGATATCACAACAAAATTTATTGTGTAGATAACATGTTGACCAAGTAACAAATGATTAAATTTACAGCATTCTATGAAGCGTGGTTCCTGCCAAAATCAGTACCCAGAGTAGCCGCCGTTGTTGGAGATCACAGCTGCCACACGCCTCGGCATTGATTCAAAGAGACTTTGAATGTGTTCTTGGGGTACAGCAGACCAAGCAGCTTCCACACGTTGCCAAAGTTGATCTGGTGTGACAGCTGGGGATGAACTCTGGGTCAGTCGTTGAGCAACCATGGACCACATGTTTTCTATCGGCGAAAGATCCGGAGAGCGCGCCGGCCAGGGAAGCAATTCAATCTGGTGATTGACGAAGAACCCTTGGACAATGCGTGCCACGTGTGGCCGTGCATTATCCTGCTGAAATATGGCTGTTGGCAAGCCCTGAAGGTAAGAAAGGACAACTGGCTCCAACACCTCGGAGATGTAGCGCTGGCTGGTTAAAGTACCGGCAATGCGTACTAGAGGAGTGCGAGAGAGATATCCGATACCGCCCCATACCATAATACCCGGTGCAGGACCAGTGTGACGGTGCATAATGCAGCTGTTCAGCATCCTCTCTCCACGGTGTCTCCAGACTCGAATCCGACCGTCGTGGTGTTGCATACAGAAGCGTGACTCGTCAGTAAAGAGAATTTCATTCCATTCTGTCGTCCACATCCTTCTTTCATCGCACCATTGGCGGCGGAGACGTCTGTGGTTCCGCGTCAGAGGTAGACAAAGCAACGGACGTCTTGCGGACAGACCATTCTGCTGTAAACGACGTCGAATGGTACGCGCAGACACTGGATGATGCGATACAGACTGAATCTGCTGTGATATGGTTCGTGATGTGACTGAGCGGTCCGTCACTGCCATGCGTACAATCTGCCTGTCATCACGTGACGTGGTGCACTGAGGTCGATGCGGTCGATCACGTCTGTCCGTCGTACCCTCCTGCACCCAACGATCACATATCCGCATCACAGTTGTTTGGTTTCGTCCAATACGACGACCGATTTCCCTGAAAGATAACCCACAATCTCGGTATGCCACTATCCTTCCTCTGTCAAACTCGGATACTTGATCAAAAGATGATCGTTGTTTCCTACGAGGCATAATTTATCGTTTTTTTGAAAAAAAAGCAAGAAAAACACAATTGCTGTACTTGAAACCGTCGAAATCTCCAAGCCTTAAATAGCGCTTTGAGGTGGCGCCACAGGCGCGCTTGATGTGCGTCTGCGCTGAAATTCTAATCATTTGCATATCTCACCTCAGCTAATGCATGTTGTAAATTTCATATTATTTGCATGCTTCCTTCAGGGTGTTGCATTTACGATGGCCAGCAGTGTATAATCTTAATTAAAATATCCATTTGTTGAAAATTTAGCATTATACAACAATATTGATACAACCCATCCCAAAGTGATTCTGAAACAGAATCTAAGGAAAAATATTCCTTGAAGAAGGGTTTTAAAATTGGGGAGAATTACATTAGTTTTCTTTCAAAAAAATCTTTTATTTCCGAACAAGAAATTGCATTTTTGCTCAGTTTTCAAGATAAAATTTCTGAGAACAAATGTAAAAATTTAAAACAAACCACTATTACATCAGTGGTTAAATAATTTAAAGAATAATCAATTATGAATTTTCATTTGCATTTGAAATATTTTATTTTACACTAGCTGCGTGCCCGTTCTTCGCACGGTAGGAAACGAAAATTTTCCTTACATGTGTAATTCGAATTTCTTCGTGATGTGGAATTTAAAGAAAAAGAGCAAAATTATTTGACTCTTGATGTAAAGTTTGCGTCACGAGTATTAACCTGGCATCATAACAGTATAATGACTCAAAAAACTACGTCAGTGTCATTCACTATCAAAAAAGTGGAAAGCTTAATGGTTTACAGAGAACTCCTGGCTTTCAAAATGTCTTATTTCTACATCATACTGTTTTTTAGGCTCAAGTTGTAGCATTAAATACCTAAGACACTACATGGAATGGACAACCATTTATTTCTTTCCGAACATGTACCATATAAGGAAAGTATTGTAATCATGAAAAAATTCGACTTCGAGATTTTGGTGTATTGACACGTTTTGAGGTCTTCTGAATTCATTTATGCTATTTTCAAGAGATATTTTAAGATAACTGCGCACCCGCTCTTCATACGGGAATAAGCGAATATTTTACTACTAAAATCATATCTGCATGTGACAAAACAGAATTTCATTTTTAAAAAAGTTCAAGTAATCTCCTCTGTTGAAATTACTACGGACAGTAAATTTTAATCAAAATATCGTCTCCCTGTGTTGAAAATAGAGCTGGAATTAATGAGTTATAATTATGGCGTAATTTTTACGTATCTTAAAGCATTTGACGTCATAGATCCTCACTTGCGAATTGAAATTCCGATATCCCATTTAAAAACTCGATTGGTTGAGAAAACCCTTTTTTCTAATCCTTTCTGTGGCAACAACCGAAGATAAATTCTCTTGCCGTGATCGCAATGTAATGAATGGCGTAAGATCACGTTGATGCTATTAAATTCTAAACATTAGGCTGCATTAAAATTCATAAAAAATCATCTAATTTACATAATTTTTTCGTTTTTATTTTAAAAGAGGGAGAAAAGAATGTTTCACGATTTGTCAAAATATCAAAAAGTTATGACGGATAGAATTCAAGATGCGACAGTTTTAAAATTATTTTACGAAACAATTTGCCGAAGCAAATGCTTAGTAAAAAAATTCCTAAAAATAGGTAAATCATGTTACGTATTCAGAACAAACTGTTTTTAAAAGAAAATTTTCTCCTCTATCCGATGATACAAATGCCGTTTTGCTGCGAGCGTAATTTCCGCCGTCATTACGAATTAGGTAAGAAAAAATGCCAAAAATCGCATAAAACATAAAATTTAAAAAAATCTAGGTCGAATTTTGAAAAAATCGCTTCGAGGTGCACAACTACATACTTACATCTTCCCGAGTACCAAATTTGGTGTTTCTAGGTGTAGCCGTTTGTCCGTAACGCTGCCGACAGACACCTTCTTTTATAATAAGTAGAGATAAGTTAATAGTCTTACTCGGAAGTATTTCCAATACTTAGTTAAAAACAGTTAAAAGCCATTAAAATCCATTTAAAATATTAAAAACATGGCACACAAAGTGTTTTGTCAAGTGCAAATTTGTTTATTCAGGGCCAGACAATAACATTTTTGTGCCCAGTGCACTTTTAAAACTTTGTGCCCCTACATATAGCTAGTTCAATTTTTGTGCCCCTATACATAGCTCTAAACTCAATTTTTTGGCCTGCTTCTGCACGTTACCCAAGGCATGGACCCAAATGCCTGTGCAATAATCAGGGTGTGCATTTATTCAGAACAAGCACAGTAAATTTATGACACTGTTTTTTGATATATCTTTAATATATTTGCATAGTTACAGTTGTAGCTTATTATTATTATTTTGTATTTTAAGCAGCTTATTGAACCAAAATTAATCTTGGAAATTTTGAACAAAATATGTAGTTTGTTCTGACTAAAATTGTCCAAAAGTTTACTCAAGTGCTAAAGTAAAAAAATGAGAAAATTTGTAATATGCAATTTTATTTCAAAAAATAGATTTACACTATTTTAGGACAGAATTTTAGGTTTTTGACACTTATTGTCAAAAACTATGTCAAAAAGGGGTTTTTGACATGATAGTTAAAACCCGACAAAACCATCAATTGCAGGTGCGGATCCAAGGGGAGGGTGGTGGGGGCGATTGCCCCCTCCTGGGCGAAGTCCCAAACTCTGTTATAATCTCTTAAAATATATTATGAAGGTATAATGAAAAAAATCTGATGTGTCCAACACATGACTTCCTTGCACGTCTATTAGATCAAAAATATTTTCGACGCACTTCCTCTAAACTTATTTCTTTGAAAGAGATAAAATATCAATAATAGTAAGATTTAGCGATTTCTAGCCAAATATTTCGATATCGCCAAGCTGAGTTCAATTTGAAAGATTTCCTTCTAACACTTTATTTGGCGATATTTCACCAAAAGCCGACAAACTTGAGATAGTCTGCGAGATTTTGGGGATAGCCAAAGTAGTCATTGACCACAGACTTTCAATGAATTGAATGCATTCATACACCTCAATGTATTTAAAGTCATTTGGTAAACCCTGTAAATAAATTCTCAGTCGATTGCTGTCAAAAAAGATATTGAAAACAGTTAGATATTACAATAGTTCTAAATACAAAAGTTCAAAATTCTACGGGTTAAAGTTTTACAGTTATACAAAATACGAAATAATTTTTGGCGCCAAATTTGGCGATATTTCGGCGAAACTCGTCAATTTCGACGACATTTGGCGAGATTTTAAGCATGAACCAAACAATGACAGATTATCGCCAAATATGGCGATATTTCGCCAAAACTCGCCAAGAACGATGACAAATGGCGATACTTTGGACATGGACCAAATAACTGAATATCGCCAAATTTGGCGATATTTCGCCAAAACTCGCCAAGGCCGAGGACAGACGGCGAGATTTTGGGCATGTACCAAACAATGACCGTCTACAGTTGTATTATATTGAAGATGTCCATAGACATTAAAGTACTGAAATTCTTTTCGGTGGTTCTGTAAATAAACTCTCCAGTAGATTGGAACCAAAACTCGAGATGCACAACTAGATGTTACAACAATCTTATATATGAAATTTCATAATATTTTTTGAGATTTGAGAGTTAAATATGCACACACGTACACCAAAAGTCGCCAAGCTTGGCGACTTTTGGATAGTTCTTGAGGGAGTCACGTGACCGTGGTCGGACCATTACCTAACTTATGTGGTAGGACGGCATTGTGCTTGAAATGGATGAATGCCCCTAAAATTGCCATTGACCGTAATGTATTGGAAATCTTTTGAGTGTTCCTGTAGCTGAACTATAAATGATAAAGACACTTCTTTTAATGGAGAAATTCATTTTCTAACTCTTTACAGCATATATCACTTCTGAGTCGTTTGAAATAGCCCAATACCTCTAAAAAACGCTTTGATGAATTTCGGCCCATAGAGCGTAATGTATTTCGAATCTTTTGGGTGGTTCTGTAGATAAACTATCCAGTCGAATGGAACCGAAACGGGAGGTGCACAACTAGATGTTACAACGTTCCTAAATATAAAGTTTAAACATTCTACTCCTAATAGTTTTTGAGATATGCGAGTTTAATGAATGTCGGCCCATTGAGCGTAATGTATTTCGAATGTTTTGGGCAGTCCTGTAGATAAACTATCCAGTCGAATGGAACCAAAAGGGGAGGTGCACAACTAGATGTTAGAAATATCCAAAATATGAAGTTTGGACATTCTACGCCTAATAGCTTTTGAGTTAGGCGAGTTTAATGAATATCGGCCCATAGAGCGTAATGTATTTCGAATCTTTTGGGCGGTCCTGTACATAAACTATCCATTCGATTATCACCAAAAGGGGAGGTGCACAACTAGATCATAGAACAATCCTAAATATCAAATCTCAACATTCTACGACCAATAGTTTTTGAGATATGCGAGTTACATACATACGTACGTACGTACGTACAGACGGCATGGGAAAACTGGCCACAATAGACTCGCCGCTGGTCAAAATGAGTTGCAGACGCATTAATATGATCGTGCATGATAGCCTACGATGAGATGCATCGAAAAAATTTTTAAAATTCAATTTAGAGGTAGTCAAAATCGGTTTTTTTGTCGAAATTTGGCCCCCAAAATTTTTCGGGATCACATTACTTCCTTATACTACGTACAAGGAAGTAATTAAGTAGCCTTTTCCTAAGGGGTGTATGGCGGGTACTACTCCCTGTCCTTTTTAATCAGAGCTCATATATAGATTTTATTATTAATATAATTAATTACATTAATTGGCACAATTAATTATATTACTTATAAAATGATTTTGCGCATTCTACCCCCTTGTTTCAGGTAAAAAATCGTCCCCTCCTTGAGTGATTTCTGGATCCGCCCCTGATCAATTGTCAAAAACTTGCCAACCCTGAGATCCTCGCCAATTCTGAAGATGGCTGCGGGTTGAGCTGCCGAACGCGCTTGACAAAACACTTGGTGTGTTATGTTTTCAATATTTTAAACTGATTTTAGTGGCTTTTAACTAAGTATGGTATTTTACATTTTTTAAATAAATATGAATTTTATTGCTGTACGTATATGTATTATTTGAGTATGTTTAAATTATTTACTTTCAAACATTGATAAAAGTTGAGTTACTATTGAAAAAATACTTTCATCTTAAAATTTATTAGAAATCATCTTTTTATTTTAATGTCTATTTATGGATGATCATCAACTCAATCTAAATCTGCAAAAGAAAAATGTAAACAAAGGCAATGTCCTATAATCTGCACAACCTTTTCAGGCGTGGATCCAAGGGGAGGGTGGTGGTGGGCGATCGCCCCCTCCTGGGCGAAGTCCAAAAATCTGTTATAATCTGTTAAAATATATTATGAAAGAATGAAAGTATAATGAAAATTATGCAGCCTTTTTCTAAGGGGTGTATTGCGGGTGCTACTCCCTGTCCTTTTTAATCATCGCTCATATATAGATTTTATCAATAAAATAATTAATTACATTAATTGGTATAATTGATTATACTAATTAATTATAAAATGATTTTGCACATTCTACCCCCTGTTTCAGGTACAAAATTGCCCCTGCTTGAGTAATTTCTGGATCCGCCCCTGAACCTTTTGGCAAAACTTTTGCAGATTTGAGGGAGTTGACTATTTTTTTATTAAAAATTTTTTTTTTTTTAAATGTGTGTGCGCATGTGTTTAAGACCTTGAGTATTTGTTAATTGTTATTCTTTAGATCTTTAGCATGTATGCTTTGTAAAGTATTATTTCATTAATTAATTCAAAATAATTTCACATAAATGACAAAATTTTCATGATAAAACATAATACATGTTTTTTACAGAAAATGTAGCAGAAACAACACATCTTTATTAGATTTTAAATTTTGTAGACATTAAAAAAGAACTGAATACAAAGGCAAATTGTTTATCTTGATGCCAAAGTTTGATAGTTATATTTGCAAAACATTTCATATTCAAAATTAATGTTGATATTCCCAGGGGTCGAGAAAATTTGTAAAATATTAGGTGCCAGGAAAAGATTTTTAGGAGCCTCATATATGTTGAATAATATTGATTTAAAAAAAAGCTAGTTGCTAAGGGATATTTTTTGGTCATCTGTGCGACCTGGCGCCCGGGTTTTTTCGAACCCTGGATATTCCAAAATTTCATTGCTTAAGTTTTGAAAAACTAAGATTTTAGTGAAAAATATCTTGTGTTATAATTAGGGTGTATGTACACTATGGGGTCGTCCAAAAATATTAAGCCTGGTAAATTAACCTCAGGATTTTTCAACTTATCCCGAATTGTAATCTTCTTATCCCAACTAATCAACTTATCCCGAAAAGAATTCGGGACAAAATTTTAGTTATAATATTTATTTTTTCCCATTTAAAAAAAAATCAATCATATTTCACTCATTTCATTTCATGAATGCTTAGCTTATATTTATTTAGCTAAAGCATCATTAATTGGGGTAAGCTTTAAATTTATAAAATGTCCCCAAAATTTTTCTGAATTTGGGGCAGGGACACCACAAGATTTGTCTCTGCAGTTCTTTCTTCAAAAATCTGGTCACCAGCCACCCGCAGGGGTGGCTCCAATGGGGGGTTTGGGGGGGGCACGTGCCCCCCCCCGTCGGGGAACTTGTGACCCCCCCATCGGGGCTATTTGATTAATTCGTCGGGGAATTTTCATAAGAAGAAATCTATATTTTAGCTGAGTTTTAATTTTGATTTTGCGATTTAAAAAAATTAATTTTGTACTTTTTAAATACACATGAAAGGCAAATGAGTATTGGAGATTGAAGCAGAAATGTTTACATTTTTGGGAGATAACTCATTGGGGGAGTGGGGGGGGGGGGTATATTCCTCAGAACTTCTGAATAATGGCTAAAACTACTTCCCGTTTTCATTCATCTCTTATCTCTGCGATCCTTTTCATGTCGAAAAACAGCCACTTCCTACATCTTCCAATACTGTGATGTGTTGACGAACGGCGGGGGAGACTTCAAATTCGAATAGTGTATACTTGAAATCTGTGATCCCACTCTCAGGAGGCATTTTACTGGATTTGCAGCAAGACATCAATCTTAAGGTAACAAAAGTGCCAGTCTATTCTTCAAACGACAAATTTATGAGACCACATGTGCGACCACTTTCTATTCGAGGCTCTTTTAATTGCTTAAACGATTGTGCATTTTGTCGCCGACACCATAGAAAAGTAGAATATGGGTGTGGGTGGTCGGTATGGGGGAGACAGTGACCGTTAATTAGACCAGTCGGGTAGATAAAAAATTTCGAGGGAAGGGAAGTATGGCTTTGCTTACACAGGCAAATGGGGGATGTTCTTTTTTCCAGAAATACGGTTTTTGTATTTTTATTGGTCCTCAATGACAGAAAGATGAGAAAGAAATGGTTCCTCTAAATATCCCGTGTATTTTTATTTTTTCTTCGCAAACCCATAGTACATCACTTTTCCAACACTTGTTATTGTGCCAGTGAGTTAGACAGAGTTTAGAATAGTGGGCATTTTTTTCTTGTTACGGCAGCATAGCATATCATTGTGAAGTTTATAAAAGTTTAATTTCACTTTTGGCTTTATGTTTCCCAAAAAGAACATCGGTGGTGCCAAAAGCACAAGATATGAAGTACAGTGTGCTTTATGTCGTGATATTTTTGATAATGATTATGTAAAAAAAAAAAAAAAAAAAAAACATAGGATAACTAAGCATTCAGATCTTCATAAACAAAATCGACTGCGCCTGTTCAAGTAAGTTATCTGTAAATTACATTCATATATATATTTTAAATGTGTTTAAAAGCTTTAATTAATATATGTTATTACTAAAAATAGGGTCAGTTTATTTCTCTAAAGCATTGAATTATATATTCTAGGCACTTGCTTTTTGTTATGTATTTGTACAAATATACTATGCCCAAGGGAGGATCCAGAAATATTTTTCAGGAAGGGTGCAAAGCTTTAATACCAATTCAGAATTGCATGAACATGCAATTTTATTTGAAGCGTATTTTTACTAGTAATAAAGCGTATTTTTACTAGTAAATATTTTCCTCTCGGGGAATTCCCGCCTCTGTGCCCTCGCCCTAAAACCACCCTTGCCCCTCATCCCCCCCCCCTTATAAAAAAGAATTGAAACTATTTTGAGCACAAATTTTGAATGACCACATTATGCGTTATTTAAAAATAAAAATAATTTTAAAATAAGGCACATATTTCAAAAACTGAGTCACTTGTTCTGTCTCAGAAATTTTAAAATACTACTTTAAAGTTTATTTATTAACAGCATTTTAATGATACGTATATATCATTAAATGTCCTTAGACATGGATGCTCTTAATGGTTTGGAGTGCACTTTTAATCATGGCTGCGGACCCAGAGTCATAACTTTGTGAGTTGAAGCTGGAGTAGAAGTCGGACTTTTTGCCCTCACATTCTGATTCTATGAAATGTTGTACAACATTATTGTATTTTAAATTATATTAACTGTCTGAGTACTCTATGAATTAATCTAAATTTTCTCCTAATTGGTCTTTTAAACACTATGAGTACTTTTAAATGTGCTCTTGCTTTTAAACCATTGATAAGTAGCATGTTGTTCACCCCATTATATGTCATTCCCGCTAAATTACAGGACAGGATATACATTTTTAAAATATATTCTTTCGTTGCAGTTTCGATTTTTTTTTTTGGTATATTTATCAAATACGATTTAGTAATTGGAGTGAGGACGAAAGGTATGTCTTATAAACTTTCAAATTGCATTAATGTAAATTTAAATTAAACACAGATTTAATGTAATTTTATGTAAATTAACAGTATTTTAATTCACGAGTCAAAAGCTTTTGTGTCATAAATTTAAAATAAAATTTCCCATTGTATTACTTTTATTCATAGAGCTACAAAATTTATAAGTCTTGATATTTTTTAAAGAGATTTACGACTCGGGCGATAAGAAATTTCAGATTTTGTTTACTACGGAAACTTTTTAAAATGTATATTTAAATGTGTAATAATTTGACATGACAAAATATTTGTAAAATTATTTTACAGTTCATCATCTCTGGCATTCAAAATATGTATAAACCTATGAATATTTAAACGCTTTAACTAAAAATTTTCATTTTAATTACAAATATTTTAAACTGGTCGTATTTTATTTATTTATAAGTTAGTGTGTTATGCAATTTATAAAATAAGTATTATATGTTTTTAAATTATTTTATCACAGTAATCCTTACTTGAACTCTTATAACTGTTGAGAAAGTAAAAAGATATTTTTATAACTAAGTGGTTAATTAGATAATTTAACTTTTAACTTCTTCCGAATAAAATTTAAAAAAAATGTACTTTTCTGTTTCTTAGATGGCAAATTTTAATAAATTCTAAATATACTTTTTATTTATAAATAGATTCAATCGAACACAATATGCACGATTTAATCTTTAATTTTATAAAAATTTAGCAGTAAGATTTGTTTTTATTTTTATTTTTTTGTAATTTAAGAATTAGTCAAATACATAGTTTGTTTATTTGGCAACATACTTATACATATACAACGAGTGAGAATTCGCACTATATAGAGAAATCTAACTATATTAACCGGCCCTCTTTAGCTAAGAGTTCATAGCTATGCCCACCAAGAAGATTAACAGCTGCAAGGGAATTAGAATTTATTACATTTTGCTAGGGGTAAAAAAAAGAAAAATTTAAAAAAATTAAATAATAATAATAACCAGCCCCTATGATAGACCAAAGCCCTCTCCAGTCTAGTATGAAGATGGCTGTGGATAGATCTAAAAATGGAATATAAGTTAAAGGAAACTGATTAATCTTGACTGACAATTTAATTTTTATATCGTTGTGGAAAAAATAACTAACTTTTGTGAATTTTAATTCAGTTATTTTACTGCAAAGTAAATAAAAATTATGGTATACAGCGTCTATATCGTCTTTCTGAAAATTTCACTTTTATGCTGTAAAATAAGTAAATAAAATAAATACTATAAAAGTTTTATATTTGCGTGTAGATTTGTATGTTATATACAGCGGCGTATCGTAAGCCACCGCAACTTCCCTTATTTTGAATCTTTATACAAATCGCTATTGAATCCATGGATGGCACCAGCATTAATATAAACTATTAAAATAAACTAATAGTATGTGTTCTAAACTGATTTTTGAGATACAGAATTATATGGATCAGAATTCAACTCTTTAACTTTTAAACAGATTAATATTATGTTTATTATTCGCCTTATTAATTAAACTCTTTTTTGTTAATGTTGAAATTTTAAAAGTGACACTTTCACTGTGAATTATTAGTAAAAGAGCTTGCTTCATAAAATTATTCATCACGTTTGGGGAAACCTCGTTCAAAACTATCTTGGAGTATTACAAAAAAGTGAATTTTTATCAAGGTTAGTTTCGCTAAAAATAATTACTTTTTTGTGTGTCTTGGTAAATTATAAGCTGACCCATTATATTTTTCTGACGATATTTTTTATTTTAGATTTTAAAAGAAAGTGGTTAATTTTCTTCATGAGTGCTTGACTTTATAAAAAAATTTAATAGCGCATATATTTACGTTCTCTTTCGGAGATTTTTATAATTTATTATTATTATTATTATTATTATTATTATTAACTGAAGCTTCCAGGGGTACACTTCACAACAATTCTGATACGGTGCCATCTTTTAGCTTTCAATAAGTACTATCACCACATGAATTATTATGGAAACTAGAATCATTTTAAAGCCGTAGAAACAAGCGATAAAGTTTCGGTATGCCACTTTACTGCGCGCCTTCAAAATCGTTTTTCTCACTTTATTGTGATTTAAAGTATTAATACTGCATAAATTAACAATTCGATTAATATTTTTACAGCAAAACATGTTGGCCAGAAACACTAGACTTTTTGAGATAACGAGTTGAAATTACTGGGAATCAGTTTGGAAATGGAAATGTAGATTACGGCCAATTATCTATGCTAGGGATCTAGGCCGGGGGTGGGTTTTCCCTCCGTGGGGGACTTTCTAAGAGGTCCTAACCCGTATTTATGCAAAGTTTCGGAAAACGCCGAACGGTTAGGTCGGCGGACGGACCTAGTTTCGAACCACGCACTTTTCGTCTCCCAGATGCCACTGGTGGGGCGGGATTCAATTTGTAAGGGAAAACACATTTAGTGAGATATCAAGAATTTCGATGTTCGAGATATCGAAGTTAAACTGTAATTAAATTTACATATATCTCTTAATTTTATAAAAATAACTGCAATTTGTGTATAAGCGTGCAAATTTAGTCATGCTTAATTTATTAAAAAAATTTCAGTGAATTTACAGCAATATTCTTGCACAAAAAACTTTTGTTTCTGATATTTTTTTCTGCGGGAAAAAAAAAATGCGTAGAACTTTTTTCGCTGAACTTTTTTCAAAGAAATTCATTCATATGAAATATTTTAAGCGTTAACCTGAAGAACTCTTAAAGGTAGCTTTCGAGATTTTACAGAAACGTGAAAGGCCGTTAACAGGGGGATGGGGGATCATGTGGGTTTGACCCCTCCCCCTCCAAAATTTCAGTAAATGCATTATCAGTTTATTTGCGTTGATTCTAGAGATCAGTTAATTTAATTTTAGCACTACAGATCCCCTCCACCCACCGAAATTTTTTGCTTGCTGAGGCCTTGGGGAAATATTTGTGCAATGTAAAAGGATTTTGAGATACGTTAATTAGGGTCAGTTTAAATAATAATCTACTAGGAAAGATTGTGCAGTGGTTTTTGAAAATATCCGGGGCCTGGGTGTCCGATTATGTATGTCGATCCGATTCCTGGACATATTTCACAATACAAAACATTATATTGTCCTCCATCTCCTCTAAACTTATCTGGATCCTGGATATTTTAGTTTAGAAAATGATTTATTGTGAACAAATCACTTTCTAAAGTAAAATATTTTCAAGTGGTGCAAATAGTTGCAAATTTCCATACTTGGTGACAAAAATGTCAAACAAGAAGGAGGTCAAAGCCCCCTCTTGGATACGCCACTTAGCATATGTACATGTATATTTGTGCCCCCTTGTCGGGGAGTGGTGACCCCCCGTCGGGGAAAGTCTAGCGCCACCACTGGCCACCCGGGTGGTGTAGTGGCTAGTGCACTATTCTACCACCCTTTTGTGTCTGGGTTCTATTCTCAGCTTGGGATTGGTTGTTTGTGATCACCCTAATATTGTACTGTAAAAAAATAATGTAAACTTTAAAATTAATAAAGAACTTGTAATTAGGACCAACTGAGTTTGTGACAAGAAAAGAGGCAGAGAGTTACAGTAAATGTGACATCACATATTTTGGTCAAAATAAAACATTTTAAATTAAAAAAGTTATTTTGAACAAGCAGAATTTGAAGGTATTTTTTTAATAGTGGTGTGATTTTTCATGCGACAAATGAGATGGCAATTCCATTCTAGTTAAATCAACAGTAAGGTTTGTTTTTGTTTCTATTTTTGTTCCGGAGTATGGAGAATTGTGATACTTTCTGATAAAGGGGAGAGAGTATCAAAATTAATGAAGAAGTGTAAGAAATCAAATAGAATATCTCCGGTAGTAGAAACCGTGCGACATGGCGACGCCTGTCGCAGATTCTTGAGGTCTGCAGACTATTTCAAGAGTTCATATCGAACGATATCGCCGTCGACTGCACGCAGTGATTTTATATCAAATCTTTCTCCATCCTTTTTTGTGAATAATCGTATTTTTGTTCATTGCAAGCCATTATTCTAGCTTTTGTATCAACAGTTAAAATTACTACATATTTTTGATAAATAATGATTATTTCACCAAAATATTTCTTAATCTTTTGGGTGAGTTTTTATTTTTCAACCAAATTTCAAAAATTTGTTGCATTAAAATATAAAACGTGTTTATAAAATTCATTAAAATGCTGTTTGAAAAAAGTGAATTGGCAGAAGAGATTTGTTGGCCAGTACTTCCCAGAAAATGAGATCCTAGTGAAAAAAAAAAGTTGTTTCTTGAGTTAGCTAATAACCGTGTAAAATTTTTTTGAAATTTGTCAATATCTTCAGGTGTCGCCAGCGTCTTTTAAATCAGAAATTTTGGGCCAAAATAGGTTTTCCCGAAAACTCAATTATTCTTGCAAATTTTCAAAATCAATATCAGCCAAGTGCAAAAACATTGTTTCTTGGGTTGGTTAATAAGTGGTAACATTTTTTTTGAAGTTGGACAGTATTTTCTGGTAGTGCCAGCACCTTTAAAATAGGGTGTTTTGACAAAGAAAAAAATCGTTAACAGCTGTGAAATTTGAAAATCGTTAACAGCTGTGAGGTAAAGTTGCTTTTCATCTTTAGAGTGAATCATGTAAAGAACATTTCAGCACTCAGAACATTGCTGATATTGATTTCAAAAATTGTGTGTTTATTTATTTATTTATTTATTGATTTATTGGTGGGGGGGGGGGTTTATTTGGACCCAAATTTTCAATTTCAAAGATTCCCTTGACAGCTGGAGATATTATCAGATTTTAAAAATATTTTACGCTATTATTAACCTACCCAAGAGACAAATTTTCTTCACTCGGCTGATATCAATTTAAAAAATCTGCAAAAATTGCGTTTTGGCAGGAATTTGGATTTGTCTATTTTGAACCAAATTCCTCATTTTAAAGATGCTGGTGCCACCTAAAGATTCCTCCGATTTCGAAAAAGTTTTTCATGGTTGGTTACTAACCAACCCCAGGAACAGCTTTTCTGCCTTGGGCTCTTATCAATTTCAAAAATTGGTGCAGTTTCAGCCTGCCCTAATGTTAGGGTGTCCCAAAAACTCTGGCCGTAGCTTTTATTAATATTGATCATATACTATACATTTCGAAGTTACATTAAAAAAAAGTTCAGATATCAGTTAATTTTCCTTAATTCAAATTCATTTAATTAATTCAAAAAATATTCAAGATTAAATCTAAATAAATCAATGTAACATTTAACTTTTTATATGACACCATATGTTAATGAGGTGGTATGTGTCGAACTTGAACATTTTATCTTAAAAGTGTTAGAAACATGAAAATAATTATCTACTGACTAAAACCATATTTATAACTTTTCAGGACTCATAATACATGTTGTATAATTAAAAAATCAACCTCTTTATATTTCTGCGGAAGTATTCCAGGCTGACGTTCTTGGTCTTACTGATTGTCTTACGATAAATATTAGAAAAGACTACCGTGGTAAGTTGATTCTGATTTTTAGTGACTGTCAAGCAGCCTTAAAGGCTCTTACCTCTTTTCAAGTTAAATTAAGGATTGGTCTGGAATGTACAAAACCTTCTAAGAGAACTAGAAATAAAGTAACTCTTTTATAGGTACAAGGACGTAAGAGAATTGAAGATACAATCAACTCCGGTTACAGTGAATTTCTGGACACCGGAAAATTTCATTCTCTAAAACCAATGTTTTCCCATGCTGAACAAGGCACCTTAACTAAAAAATAGTACTTTATACAACTACTAAATGTTTATTAAGTAAATCAAACACAATGGATCACATTTATGGTTCTAGAACTATTGTTAAGTAAAATGAGCACAATTAATTATATTTAATAATGGTCATTCCATTCAGTTGGCAAAATGTGCTGTCACTTTTAATCTGTGGTATTGCTGTGGAATGGAAAATGTGGAGGAATCTGTGGAATGGAAAATGACAGCTTCAAAGATCGAGTGAAATTTCGTCTTTTGGTTCCCTTTCAAAACTACTCTGCTTTTCTTAATATGTTTAAAGACTAGAATGCCTTACAGGAATGAAAAAAATATGACCCCTACCCCCTTTTTGCTCCTTCCTCTTGTTTAGTATAAGTATGTTGGACCAGACACGGGCAATTCGCCTGCATTTGGGGACAGGTGGTTGATAATCTTTCTCTCTACTCGAACACAAGAGACACTTTTTATAGGAATCACCTCTGCCGTCCAGAGATTTTTAAGTTCACTAAAACCGAAAAATGCTATGTGCATTTCCTAAGTACGTTAATCGGGACTAATAAGAGGCATTCACTATATCCGAAGTTGACTGAAAAGATGAACTGGCTAAAGAAAGTCGTCTTTTTATCCTATTGGTGTGGAACCTTTCTGTAGAATAGATGTGAAAACCATGAAAGGCATCCCCCTTAAATAGAAAGACAAGAGACTAATAAAACTTGGTGCAATTTTTCTGGACAAAAATACACTAAAAGCATATTCCGCCCAAACTCTGGACCATTAGATTGGTAGCTGGACAGTATGTCGGAAGCTGGGACCTTCATGCTTCAGCCATCTGCTATAATCAGTGGTTATTGACTTGACCATAGTGTGGTAACAAATGCAGGGTTTCTAAAGATCTGGAAAGTCAGGAAAGAGTTTTGGTCAGGGATTTGGGGAAAAAAGTCGGGGAAATTCAAATAAATTGAAGAAGGGTCAAGGAAATACAAGAAAAATTGAATTTTGTGTCAAAATCAAGAAAATATTTACCATTTGAACCTAATTCTAAAAATTGTTTTATTTTCATTTTTTTATTTAACCTTATAACATACCTGCCGACTCTACTGGATTTGGGGGGTTTCTACTGGTCTCCTGATTTTACATTAAAATATCCTGTTTTTTTACGTTTTGAAGCTTTTAATAATCGGCACATTTATTTCCTTAACAGTTCTGAAAGATTACCGCTTTCAGGGTATATTCATTCAATATACCATGGTATTTTGGTCCAGTAATAAAGAGAGGTCCAGACTCAATTGTGCCCACAAATGAGTGTGCTCACTAATTTGTGAAGAATTCTTGGAAATTTCAAAATTAGATGAGAGATCTTTTAGTTGTAACATTTGTGAGTTCAAAGCCCCAAAATTTTACAACTTTTTAAAATTTTTTTGTACATTTAAGAAAATACTTTTGGGGGGACCTAAAAAAACATTGAAGTTTTGTTTATTTCATGTAAAAAGAATTCTTTCTGAGCTCTTTTACTAATTCTATTTTTAACATCATGACCTTATGTGATACTAAAATTTCAAACATAAATGTTTATTTAAAAAAAAAGCAAAGTGTTAATTTTAAACACCATAGCAGTGTGTCAAGTCAACTTACATTTAAAAAATGATGCATAAACTAGATGGTGAAATTTACTGGGTGAAAAAATGTCGAAGCATGTTTTGTAGTGCAGATAAGTAATTATAACTTTAAGATAGTGATACCACATAAATCTACTGGATTTTCTTCACGTGATGTTGGCAGGTATGTTATAAATTTTAAAATGTATCCTTTATGAACATATTTTAGTTGAAATATGCTTAGGTTTATATTGAATTATTATCAAACATGGTTTTTGTTAGAATCCAGGAATGTCAAATAAAATTCTTGTATATATTAATTTTATTATTATTATTATTTGTAGAAAAAAATGCAAAATATATATAAAGTTATTAAAAAAAAAGGAAGTAATATTAAAAATAGGAATGTGAAATTTGTGAAAGCACTCTAGATAAAAAGTCAGGGAAGATCATGATAAATGTCAGGAAAAGTCGGGGAAGCAAAAGCTGTGAAATCTGTAAATGCTCTGAAATGTTGTTAGCAAAACTTTCAGAAACTGCAGATGCATTTTCTGACTCCACCACTGAAATTCCTGTGGGACAATCTCTCAAATAAATTATATGGTTAATAAATTCTCGAAACTGTTATGCCCGTGATACTAATAAAATTAGATATGTTTGCTGTGTCATATACTGTGCTGTAATACTAATAAAGTAATTAGGAAAATAATTTTTAAAATACAATTTTAATTATGAGCACTCATTATACATTTTCCTATTTTAAAAGAAAAATATGACTGCTTTTTGATGTTATTGTTAAAGGATTTTCAAATGTTCTTGAAAAATTTATGTTGATGGAAAGAGCTGGAATTTTTTTTTTTTTTTTTTTGATATAAAGCATACCAAACAAAGCTGGGCCCAGTATGAGCTGAATATTAATATTTATCATAGTTGCAGGGTTAGCAGAGGATGACTAAAATCCATACACACATTTCTTGTGAGCATTCATAATACTTTGTATAATTATTGTTTTTTTTTTTTTTTTTTTTTTTTTTTTTTAACAGGATGTTTCTTGGAATAAATCTTGAGAAAGGAACCAAATCAAAGAAATATCTATATGTAAACCATGACGTTGGCAAATAAATCATTTTGTAATTTTTTTTAAGTAAATATGCATTTTGATGTTGAATATATGTTATAGAAATTAAAATTTTGCATTCAGTATATATTGTGTGTGTGTTTTTGTTGCTGTGTGTGTATGTGTAAGCACTTGATTAGAAATTAATTCATTGTAAAATTTAAGTTTTTTTCTCATTACTGTTATTGTATTCAGTGCAATAAAATAAATAACAATGAAGCAATTTTAAGAATTGAAAGCAAAAATCCACTTATTTATATGCATTACTTTTATATTGTGGTTAAAAGGAAGCATAATGATAAGAAGTTATCGATTGCCTCAGATCAATACTTTGTTGAAATAATTTTTTCCCCCTTCATAAATAGAAAATATATTTAAAAAAAAATCGATTATAAAAATCTAAGCTTATTATTGTTTTATTTCTTGGTTTTTACAGTTTTCATCTCAATTTTCAAAATTTTTTTTCCCCTTCTATTGGAATATACTATTAATGTTTTAGCATTGGAGTGTACAACTATTGTGTTGTAGATTTCCCTGCATAATAGTCACACCTAGACTTTCACCATGAAAAATTAGAAAACAGAAGGTGTGACTATTATGCAAGTAAACACGCCACTCCTCTTCAATTAAATAATATGAGGCCATACTTTTATCAGTAATGTGGGTATGTCTTTTCTGATTTTGAAGAAGTGAATAGTTTAGTTTTAGATGAAATTTTGCTTGTTTTATTTGCAAATAATATTTGCATTTATACATTTTAACCTCTGTACTACCTACCATTCGCTTTATTAGAGTTAACATTGTTATAGACTGTCAGTTTAAAAACTGATTTATGCTGTTGACTTCTTCAAAATGCATTGATTAAACAAAATACTCTTTGGACACACACACACAGAAAAAAAAAAAAAGTTAAAAAGTGGAGTCCTGCTTTTTCAAACAGAGTTCAGAAAAAAATAAGGATTTTTTAAACCTAAAAACACAGGAGCAATTAAAAAGAAGTTTGTGGGGAAAACCTGTCCTGAAGGCAGATGAAAATGAAAGCTGGTTACTTAAGAGTACAGGCCAGCTCCATTTATACAATCCCTGCACTTAATTTATGCCTTAACAAGTCAACTTATTGATATTTATAAAATTGCCTATTCTGAATTCCCGCTAAAACGAAGTGTTTGGTCTCAATTTGTTCAGAATTGCGGGACTCTACTGTACTGCTATATACAGGTTTATTGTTATACACATGGATCATTATACACAGGTTTCACTGCAGTCCATGCAGCAGTGAAATTATATTAAAAAGAGACTGGGTACCAAAAACCAAGTAACACTAGCCAAAGGATGCACAACCTTTCTTAGAGGATAGTCAGTGCCTGTCACAGAAATGTCAAGGGTCTGTATTTGGTAAATAATAATTGTTTACATTTTAAATTTTGAAGAAAAGGTCTGTCAAAGTATTTATCAAGACACTTATTAACGAGTAAAATTGAGTGGTTATGTATTTAACATAAAAAATTCTAGTTTAATTGCCTGTGAAATCCCCATTTTTTATTAAAAGCCTCAATCTTCAGTGAAATTTATGAAGAATTTCAGCCTTGCCGTGCCAAAATTAACTATTGAGGATTACATATTTAAAAAAAAAAGAAAAAACTTGTAAAGTTTGAAATAATACACACAAACAAAAAAAAACTAATAATCACTTGTATTTGGGTTAATCCTGGTCCAGACCAAAATGCAGTCCTCAATATAGGTTAGTAAAAAATGTATGTTGCAGGTCATCCAAAAAGTTTGCCTTTCTTAGTTTGCAGAAACATAATCAAATTTTCTGTTTGTGTGTCGGTTGATGTTTTTGGCAGGTAATAAGGGGAAAAAACCTTTTGTATGACCTGAAACATAAGTTTTGTACTATTTTGTATTGAGGGCTTTTCGTATGGCAATGCCTTTGTTGTATGAAAAATTTGGCCTCGAACAGATTATGCTCCAATATGAACTGATCATCATAATAGCAATTTTACGAATAGACAGTCAATTTAACATTGAATAATAATTAAAGAATAAGGTCTAAATACTTAATAATAAAAAAACTACCTTAAACACCTATAAGGTTAAAATATTGTGCAGAAGTGCTTTTCAATCATATGTGATCATAGTTGTCTCCTGCCCAGCCTATACTGTGAAACCTTCATAAATTTACGGTAAATCCTCAACAACGTATAGTGTAAGGCATTCATAAAATTACGGTCAGTACTCGACAAACTAGTGTGAGACATTCATAAAATTACAGTCAATACTCGACAACCTATGTCATAATCCATTGTCAAATTACGATCAAATCTCGACAAACTATAGTGTGAAACATTCATAAAATTACGGTCAATACTCGACAACCTATATAGTAATCCATTGTCAAATTACGGTCAATACTCGACAACCTATGTTGTAATGCATTATCAAATTACGGTCAATTCTCGATAACCTATGAATGTCTGACACAATCAAATTACGGTCAACACTCGATAACTTATGGGTATTGTGATTTTGCGGGCGCACGTAGTTTGACGAGATTCTCTTGGAATTTTTTGCTGCCGAGAATTGCCCGTAATCTAACAGTATTTTTTTTCGCAGTGAATGGGATTGAATATGAATGGAATATCACTATTTACTCTGCAATTTGCAGATGACCAAGTCATAATTGCGAAAGTTAAAAATGATTCAGAGAAAACGACAATAAAAATTAAAGAAGAATATGAAAAATGGGGACTTAGTATGAACATCAGTAAGACCAAATACCTGTGTAGGAGGAAATGAGGCAGATCTAAGTCTAAACAATAATTTGAAAGTAAAAAAGGTGTGAACATTATAGATACTTTGGAGTATTTGCATAAATAGAGAAGGCAGACTTATAGTTGAAATCCAATTACAGAATTTGCCAGGGAAGAAAGGCCATAAAAGTATTAAATTCTATTTGGAGGAGTAAGGAGCTCTCAAGGAACAGAAAGTATACAATTCTATTGTAAAAAGTATATTGTTAAATGGAGCAGAAGGTTGGAAAATAATGCAGGCAGAGAGAAAGAAATTAGCGGCAGTGGATGCACTAAGAAGATCATGCAGGGTATAAAGAATGTGAGAGAATAAGAAATGAAAGAATTGAAGAAATTATGAAAACATGTAAATGTGAGACAATTTTAGACTATCTGCAGAAAAAGCAATTAATTTTGTTTGGTCACGTTAAAAGTATGGATGAAGAGAGACTACCTAAAATCGCATTTAATTATAGATCAAACGGAAAACGAATAAGACCTCGGAAGAAATGGCCAGAAGACATTGAAAAAGCAATGAGACCAGAGATCTTCATGAGGAATGGGCCATGGACAGAAAAAAGTGGAGTAGCTTAATGCAGATTCGTCAAAATTTGTCGAGTTGGGAGGGAGTTTAAGCCATACTTGAACCAGACTAAACCTGGTTATGATCATTTTACGACTCTCCTTCTGTGACCAGTATTGCTTCCAAGGTAGATGTCCCGAGTCATCGTGTAGTCATCGGGAAACAGCGGGATAATCAGTATCTTGTTGAGAAGTATCGTATACCTTGATGTTTTGTAGCCATTCAAATTAGGGAATGCTTTCTTTGTTCGAAATATACGTTATATCTTATAAATAAAAATGAAATTCTGTTTGTTTGTTTGTTTGTTTGTTTGTTTGTGGATTTGAGTTGTATACAAATCCACAAAAATGGACCTATCAGCCTGAAATTTTGCACAGATATGTAAAATAATATAGAATAAATCATAGTCCACTTTAAAACTTTGAAAGTCCACCCGTTCCCGGAATTTAAGAGATTTTTTATGTTCTCCACGCAAAAAGCTTTCCGTAATTGTAACCCCTGTAGTGAAAAAAGTGTGAAACAAGGATCGTGGTTGCCATGTGTGGCGATTTTGCCGAATAAGATGCTTTAAATTCTCAAAGTAAAAATAAAAGAATAATAATGATTTTTTTTTGTTAGTTTATATTCGTAAGGTTATATTTTTTTTAATTATAATATCGTGTGCATGGGAAATCGGTAGCAGGAATGAAATGTTTTATACGCAAAACAATAAGAATTGAAGATTTCCGAGGCTAATATGTTAAAATTTTTTAGTTTGGCGAAAAAATAAAATGGCTCAAATGCCGAGAAAGTGAGTTCTAGCGGTTTGCACAGTTTCCGGCTTGGCGAAATTTACTGAGAGCTTAAGGAAACGGATTTTTGAAAACAAGTGCAAAGGTTTTATTAGAATACAGCGTTAAATTTCAATGATCCGTGCGAAAATAATGCAGTTATTAAGGGATTTCAAGCGATCTATCTTCAGCATTCTCGCGATTTTGAGGAGGATTCTAACGCTTGGCGCTATTTATCGTAATTTAATCGTCTGCTATTTGGGTTATGAATACACCTGCGTATAAGTTTTTGAAATTTTCATTCAATTGGAATTGTGCATTTTTCTGAGCAGCTTTTCTGCATCTAATGTATTACATCCAGAAAAAAGGATGTTAGAAATATCAATTTTAATTTTGTTTAATCACACTCATGAATAATGATACACTTTCCAACTTAATGAAAGAAGGAACGAAAATAGGGAAGACCCATGGATTATAACTCTTTTTATATATAGCACTTTAGTGCGTATTTAAAAATCTGAAAGTGTGTCAGATTTTCTATGATTCTAGCGCTTGGCGCAATTTAATGAGAAGGTATTTTTAAAAACAAGCGTAGGTTATCTTATAAATAAAAATGAAATTCTGTTTGTCAATTTGTTGATTGGGTAGTATACAATTCCACAAAAATGGACCTGTCAGCCTGAAATTTTACACAGATATGTAAAATAATATAGAATAAATGATAGTCCACTTTAAAACTTTTAAACTCCACTTAAAAACGTAATATTAACCCCTGTAGTGAAAAAAGTGTGTGAAATAAGCATCTTGGTTGCCATGTGTGGCGATTTTGCCGAATAAAATGTTTTAAAGTAAAAATAAAAGAATAATAATGATTTTTTTAGGTTATTTTTTTAATTATAATATCGTGTGCGTATAAGAAATGAGAGCAGGAATGAAATGTTTTATACGCAAAACAATGAGGATCGAAGATATCCGAGACTAATATGTAATTTTTTTTAGTTTGGCGAAAAAAAAATGGGTGATAGGCCGATTTTTAGAGAGTGAGTTCTAGCGGTTTGCACAGTTTTAGGCTTTTTGGCGCAATTTACTGAGAGCTTAAGGGAATAGCATTTTTGAAAACAAGTGTATAGGTTTTCTTAGAATACAGCATTAAATTTTAACTATCCGTGCAGAAATAATGCAGTTATTAGGGCATTTCATGCGATGTAGCTTCAGAATTCTCGCCAATTGAGTACATTGATTTAACTTGGGGGAAATCCGCCAAATTTCAGAAAATTGAAATCTTCGCATTTAGTACATCGAGGTAACGATGAATAAAACATGTTATAGTTGATAATTTAAAAAATGCGGCTGTATTAAGGGATTCCACTTTTCAAATAAATGCCTGGCGGTCGAACCATTTCCCATTTTGATTGCTGCTAAGTCAATGCTTCGAATGATTCCCTGAAAAACCTCTTGCAAAACTGCGTATGCTGGCACTTTGGCGAGGCTTAGATTTGAAACTGGATTTTACTTGAGACTGGTATATACGTATAATAAGACTGGTTATAGATAAAAATGAATGTTGGTATGTGTGTAGGAGGTTGAAAAACTCCAGCACCGTTTCACCGATCACCATGAAATTTGGTTCACCTAAGTCTTTTATCATGGAGAAGGTTTTTATGCTATCCGTTTTCCTCTAACTTTTCTGTAGGTGGCGCAGCAGAACGTCGAATTCTATTCCGTTTAGCCGTTTGCTATGCGAATATCGTCCAACCAATTTCGATGAAATTTGGTACACGCGAATATTAGAACACGGAGAATATTTTTCACTATCCATTTGCTGTAACTTACCTCTAAATAGCACTGCAACGCATCAACTTCTATACCGTTCGACCGATCGGCATAAAATTTTTTATACTTACACATTTGAGAACGAAGAATATATTCTAACTGCGTTACTTTTGATGTTACTCACCACTAGATGACACTGCAATGCATTATTATTTTAACTCGCCACTAGATGACGCTGCAGCAGGCCAAATTTTTGACCATTCAAACGGTGGCTATGAAAATCAGTATACATAGCTATTTGAACAATGAGAATATTTTGGCGTTATCCATTTTGCTATAACTCGCCACATGACGGCGCTGTAGCAAATCATTACTTTAATTAACCACTAGATGGCCCTGCAGTGTATCACTTCTGGACTGTGCGAATGAGTGCTATGAAAATAGGTATACATAGATACTTGAACACGGGGAAGAGTTTGGCACGATCCATTTTCCTATAACTTGACACTAGATGTCGCGTCAACACATGAACTTCAAGACTATTCAGCGATCGTCATGAAAATTCGTATACATCGATATGTGAATGCGAAGAATATTTTTTGCCGTATCCGTTTTGCTAAAACTCGCCACTAGATTGTGCTACGCCTCATCGCCTTCTGCACTGTAAAAACGATTGCCTTGAAATTCAGTATGCATGATTATTGAACACAATATAACGCGATATCCATTTTGCTATATCTCTTTATTACAATAAATAGTAATCACAACAAATATTAATATCAAAAAGTCCATTCATTCCCGTGCGAAGAACGGGTACTTCAGCTAGTTCATTATAAAAATGTCTTTCTCATTTGTGTATTTAGTTATTTTAAAGTATATTAAATATCCACTTGTGAAACTAAAATAAGCAATCGTGAATCATGAGAGTAAGCGCTACTTTGTTTTTCCTTCAAATTATATGCATCTATTTCTTTATGTAAATATGTATCATAGCAAACAAATTAATCATGAGTTCGTACTTGAATTAGTCACACAATTACTACTTAAAACAACATTAAATAACGTTTGAAAGCACTGGGAAGCTTAAGAAATGCCTGATGTATACGTGAAGACTCGAGCATCCGTAGGCCTCTTTGGATGGCTCATGAAAATACACGCGCAGGCCCGATACTAATTGCGAAGGCCCCGTTTGGATCCCTTTTGAGCAACAAAGTCAGTCTGTTCATTACCAAGAATACTGCAGTTTCCTGGGATCCATTGTTTCACAGTACATTTTCACTCGAGTTTTAATTGCCGCAGATAAACATGACACAGAAGAGTTTTACCATAACGAGTGACATACTGAACCAATAGCCTGGGTTGAAACTTGGGAATTGGAGAAAAAAAAAAAAAACCTACATTTTTGAATTGGTCAAAAATAAACAAACAAATAAATAAAAATTAATATTTCAATGCCATTAAACTGGCCTTCCCCTCACGATCGAAAGCCGTTCTGAATCTTCCAGCAGTTGCAAAGTTCTTCGAGAAGACACCTGAATATGCAGACAAGTTCACATCACAAAAGGAGCAATCTGTTTAAATATGTGCCCAATTGCATTCTGGGTATTCTGCTTCGAACATCTCCAAAGTAAAGCTTCGTAAGATAGCATGGGTAGAATCTTTCTTAAACCGTTTAAAACACCCTAGCCACAAGATTCTCAGACGTAACAATTACAGAATGGTGGTATTATCCCAGCAAACACACACCTGCTGGCGGAGTACCTTGCCAGTGCCTTTCTGCCATCACGTACAGCGCCGGCCCGGCACTGCAAAAAGTAACCGAATCGTACCAAAAGTGGTCGCCCGAGAAGTACCTTGCCAGAAGCCCAGGAAGGCAGCGGCACTCTGCTGGCATACTGCATGTGCCGGCCGTTACTCACAATAAAGGCACTGGCCCATTAAGTTTATAATGCCCAAAATGAAACGGCCGGGTGCCGGCTATTATTAAAAATAAAGGCACTGGCCTGGCACCTCAACAGTGACTACAATATAATGGCACGGTACCGGATTAGTGCCTATTTACAGTAACGCTGCCATAATTAAAATATGAGCCAGTGGCGGATCCGGGGTAGGGGCTTATTCATCAACCCATTCCAAAAAAAAAAAAAAAAAAAAAGACATTGCTTAAGGGTAACATTTTAAGATAAAAAACTAGATACATGAAAAATTAAAAACAACAGCAAAATCCATTAGTACATCATTTGCAAATTATGTTCGCCCAACATTAGTGAATTGTGTGCAGTTTTCACAAACTGCAATTTTCTTACAAATTTTCATTTTCAAAAGATTTTTTTTTTTTATGAGAGAGGATATAAACCTACATAAAATCATTTATAAACAGTTTAATTTCAATATCTCATAATTAAAGAGATTTTATAAATGAGTTATAATATTTTACTGTTTATATATATATATATATATATAATATATATATATATATATATAATATCGGCTGTTCGAGCCTCGTCAGGGGGAGACCCTCCATGAACCCCCCTTAATTTTTTAGTTTCATTATTGCCATAATAAAACGATATTAATTGACTATGTTATTTTATCTCATCTTTCGTGTATTTCGCCTGGTAACCCAATGGTGAAATTCTTAGGATTGTAACCTATTTATAGAAAAATACATGTGATGTATATTCTACCGCTTACGAAATACTGTAGCAATAGATTAAAGCTGTTGTGAACTAATAGTATTTAAATATATGTAAAATTATGTCGCATACTTTTATGTCGCATTTTTGGGACACATTTTGGTAACGGGGGTGAGAGATAAAATGACATAGTCATCTTATAAATAAAAATGAAATTCTGTTTGTTTGTTTGTTTGTGGATTTGATTCGTATACAAATCCACAAAAATGGACCTATCGGCCTGAAATTTAGCACAGATATGTAAAATAATATAGAATAAATCATAGTCCACTTTAAAACTTTGAAAGTCCACCCGTTCCCGGAATTTAAGAGATTTTTTATGCTCTTCACGCAAAAATCTTTCCGTAATTGTAACCCCTGTAGTGAAAAAAGTGTGAAATAAGGATCGTGGTTGCCATGTGTGGCGATTTTGCCGAATAAAATGTTTTAAATTCTCAAAGTAAAAATAAAAGAATAATAATGATTTTTTTTTTTGTTAGTTTATATTCGTAAGGTTATTTTTTTTTAAAATTATAATATCGTGTTCATGGGAAATCAGAGCAGGAATGTAATGCTTTACACGCAAAACAATAAGAATTGAAGATTTCCGAGGCTAATGTGTAAATTTTTTTAGTTTGGCAAAAAAATAAAATGGCTGAAATATGGATTTTAAGTAAGTGAGTACTAGCGGTTTGCACAGTTTTCGGCTTGGCGCAATTTATTGAGAGCTTAAGGAAATAGATTTTTGAAAACAAGTGCAAAGGTTTTATATACAGCGTTAAATTTTAATGATCCGTGAAGAAATAGTGCAGTTATTAAGGGATTTCAAGCGATCTAACTTCAGAATTCTCGCCAATTGAGTACATTGATTTAAGTTGGGGGAATTCCGCCAAATTTCAGAAAATTGAAATCTTCTCATTTAGTACACCGGAGTAACGATGAATAAAACACATTATAGTTGATAATTTAAAAAAAAAAATCGGCTGTATTAAGGGATTCCAATTTTCAAATAAATGCGTGCTACTCTTTGGCGGTCGAACCATTTCCCATATTGATTGCTGTTAAGTCAATGCTTCGAATGATTCCCTGAAAAAACTCTTGCAAAATGGCGTATGTTGGCACTTTGGCGAGGCTTAGATTTGAAACTGGATTTTATTTGAGACTGGTATATATGATAATACTGGTTATAGATAAAAATGAATGTTGGTATGTGTTTATGAGGTTGAAAAACTCCAGCACCGTTGCACGATGAAATTTGGTTCACCTAAGTCTTTTATGATGGAGAAGTTTTTATGCTATCCGTTTTCCTTAACTTGCCACTTGGTGCCGCAGCACAACGTTGAATTCTATCCCGTTTAGCCGTTTGCTATGCGAATATCGTCCAACCGATTTCGATGAAATTTGGTACACGCCAATATTAGAACACGGAGAATATTTTTCACTATCCATTTTGCTGTAACTTGCCGCTAAATGGCGCTGCAAAGCATCAACTTCTATACCGTTCGACCGATCGGCATAAAATTTTTTATACTTACACATTTGAGCACGAAGAATATATTCTAACTGCGTTCCTTTTGATGTTACTCACCAGTAGATGACACTGCAATGCATTATTATTTTAACTCGCCACTAGATGACGCTGCAGCAGGCCAAATTCTTGACCATTCAAACGGTCGCTATGAAAATCAGTATACATAGCTATTTGAACAATGAGAATATTTTGGCGTTATCCATTTTGCTATAACTCGCCACTTGACGGCTCTGTAGCAAATCATTACTTTATTGAACCACTAGATGGCCCTGCAGTGTATCACTTCTTGACTGTGCAAATGATCGCTATGAAAATAGGTATACATAGATATTTGAACACGGGGAAGAGTTTGGCGCTATCCATTTTCCTATAACTTGCCACTAGATGTCGCGTCAACACATGAACTTCAGGACTGTCCAGCCGATAGTCATGAAAATTCGTATACATCGATATCTGAATGCGAAAAATATTTTCGCCGTATCCGTTTTGCTAAAACTCGCCACTAGATTGCGCTACGCCGCATGGCCTTCTGCACCGTACAAACGATTGCCTTGCAATTCGGTATGCATGATTATTGGACACAATATAACGCGATATCCACTTTGCTCTATCTGTTTATTACAATGAATAGTAATCACTACAAATCGTAATATCAAAAAGTCCATTCATTCCCGTGCGAAGAACGGGTACTTCAGCTAGTTTAAAATAAAAATATAGTGCACCGATTTGTAGAGATGGGGGCCCAGGACAAAAATTTATTGGAGGGGTACTCTCACGAAAACTTGCTTATGCCCTACAAAGCAACTTTCATATCACAACACACAACGAAGGATGTTATAACAGCATAAAAGTGAATATTTAATCCCTGATGAAGTGAAGATCTAAAAGTGAAGATACAAAATGAAATGCAGTAGTTCCAAAAAGCATAATATTACGTAGGATAATATTTTAATTATATCATTTAATTTTCAAACTTTAACTTCATTTCATATTTTTCAAGTAACATGTTCCACACTATTTTTGTATTTACTTTCCTAATGTTCATATCAGAGCATTTATTTATAGTGGAGGTAGATCTTCACTTTGCTCCACTTAGGAAGCTGTTTCCTTTTACATATTCAGGATTGAAAATCAGCTTTACGGCTTCCTCGCGATCAGCATGCATCATTGCATAAGCCAAGCTTAAATGATATGTTTACGCTGAATAATTGCCTGAGACTATTGTTACGGTGGGCCCATATTAAAACATGAAATAAATGGATGAAATAATTTAAACCTTAGTTTGGCCGTGAAATAAGGTATGAAATAATTGGATTCATTGTTATTAAGACCCATCGGTAATTTATTTTAACTCATAAAGTTATTTAAACTGTTCTAAATAAGTATAAAATAAAATTTGATATTGCGTTGTGTTTTCTGAGGAAAGAAATAAATGGATTTCAAAATATTAACTATAACAAACATTTATTAAATATAAAAATCTTATTTACATTTACAAAAAAATATTTAAACTGATCTCGAAAATGGCTTAATTTAGAACAATTAAATTATTATTGTTTACCAAAACACATTCTAACTACTTTAGCAATCATAAACAATATTATTAATTATTAAAAATAAGTCACTCAATATGGAAAGGATGGCAATTGGAATTTACCTGTAATCCGGTGCAGAGCAGTGATGATCATTTTTATTTTTTATTTTCTAAACACACTTATTTATATAAATATCCACTATAATGATGATCACGAATGTAAAATTCTGAAAATTCTTAAGAAACTCTGAGAAATCTAAAAAAATCTCTGAAAATCTAATAAAATCTCTGGAAAAATCTAATAAAATCTGCAAAAATCTGTGGAAATCTGCCTTCTCTGGCTGTGCAGTCCAGTTTTTCTCAAATCTTCGTCCCCCCATTTTTTCCCTAAACTCGTAAATAATTAGTTTAGCCACTCTGTGGCTCCTAATTCTCCTAAACCGACCAGTTACTAACTCTTTTGCCCGAAATTTACCTCTCTCTAACTTGCCATTGGTCATTTCTCAATTCTCACACTTTCTCATTGGATTTCTACAGCCTTATCGTCAACACCTCCATGTTTTTCTTAAATTTTATTTTCAATTTTTCTCCCCTTGATGTTTATTATATTTTTTCCTTTTCTGAAGCTTTGCCTACGAATTCTCACCGACCAACATCAAAAGCTTCCCGCAAATTGCGCCCTGACCACAAAGGTCATAGGCATTCAATGGTTCCCTCTTCTGTCGCGGTTGCTCTCTTTGTAAAACTGCAAGGCGTCCCGCGATACACAAAAATGATTTCTAGCTAGCGAACATTCGTTTTTCTCACTCTTTTCAAAGAACGCCAAAAGATGAAATTTATATGTTCGACTTTCACCAAGATTTCTTTTAACTCTTCCGAGCGCAACGCTTAAAATTATTAATAAATTTCCTGTCCTGACATTTAGCTGAAGTACACTTTTCTATGATATCAATGACTTTTGCACGTGCATGAATTCCATTCCTTCCAACATTATCCCTTATTCTGTTCAATTCCGTATATTTTTTGAGACTTGCTTTTATTAAACTCCTGACGCAACTTTTGTGCTAAATTCTTTTGAGAATACCGCATGTTTTTAGTCGACCTTCAGGTGGTCACTAATGAACGGTTTTTAACACCTGCAGATTTTTCTGGAATCGCACTTTCTTAATAAAGGCTTTTTATCTGCATTGGGGCTGTATACAAATTTCTGCACATTACCTACAGGCTCAACCTAACACTATACAGTTTAGCTAAAGAAAGCTGTGGATATAATGCTAGCGCTATGAAATAGTAACATAGTTATTATTACTATTATTTTCATAATATTAGTTTCTCTGTGTCTTATTTTAAATTAAAATCAAAATTTACAAATTTTAAAGGGTAATTGAGGGGGGGAGGGTACCGTTTTGTTGGGCGCTTGTACCGAATGCCCTGCCTGAAATCAGTCCCTGCTGAGTGCGTTGCGTTATGGCTGATGTCTTACAGCATAATAGATATAGGATTTTAACTGGGATTGAGCTTCTTCGTACATACAAGAGGAAATGTGTTAACCCTTTAACGCGCGGTGTCCTCGCCGTGAGGACACCAAACTCTGACGTTTTGACTGTTGCCAGTCACGAAAAATAGATTTGATTTCTATAAAAGTAGTTGCGGGTGACATAGCTCCACGAGAATCCTTTACTTTTTAGCACGTCATTTCCCGTAAAAAAAATGGTCACGATTATTTTTAACAGAACTGACATGTGCTGAAAAATGGAAGAATGAGAAAACAGCTGGATAGATTGCTCAATGCTGAAAGAAGGGCAGCCGTTGCCATTGCTCGACTTAACTACCAGCAAGATGGCGGACGATCGAAACGTTCTTCGCGTGTCACAGATCTAGAGGTCTTGTCTAGAGGCCATCTTGCTTGTAGTTAAGTCGAGCGATGGCAACGGCAACGGCTGCCCTTCTTTCCGCATGGGGAAAGGGTTGCGCCTCAAAGGGTTAAATAAATCCCAGGCTTCGTTTATAATCAGTGCGCACAAAGTGTGCTGAAGCGACGCCTACAAACATTTTTGTGGGTGTTGAGGGAGGCTTACGAGTTTTCCTAGCTGGGTGGGTGATCACGATTTCAGCCATGCTTTCTCTGTCTTACTTCCGGGTGGCCCTGGGATGCTCATCCAAGAAACCGGCAAGAATTCTTCGTGTGTAAACTGCCGATTTCTACTTAGGGTAGGCCAACAGATGATTCATGGGTCTCCCCCATCCAATGCCTTCCCTTTCCCGACTTCTGTTTTAAAGATAATTTTTTTTGACTTTTTTTTTTAAGATAATAATGACTCCCCCCCCCCCGCTTCCAACTTTTTTCTCTTGCATGCTCGCAAACATTCAGCAGCGAAACAGACAGCCCTTCTCTCTGTCTCTCCGTAGCAGTTCATTCCTCAGCAGCCTCTCTCTTTCTCTCAGTGCTGTGTGCCCTAATTGCGGACGGGATCCCTTGAATGCGGCATTCAGTCCCGCAAACGGTGTCGAATTACGGACGGGCATCCTCCCCCCCCCCCCCACGCTTTTTTCTGTTAAAAGTAGGAAATCTCTTTTTGGCGAGAGATCTCTGACAGTGGCGGCAACCAGTACAAATGACAAGTTTCGAAAATGAAAGATTTTTCATTTTAAAATCGGTCACAATAAAAATGGAACTAATACAAAATAACAACACGAATGGAGGAGCAGGAGCTGACATACATGAATACTATTCTCCCTCTGATGTTCTTATTCAGAGAAAATTCGAAAATGCAACATTTCAGATGATTTCATGTTTCGATGAAGGGGCAAGGTCGAATCCAGAATTATTTTTTTTTTCAGGAGGAGGAGCAAAGGTTGAAAAGCAGTTCAAAACTACATGATTTATGTCATCGTTATCAGAAAGCCCATTTTTATCTAGCATAAATTACCGGAGAGGGGGGGGGGCAGAAATAAATGACCTCCATAGTAAAAATTCTGAGTAAACATTCCTCAACTCAACATAATAATTTAATTAAATAGACACAAATGTGTTCTGTTTTATCAGAGGTGGACTAAAGTTAATTGAGTCCCGGGACGAGTTTGAGCCCAGACAGCACACTGTGAAAGAGCTTAAATCAAGCTTGACATTTCTTTGAATTTGATGTATTAATACAAGCTTGACAGTTCAACTCATTTTAAGCTGGCAGCAAGCTTGCAGGAGTCAAGTTGAATTGTCAAGCTTAAATACAGCTTGATTTAAGCTTGACAATTGATACTCGCTTGATTTTTCCTTTTGAAAGCGAGCGTTGATGGCGCCATCTGTGAAAGAGAATGGACATTAATTGTCTTAACGTTTCTCAAATTTGCTCAATAAAGAAAAGTTCGTAAAAGTTGTGTTTTATTTTGTTATAACACGAGGGGAGTTTTAGTTTTTTTTACATCTAATTAACATTAGTAATTCCATTAACTAATTAATTAGCCCTAAAAATAAATTTTAATATAATTAACACAATTTTGTTAGTTAATATACTTCACTTTATGGGTGGTAGAATGAAGCGTAATCCGACCTCCACAAAATAATTAATCAGTCATAAATGTACTTGACCATAGAATTAAAAAAAAAGATTCTATATTTCCAAATATAGAAATTCTTCAAAATAAAATACAAATATACTACGAAATTGATTTCAAAATCAGTCATTTGTCTCGATTTTGGCCAGCAGTATTGCTCAACGATGAGTGTTGCGATATTGAAAGTTTTAAAACGTGTCCTGCTTTTAAGTTTATATTATGATTATTTCCCTATTAGTAGAGTTATAAATCACACATAACATTATTTAAATTTTGATTCATCCCATGGAAAAATAAAAGAAACTTATCAGCATCACCCATACTTATCGATCTGGCGTGACAACAGTCACTTCAAACTTTAGTCATAGCTGCCCGATTCATAATAGCCGAACGGTTAGCACGCGGCCTTCCAGCCAAAAGTTCCCGGGATCGAACCCAGCCGCCGACGTTTGATGGAACAGATTAAAAAACATAAAATTTCAGCATAGAGGGGGAAAATGCGCGGAAAAATAAAGTATGTGGGGCGCGTTCGCCAGCGGGCGCCCCGTGTATTTAGAAAATAATGTTTTAGGAAAATTTATTAAGCTTGCTATTTCAAGCTTGATTCAAGCTTGCTATGTCAAGCCTAATGCAAGCTGGGCAAGCCTAATGCAAGTGTAAACTAGAACACTTGATTCAAGCTTACATTAAGCTTACACGCTTGAAATTTTCAAGCTTAATTCAAGTTTATTGACTTGATAAATCAAGTTTGCTGCAAATTTGATGTGCTGTCTGGGAGGAATGTTGATTCAGAATTTTTTGGTGGCCCCCCTTTTTTAGATTGTATTCTTTAACCCAAAAGCACATTTTGAAGCTAATATCCATGACTGAAAATAAATCTGAGAAAAGTTATATATATATATATATTTTCGGAGGATGCTATACAGTCATACCTTGTTGACACATATGTAGTCAGTTTTGGGAACATTTACCACATTTCTTTGCGAGTAACAGCGAAAGCGCTGAAATTAGGTGGTTTCACGGCTCAACCACTGCGCGTGAAAGGGTTACATTGATGAAGGGTGTACCATTTGTACCACCCAGATCGAGTGTCTCGTTAAGAATCTTTGTGTTATTTTACAAAACTGTAAATCAGTTTTACCTTTCAGCACCAGGTCCTCTTGTTATAACATGGAATGTCGATTTGAAAAAACGTGCCATAGAGGGATACTACAGTATTGTTACGAAATTTCTGGGCAACCCGCTGTTCTCGGGTTTAAAATAGTTCACAATTCGTATTGAACGCGTTAAATAGTTAAATTTTGCTTTTTGTTGCATCAAAATTGGTCAACTAGAACCGGAGATACGGAGGTTTCGGTTTTCCTACTGTATTAACCCCATTGTATCAATCTTATTTTTTATTGTATTGTATTCCTATTGTATTCCCTATTGTATAGCAATTTCTAGAAATCTCGAGAAATATTGGTCCTAGGCCTTCGGTAACTTCACTTTTGGGGACTTAATTTTGGCGATGCTTCTCCAAAAGTTGCCAAGCGCGGCTACATTTTGGTTATTTGGCGCGTTTTTCCCAATGGAGCTTGTAAAGTTAGTTTTTCTGCATTAACATGCATAATAGCCTAATATTACTCTTCTATTACGCAATCATAATCGAGTCTGTTCTAGTACATTCCACGGATGGTTCTCTCTGGAATCTTCTACGGTGTTCATCGTAACCTATAAAAGGACAGCTGATTGCCCAGTTCTCTTTCAGTCTTGCTTCTGCTTCCGTCAAGAGCAGATGTCCGTGAAAGCTTAAGGCTTTGTATTGACGCTATAGAAGCGGTGTTTTCGCTTGTTTATGAAGCTTTGTTTTTAAGTGCTGTGTGTAAATTCTTCATTGCTGAGTCTTGAGGGACTTTTAGTGTATCCCTCGTATATTTCCACTGAATTTTACCAGTTGGAAGTGTTTTATTTAATGTGAGAAATATAGCATTTGTGAAAGCTTCTGTACTAAGCGGACTGTTAAAAGCACATTACTGGCTGATTGTGCTTGTGAATCTTGTACAGCTGATTGTTCGACGAAGTTCTAGAAGCAATAAAGTTCGTGTTCCATCCTGACAAGTGGACTCTTTTCTAGAACTTTCTACACCTACTGGACTTTGGAACAACGAACCCAGGAAACAAACAGTTTTCCGAAACAGTATAATACTGCTTGGAGAAGCGGTAGGTGCGTCGCCTACGCCAACTGCAGTGGATGAATGCCCCGCTGCGTCCCTGCGGTTGCGTGCAAGCGCGTACGGTGAGCCACAACAGGATCATTCAGACATCTAAGTAGGGAAGCAACTATTATAGGCTGCCAAGGTTAACCGCTGGCGTCGTGTTTTGGCACCGATGGGTGCAAACGGGTTAGCTGTTAGTTATTCATTACACAGTAGTACGAGCAGAATCCCTGTACCGTTACGTGAACCTAAGCGATCATTTAGAGCAGCAGATTGAAGGGGCTGCCCGAACACATAGTTTTTAAAATGTGTTTAATTTCTAAATTTTACCCTAAAGCTGTAAAAATGAAAGGTATTTCTCGTCAAAAAATCGCTAAATAATTTGTATCATTCGCGAATCTTTCTATTTAGATTTTCTTTTATCAGTACAGTAGTATAGTATGTAGGCATACTGTACATATTACTCCAATTTCTATAATGTAACAGCTGTTTAAAAAAGTTGCTAAGGATTCTCATTCTGAACACCGAGGATCAGAAGCAAAATAAGAACTTTCCTCCTGAAACTCCCCACCTTTGAGGTTTTTAACGTGTCTGAAGTTTTCCACTTTCTAGCTCTACCTCTTTAGCCTGGGAGCCGACACGACAGAGTAGCTGGTAATTATTTGATTTCAACAGCCACACGGAGGATCGCTAAGAACAAAGTACTACAATTGATTGTACCCCTGTTTGCGCTTCTTACGCACATACCCTCCATTCTGACTTTCATTATTTCACAACCCCTTCCCATCGAAAATTAATCTCTTCAATACTGTATGCATTTTTCCGGTGCACTTTTTCCCCCCGCTACCGATTTTTTTCTTCTGCAAGCCAAAATAAATTTTTTACCAAAATTTTTAATTCGCATTTATTTCATATTCTATCTTTTCCTGCAAGGAGGTGATAAATTTTTCAAATAAATCGTTAGAAAGTATTTATACAGAAAATGAAATTTAAAATTTTATTTTAATTTACAGAGAGTCTTTTATCAAACAATTTTAGGCTGTTTTGTATGATTCTTGCATTTAAAAAAAAAAGAAAGAAAGAAAGGAAAAAAATATACATTTAGATAAATAAATTTTAATTCTTCAGTTAATTAAATAAATGCTATCAAATTAATAGCAATTACAGAATGCGATATTGAAAAAAAAAAAAAATAGTAAATAAATAAATTCTCGGTAAAACCTCAGAATGTATGTATGAAAACATATAAATATTTATTTAATCAACATGATTTAATTACTATTTTCATTTAATAATTATCACTCTGAAGAAGAGAGATTCCCTTGTTATCTTCAGCTATACAGTTTCGTGGTAGGTGAGTTTTATTTTATTTTATAGTCAAAATGAGTGAAACCACCCCCCCCCTCCCCCAAGCTGAACATATCCTTAAGAAGTAGATTAATATTAAAGAAGAAAAATTATAAAAGCTAAAGAAATAAAACCTAGTGTGCAAACATACCCAAATAATGCAATAATTTTACAAGTACATGTTTTTTTAGCAAAAATTTGTGTAAAACTATACACAGCTGAAAAAAATTCTGTTATAAAGATTCTATAATATTTCAATAGAAATTATAACTTGAAGCATGTAAACCTGCCAAGTTTTGTGTGGCTGAGTGGTGAGGAAGGGAGTTTAGAAAATCGAAAAAAGATTTCTAGAGACCGATCAAAAATTTCGAATTATCCAGAATTTCGAACTAAACTAGTTCGAATTATCCAGCTTTCACTGTAATCAGTATGTACATATTTTTGTGCAAAATAATACTCCGACTTACACGAATTCGACTTACGCGGTTATCGTTCGGTCCCACCTATCGCGTAAGCGTAAGTCGGAGGTATTACTGTACATGCTTTTAGATTACTACTAGCACAGTGATGTTTTTCTTCTAAGTTTTAAACACAAACCTCCCTCCACATGGAACTCTTACCCTGAAACCGGATATAGTGTATCGGATTACCACAAGATTTCCTTCTCCCCTATTCCTTAAAATTTCTGTTTATTTCACGCTTTTTTTTTTTTTTTTTTTGTTCTAATCTCAGTGTGTCATCTCTTCAAAAATCGAATGCACTCCTAATACCAAAACTCTTGTCGCATAAAAGGTCAAGGGTTCTAGTGTATCGCTCGGCAGCAAATTTAACGGCCGGGTATATTTGAGTAGTTTTCTCCAGTTGTCACGTGAATATGCGTTAGAACCCTTTAAAAAGTCCTTCGCTCGAGGCATCCTTCCTTTAGACAGATAATGCTTGTGTAGCTTAACCTTAAAACCTTTTAAATTTATCCTTACCAATTTTTAGCATTCTGCCTCCCCCCTCCACTAGAAAAAAAAGTGTTTGTTTAGTTTTAATAGTACACTATCAAAATAGTATTCGAATTCGATAATTCCCAATGTTGTTACGATTGGTTTTAAAATTATATTAAATTTCATAAATAAAATTATTAATAAAATTACACATATTTACAAGATTTTGTATCCAGTATAAAATAGGGTATTTCTTATGTAATTTAGGCCGCTAATTTCGGAAATGCAATCAGTTTGTGCCTAGGACCCTCAGATTTTGAGATATCTGCAACATTTTATAAATTACTCAGAATATTTTTCTAAGCATAATAATGATATAAAATTAGTTATAATAACAGAGATATGAAATGGAAAACGTAATTTTATCATAATGTGCCTGTGAAATGTTGTATTCTGACTTAGTTTTCAAAAAGAGAATGTAGGTCACCACAAGGTGGCGCTTCGTTATAGTGGGAGTCATCGATTAAATCCGTCGAAGCCAATACCACATTGTGAAACTGCTAGAGACTTAGGCCTTTCTAAAGAAAAATCTGAATTGCCTGCTTCTCATTTTCAAGGCTGGAACTTGTTGGCTTCATAAGAACTTCATGCAATATTTTGAAATGTCTGAATCACTTAGTTACTGCAGCAATATTGATGGATTGATGCAAGCCCTTGCCCACGAACACAAGTCAGAAGAGTGGAGACTGTTTGTTGATGCATCAGTCTTAAGTTGAAAGGCTGTACTACACACTGGTAACATTCAACATCTATTTCCCCCGCACATACAGTATACATGAAAGAATTATGAAAGCATGGATTTTCTTTTGGATGAAATTCAGTACATAAAATACAAGTGGAAAATTTGAGGTGATTTTAAAGTAATTGGACTTATGTTAGGCTTACAACTGGGTTATACAAAGTATCCATGTTTTCTGTGTGAATGGGACAGCCGGAATAAGGATGAACATTACATAAGAAAGGTTTGGCTACCTCGTGAAAATTTCATCACCGGTCAAAAAAATATATGCAAACAGCTAGTTGACCCTAAGGATGTACTTCTCCCTCCTCTTCACATAAAACTTGGACTTATCAAGAATTTTGTTAAAAGTATGGACAGAGAAGGCAAAGGATTCAAATAAATTGTGCTGAAATTCCCTCGAATAAGTGATTCTAAAATTAAGGAAGGTGTTATTGCTGGTTTTCAAATTCGGGATCTTTTGAAATATGAAAAATTCGCTCAATGTCTAAATATAACAGAATTAGCTGGCTGGTCTGCATTCAAAGATGTGGTCACAAACTTTCTTGGGTTTTACAGAAGCCCACATTACAAGACCATAGTTCACAAATTACTGTCACCATACAAAGCTCAAGGCTCTGTAACATATCCCTTAAAATCCACTTCCTTCACTCTCACCTTGACTTCTTCCCTGCAAATTTAGGCATCGTCAGTGATGAACCCGGGGAGAGGTTTCACCAAGACATAGCGTAGATGGAGAAAAGATATCAAGGTAGATGGAATCCCAATATGCTGGCCAACTACTGTTGGGGACTCATTAGGGAAGCACCACAGCACATTTATAAACGAAAATCTAAAGCTGTTGCGTTTCCATAAATATTGTTCATGTGTTAAATTGTAAAAGTGAACTGTGTACAATAAATGTATAAATACAAATCTTGTTCAGTGAATGTTACTCAATGAACAACATTATGTTTAAAAAAAAGTTGAAGACATATAATTTTTTCCATTAAAATGCTTAATAAAAATAAAATTATCTAATAAAGAAACGTTTCGTTAATAAATAAATAAATAAGCTACATTAATAAATTGCAAATATCTCGAAATCTACGGGTCCTAGAGAAAAATCATAAGTATATTCGGAATCAGCAACTAAAAATACACACAAAAAAACTGTGTTTCGGAACCGATACAGAAATGAAGTTAAATTTTGTAAATATGTGTTATTAATGGAATGAAATGCCCCAAAATAATAATAATAAAATGAAAAGAAAAATATGCTTAGATTTGTTAGAAAGAAAAGTGAAAGAAAAGATAATGATAATACAGAAAATAAACATGATTCCTAAAACAATTATTATTAAAAACCGAATGAAAAAATTTTTAATTATTTTTAGGCTATATCATAGGCTTAAAACAAATAATAAACCCACGTATATGAAGTTGGTCTAGTAAAATGAAGGTAGAGGAGTGGCAACTGTTTAGTTCCAGTGCACATTAGCTTTGTTTTGTATGTGCTTAATTAAGGCACTTTTAATCTGGGAATTAGACGTTGTATATGGGATTTCCCTAGAACAGTTCCTGATACACTTCGAAGCTTCTTTCTCAAAATTCGAATTCAAAGATTTTTTATTTGCAATGTTGTTTGTTATGTAATGATGTTATATGCAATTTGATGTTATATGCAATTGTTATAAGCATTTTGTGTTGTTTATAAATACATAGCTGTGAAAGTTTGTTTCTTTGTCCTTGTAGAAATCTGCACCGTTTGGCAGTAATACATTGAGAACTCCCCCAGTAAGTTTGTTCGGATAAAATAATTAAAATGGGGAGGATCTTTGCACAAAGACAAGACGGTCGGGGTATCCGGGAAGCCATAACCCCAGGCAGTGGCGCACATAGGACTTTATCTTGGAGGGGGGTCCAGCTTCCAGCTCATTAAGATCTGACACTAACCACCTGAAAAAATTAATTTTTCTTAAATCGTTATCCCCCTTTATTGTGCGTTTATTTAGTTATCATAACTGCTAAAAATAAGAATTTAAAAAGCCTGCTAACAAATCTAAATGTCAAAAATTACATGATTTAACAATGTAAAATTGGTAACTCTTTTAGGGGCAAGGGCGGATTAAAGGCGCCGGCGGAGGAGCGACCTCCCCCCCCCGAGACAAAAGAAATTAATGTAAAAGATCCTATTTTATTTCCATAAAATGGAGGTATATGTCAATCTTCTAACTAACCGCCCCCACCGACAAACTAACCGCCCCACGACAAACTTGCATTTCCGCCACTGTTTAGGAGAGGTCCAGACCCCTTGGACGCCTGCTTTGTGTGCGCCACTGACCCCAGATAAATACAAAATACATGATATACCTCTGTTTGCTCCCTTTCGGATGCTCGTTCCTTCCTTACACTTTATTATTTTATTTTACACCCCCCCCACCACACACACACACACTCATCTAAAAAAATAAACCCCTTAAATATTGGGCATTTTTTTCATAGTGCGCTTTTTCCCCGCCCACCACATCATTCACCATTAGTGCATGGTGAATGTCTTCATTTCCCGGCATAAGTGAGAAATAAGGATATTTAGCAAATATTTCAGACACACGCCAAGCGACAATAATATGAATGTTGACATTCACCAGTGAAAGTCGGCATTCTCCAGATTTCCGACTTCCACGGAAACATATGCATATACTACCTGTGATAAACACTGTTCTAAACCATGCTCTTTCTCTTTATCATAGAGATCTTGAGGATTCTCAAACTCAACACTATCGAATGTCTCACAGACTTCGAGATAAAATGAATAAATAATAAGCGATAACTTATATTTTCTGTAATAGCTGATAACTTTCTTTTTTATTCTCAGCTTCTATCGATTGAGGAAGTGTCTCAGCCAAACGACAAAGAAGCAAACCTCCAATCTCCCAACAATAATAAAATACTGATGCAATCTTTTTTTTTTCTGGATGCTCACGATTATTTGAGTAGCATTTTATTTTTTAAACGGGGAAGGAAAAAAAAAATCAGCCTTCATCTTCTGACAAGTAGATAACAACAAGCGAAAGCGAAAGTCAACCACGTTTTTAACAGAAAAAGAGGAAAATTAAAATACAACGACAGAGACAAAACTCGGGGTGGTGCCAGAGGTCGGAGGGTGGATTGTAAAAGCTAGCTAGCAGGTGCGTTGGTGTCAAATTACGTGTCTCCAAACTGCTGCCCCCTCCTCGCCTCCGTTGCCATTGCAGTCGCCGTTTATAACTGCACTTGACAACTGATATTTGAGAAGATGGGCATTTTCGAGGGGTTGCCGGAATAGCTGCACTCATTCACTGCGTAGTTTGCAACACCGGAACGAACGAGACCTGAAACAAATGAAGTAATTAAACACATGGGGAAGAATACTCTTCACAATCACACTACTATTACTCTAATACACTCTATGTTCACAACACGTAGCTATTGCTGCATATGCAAGATTTTCTCACTGATACCAGTGGCGTAGTCAGGATTTTGTTTCGGGGTGGGCTGGGTATCAAAATTATAGCTAAATGTCAATTGTAAACTAAATACCTAATTGTAAGCTAAGTAAAGGTTGGGGGCTGAGGGGGGAGCAGCAACCCCCCTCAGCCCCCACTCTGGCTACGCAACTGACTGATACTACAAACGTTATTTTATTAGGTGACTAATCCTTACTCGTTACTTTCCGAACATGTACCATCTAAAGAGAGTATTGTAATTATGAAAAAATTCGACTTCGAGATTTTGGTGTATTTTGTATTTTTCGAGATTTTGGTGACACGTTTTGAGGTCTTCTGAATTCATTTATGCTATTTTTACGAGATGTATGTATGTGTGTGTGTGTGTGTGTGTATGCGAGTGAACACGATAGCCCCTAAACGGTAAATTCGATTGAGCTCAAATTGGGTATATATGTTATAAACCACCATCGTAAGACCGGTATTGATTTTGATGTGTATAGGACTTACAGCTTTTCTACAGGGCTACGACAAAGATTTCTTTTACATTATGACATATGGGGTTAAATTCTTGAAAGTTCGCTAGCGTTTAAACGGTGCATTCGATTGAGCTTCAATTTGGTATATGTGTTTGGATTATTCATCCATTAAAATTTAGTTAAATGCTTGGTAATGATCTTAATCGTAAGTGTTCGGAAAGTCGAGTGGAGTCACTCCAGATTTTTTATTGAGTGGCTAATCATTAAAGAGTATAGTATGCGTCCTACTTGCAAGTGCAAGTACAGTACATTTTCCGTATTTTCACGAAACTTTTTTATATTGCACTTCAAGCTATTTATAGATTTTAAGAGATACAGAAGAGTTCCGCTATTCCAAACTAATTTTCATCGAGCTCTTCGATTTAGCGGGATTTCGTAATTGACGGACTTCATGAGTAATATCAACGTATTGATTTGTTAAGGCGTAAATTAAGTGCAGGCAAGGTCGCTTTTCTTCTTAGGCACATGCCAAGGGCGCAAAAGATTGAGGGGCGCAAAAATTTTGTAGAAGCACAGGGACAGTGACTCAACAAAGAATAAGGATGCCTAAAAGGAAAACATATAGTAAATGGCGATAAGCTATGAAAAAGATGATAATTAACAAGTTGAAAACAGCTCATACAATAATGTATACTCAATACTATAATTGCAAACGATTCTATTAATTTACTGTTCTAAATAACGAAAAGATGGATGGGTTTCTTTGATACCGTAGTAAGGTAAGAAATGAACAAGAGTGGTCAAACCATAGCACTTTCTTTTCCTTATGGCTGCCGTTTGCTAGCTCCGGAGGTCTATTCTCCGACGGTTATTGGAAAATAGTCGTTGGTTAGCTGCCAATTGTCCCAGTTTCTTAGTTATCGATCGCGGTAACAATTACGGAAGGCCGTTTAGCCAATCACAAGAACCCCTTGATACTCCTTCTTAAGACTCAACCTCAAGTGACCTTAAGACGAGACAGAGTTAACCACCGACTGTTTCCCGACAACCGAGGGAGAATAGACCTCCGGGATATGGCGGGGCCATAAGTGGTGGATAATGGAAAGTCTCTCCCAAAAGAAAAAACATAGAAAGGAAAAAGAATATGAGAGTTAAGGGAAAATCCAAACTGCTAAGGTAAACCATAACTAGTAAGGTAAGAACTGAATTAGTGGGGTACTCTGAAAATAGTCGGGAGGGGGCGGCGGCAACAATTTGAAGTGCCTAGGGCGCCGACGTAGTTAAAAACGGCCATGAATGCAGGACCATCAGTACTGCAAGTAACCAGCACAGATATAGCAGTATAGATGTACTATAAGTAACCAGCTTTCATTTCAATTTGCTTTCAGGCGTAAATAAATCTGCATTTATTCATAAACATCTTTTTAATTTCTCTTGTTTTAAAGTTTGAAAAACCGGTATCTTTTTTCTGTATTGTGTGTATTAAGGCAAACCTGCCTAGGATGGGGGGGGGGGGCTTGGTCAGGGGACTTTCTATGAGGTCCTAACGCGTATTAACGTTACATCTGGAGAAACCCGCGAACCGTTAGATCGACAGCCGCGCGACGCAGTGCCGGATCCAGAATTTTTTTTGGGGAGGGGCTGAATTTAAAAAAAGTAAGAGGAAGAAAATCTGAGACACTTTCAGATTTTAAAGGTTTATTATACACTTTGGCGAGAGACGGGCTTTAAAGAAGGAATCAGCTCAAGAAAGACAAACACGGTATACTCATCGATTATGATGCACATTCGAAACAATATTTAAAACGGTGAAGTATAGTTGGAATATAGTTGGCGAAGATTGTAAAATAGTTTTAGTATCGATTTTAAGATAGATTTTGATTCCAAAGAGGGCTTTTATGGAACAAGGTAGAAAAATGCGGCACACTCATGAATAATGATACACTTTCCAACTTAATGGAATAAAGAAGAAAAAGAGGAACGACGCATAAATTATGATACGCTTTTAATCACTTTAGTGCGTACTTAAAATCTGAAAGTATTTCATTTTTTCTTTTCTTTTCTTTTCTTTTTTTTTTTTTTTTGGAGGGGTAAACAACATTTTTTGAAAGGAAAATGTTGATAAATTTAAACAACAACAACAAAAAGAAAACATGAAAAGCGCGTGAACTGAAATTATGAAATAGGGTTAGGTTGGGGGGGGGGGAGGGGAATGGAGTGAAAACCGTGCATTTTTAAAAAAATGTTCTAAAATCAAGCTGTTAAATTTATGTAAATTAAACTATTGGTGTATATTACATACATTTGACTTATACAGATTGAAAATATAGCATTGATTTTTAACGTTATCAAAATACTTTTCTATAGTGCCATTTTTAGTGAGGCAAGTACTGATACCCTCATTTCCATACATGGTGGGGAAGATAGGGATAGTACAGAAGTACCTGCATACTTTAAATAAAAGTTATATTAATGCTATGAATGAATGAAAAGGCGCTCAATTTAATGTATTCTTAATATACTGATAAAGAAAAAATGCACAGAAAAGGATTATTTCCCAAAATATTTAGCTAACTCCTTAACGGTCTTATTTTCAAGAAAACGGTCATAAACGTGCCAACATTTTTAATACAGGAAATTGCATGAAAATAAGTGCTTGTACAATATTTACTCGTTTTAATTGGACGTTTTTGTTTTAAGCGCGAAAGGAAAAAAAAAATAAGAAAACGGAAAAGCCAACATTTAGGGTTTAAAAACCAAAAGAGAATTTTATAAAACTTACTTCGAAAAATAAATACAGATTTGAAAGTTTTCTTTGAACATAAGAAAAAAAAAGTGAACTAAGATTGCACAGTGCATATCACCATGTGCGGCCTGGCATGGTAAGCAAGGTAAGCATAGCATCGGGGCACCGTCTTCGAAGGGACGTCATTTCGAACTCAAATACTGAGTAGAGCATAAAAGAGAGCACCTTTTTTCCGTGTGCAGGGGGGGGGGGGCACTTACCCTAGGGCCGCCCCTTCATATCACAAGTACACGTATTTGAGTACTGCCACAATCTATTTAAAAATGAACTATCTTCGAATCAAGTTAAAATAGTCTGGTATTGTCATCTGTTGTGTAAAATGAGATATAAAAAAGTCCGTGCATAAGAATTGAAATGCTCTCATCTTTCTGGCACATAACATTTGAACACATATTGCCCTTCAATATCACGGACACGAGAAATAGAGGGAAAAAGCTTAGCCAGTGATTTTGACGGGAGCGAGGCTTAAAAGGGTTAAAAAAATAATGTCCACGATTATCAAATTCAGGTTCGTGGCAAATGTTACTTAGTTCCACACAGGAGTGTAGGCAAGAGATAGCTGATGTATCCACCCCACGAAATGAGTAAACATAAGATATAAAAAATTACAAATTCGTGGATAAGTTTGAAAGCTCACCTTGAAAAGTTTGAGGTTCAGCTACAGACCTAATCCAGATTTAATATTTTCTCTAATGTATGTTTTTCCAACTGCAACGATTTCAAATTCCAATCACGAATTTCTTTTTTCTTTCTTTTTTCAAAATTCATTTTTACATGCGAACACTTGTAGACAAAATAAAGGGGTTCCATTCCTTCCCCCCCCCCAAAAAAAAAGATATGTTATACTGATTTTTTTGTAGTTATATTGCATTCTAGTTTTATGTTTATCACAGTCTGATGTGACTAAGATTTTAAGCCGGTCCATGACATTTCGGTCCAGCCATTTCAGTCCCGCCGTTTCGGTCCTGTTGCTTTTTTGGTACCTTCCCGTTTTGGTTCCGTAACTGTTTCAATTCTTCTCTTTTGATACAGATATTCCATTCCATTTGTTACTTTTTTTTCTTATTACAGTGGGTATGTATAAATGGCCCTGAATTTGTAAAATAATTTTGTGTTTATGTATTAATGGTGATTACATGACGTGATGTTTTAAATTACAGTATGTAACATCTGTTTTTTCCCAGTTGTGCAGTTATATTTACATTGTGTAATTATAGTTTAATATATGTGATTATAATTTCATGTAATCATGTATAATTGTAAAGTCTGGTAAACAGACGAATAAAAAAATAATAATAAAAAGATTGTTGTGCTAACTATCGCCACGCGCTGCAATCAGGAAACTCCTTTCAAATAATTCCCATATTGAAAATAAGAAAATGTTTCAAAAGAGGCTAAATGGTAGAAGTCAAAAATTATCTATAATAATAATAATATTAATAACAAAAGGGATAAGGATCATTCTAATTACACTGGAATTACCGTTTTGTATAATCGATAATACGTGTAAATCGCTAAGAAGTGATTGTAAGTTGAGAAATTAAAATCAATCCAAACAACAATAAATTAAATTCATATTAACTTTATTGGAAAAAACGGGTGTACCGAAACGTCCTGCTTCGATTTTAAGCACCTGAAAACAGTGATAACTTGATCGGTTGAAGAACAATCCTAAAGAATGAACGGAGGTATGCATCCTTTGGCGTTTTTACCTGCTCTAAGTGAAACTCACACTTCTTTACGAACTACATTTCTTTAGCTGGACATCAATACGTTTTGGATGGCTGATTAACCCTTTGAGGCGCAACCCTTTCCCAATGCTGAAAAAGGGCAGACGTTGCCATCGCTCGACTTCACTACCAGCAAGATGGCGGACGATCGAAACGTTCATTGCGTACCATAGATCTAGAGACCCTTTTTTGACGACAGCTGGCTGTGCCGGCACAACCAGCTGCGTAAAAAAGGGTCTCTAGATCTGTGGCACGCGATGAACGTTTCGATCGTCCGCCATCTTGCTGGTAATTAAGTCGAGCGATGGCAACGGCTGCCCTTTTTTCAGCATTGGGCAATCTATCCAGCTGCTCTCGCATTCTTCCATTTTTCAGCAGATGTCAGTGCTGTTAAAAATAATCGTGATCATTTTTTTGCGGAAATGACGTGCTAAAAAGTAAAGGATTCCCGTGGAGCTCTGTCACCCGCAACTATTTTTATAGAAATCAAATCTATTCTTCGTGACTGGCAACAGTCAAAACGTCAGAGTTTGGTGTTCCCAGAGTGGGAACACTGCGCGTTAAAGGGTTAATGGAAGAAATTTTATTTGTAATTTGTACGCTTACTGCCGTCGTGTTTTTTGAAACATGATTTAAAAAGAACATGATTTAATGACATGATTTAAAAAGAAACATGTGATTTAAAAATTTAAAAAATACATGTAATAAATAGCTCCTGAATTTACATTTTAAACTAGTTTTGTATGTTTTATGATTACGTTAGTTTAGTTAGTTTCAGCTATGAAAATAAATTGAAATGAAACCTATTAAATTTGTAGATTTTTTTAAAATTTCACACACGAATGTCAAATTTTGGGTTATTCAAGAAAAAAGTTTAAAATTCAATTTTATCAAAAACTATTGATTTTTGGCCATGCATATGGGGGTTAAAATTGTAGCATTTTGGCTCCCCTGTCATGTCTTACCAGGGATACGTCGAGTTACCAGTAACCCTGTATACTAATTGTATTGTCTTTTATTGTAATGTGTTAATTGTATTGTAAATTCTTTTAAGATCTCCGGCAAACGAACTCTAAATGCTGTATTCACTATTTTCGATGGACATTATTATTTTGTAATCTTTATCAACGTATATAAGCTTGTTTTGTTTGTAATCGATGGATGTCACTAAAACACGTTTTAAATAGAGATTGCCCGTACAGTATAATGTTATGGAATTCTTTTGTGTGCTCCTGCAAAAGATGTATAAATGCTACTTCACCGTTTTCAATAGGATTCATGGTACAGTTCATAGGAATAATACTTTTGAAGTAATCTATGCATAACTAAGGCAGCTAGAGCACGAACAAACATAGACAGATGTATCGAAATCATAACTACTTTTCCACTTTGTTGGGTGTTAAAATTGACCGTGCTAGAAATAGAGGTGTGCAGATCGTTACAAAGTTAGATCCGCGGATACGGATATGAAAATGGATCATTTGTTTCTTATATGGATATGAATACGAACGTATACGGTTATGAAAACGGATAATTTCTTCTCATATCCGTGAATACGGATACGGATGTTTTTGTTGGAAATTATTTTGATGAATACATTATCATGAAGCGATAAAATCGTACAGAGTGCGTAAATAATCTACCAGAACGATAATTCTCAGATCATGTATATTGCATGGTTTAAAAGAATAATATAGTGGTGAAAATCGTATTTTTACTTTCCGAACATGTACCATGTAAGGAAAGTATTGTAATCATGAAAAAATTCGAATTCGAGATTTTGGTGTATTTACACGTTTTGAGGTCTCCTGAATTCATTTATGCTATTTTTACGAGATGTGTGTGTGTGTGTGTGTGTGTGTGTGTGTGTGTGTGTGTGTGTGTGTGTGTGTGTGTGTGTGTGTGTGTGTGTGTGTGTGTGTGTGTGTGTGTGTGTGTGAGTGTGAGTGAACACGATAGCTCCTGAACGGGGCATTCGATTGAGCTCAAATTGGGTATACATGTTATAGACCACCGTCGCAAGACCGGTATTGATTTTGATATGCATAGGACTTATAGTTTTTCTACAGGGCTACGACAAAGATTTCTTTTACATTATGGCCTATGGGGAGAAATTTTTGAAAGTGCGCTAGCGTTTAATCGGTGCATTCGATTGAGCTTCAATTTGGTATATATGTTTGAATTATTCATTGATTAAAATTTATTTAAATTCTTGGTAATGATCTTAATCGTAAGTGTTTGGAAAGTCGAGTGGAGTCACTTCAGATTTTTTTGTTTTGTTTTGTGATTTAACCTTTAGCACAACGGTCGGCCAGGAGCTAAAGACACTTCTTTCCCCTATTTTGAGAGAGACAAATCTTTTTCCAATAACTAGACAACAGCAAAGCCGCTTTGTGGGGAGCCTTGATAATAGCCATTACAGGGAGTCACAAGTACTTCCCATGATCTTATCTGTGTGATCTTGCACAAGTTTTCGGAAAATCGAGTGGAGTCACTCCAGATTTTTAATAATCTTAACACGGTTTTATGCGCATTAAATTATCGAAACGCTACCAAACCAAGAGGCTTTTCAAATTTACAGAAGCTCTTGTTGTCTTATTGACAGTAGTTAAAAAAATATGTGGTTTTAGTACATATATACGACTTAGTATGTCAGACACTTGAAAACTTTTAGGATGCTTTTACAAGCATTATTACACATTGTAATAAACTATAAACCCCTGCAGGTTAAGAGACTTTCAGAATTTTTTTTATAGTAACATGATGGTGTTATTGTACTGTAACATCAAAAATCATGAATCTGTGTATATCATAGGCTGACTAAGGTTGGGGGAGTGGTGTGTCTAAGCCCTACCTAGGAAGGTTTTAGCTCCCTATATGAAAATTACACTTTCTTCAGCAAGAGATGGAGCCCTTTAGTGTTTGGGGGGTAGATGAAGTCTACCACGTATAGAAATATTTAAAAAGTTTACCAAGTTACGCCAATAGTAAATACATGCTAATAGCTTTAAATTATTAATACTAATTTAAATGGGGGACTTTTCTGCTAAACAAGGAGATTCACTTAAAACTAATAAACAATAATTACTAAGATTAAATCAATAAAATTTATGTTTAACTGCAAAAATGTTAATTAATATTATAGAATAATTTGATTTTTTTCATTTCTTTGACTTTTCCTGAAAATCCATTAAAAGATCCGTGGAAGATTACGGATAATGGCTTTTTGCTCAGACGGATACAGAAATAAAATCGGATCTTTTTTTCTTCAAATATCCGCGGATACGGATATACGGCACACCTCTAGTAGAAAGTGTTCCAGAATTGATGCTTCCGGAATGATTTATCCTACTTTTTTTCACAAAGTTTGTTTTAGCTCTGATTTTGTTCCCAATATCATTCATACAGATAGCAGCAATAAGCTGGGGTACTCTTGACCTTGGTCTGTTTTTTTTTTTTTTTTTTTTTTTTTACGTCGATTGTATAGGAACGCTGGCTGCGCATGCATTTTCTTTCGGTGTTGACATCTTCACTCCTAGACTTTCGAAAATCGTTTGAATTTAATCGAATTATATTTAAATTATAACTTCCTGTTTACTGCTTCACATGACCCTCAGACTCGGAGCCAAATCTGATCCCAGACTTGTAAAGAGACGCTCGATTAGAAGGTGAAGAAAGCTGGCCGATAAATAAAATTTGTTACATTGTATAATAATCCAGAGGAAATAAATGTTGTGTGTGGGGGGGAGGGGAGTGCAGAATAAGTTATCGATGTTTTGAATTTAGAAATGATGTATCAAGAGACAGCCTATACTTTGTATCAAGTTCAGAAATGTTCTTCCTGTTAAGGAAAAAGAATAAATAATAAATATAATTTGGAATCGTTAGTTAGATATTTCTGTTTTTTTTTTTGGAGGCTAAAAAATATGCAGAAAGAGACCGTATAGAGGTATTGCAAGGTTCGTTCTAATGCAAAATTTACTAAGATACCAATCTTGATAAATAATAATAATAATAATAATAATAATAATCAATACATAAAATGTTTAACTATTGTTCTATTTAAAACTATCGACAGAAATCCTTTTAAAATGCCTGCTATGCCAAGGACAGATTAATGCGCTTTTGTGGGTTGGGGCGGCTAATTGAAATTTATGTCCATTTTATGGAAGTAAAATAGGCTATCTTACATTTTAAATGCAATTTCTTTTACTTAGGGGGGGGAGCGGGTAGACCGCCCCTCGATCCCTTCCTTTAATCCGTCAGTGGTACCTGCCTGCCTTCGGAGAGGATTCTTTTTCTTCTTTCTTCTTTAAGAATTTCGACAAAATAGTATATTACTTCTTCGACCTGACAAAATATTTTTAAGAGCACCTTTCCAACTTTTCTTGTTCAGTGTGCAATATTTCTGAGAGTCTCATCTGAACAATTTTTCCGGTTTAGTTTAACCCTTTAACGCGCAGTGTTCCCGCTCTGAGAACACCAAACTCTGACGTTTTGACAGTTGCCAGTCACGAAAAATAGATTGGATTCCTATAAAAATAGTTGCGGGTGACATAGCTCCACGAGAATCCTTTACTTTTTAGCACGCCATTTCCGGTAAAAAAAAAGGCACGATTATTTTTAACAGCACTCACATGTGCTGAAAAATGGAAGAATGCGAGAACAGCTGGATAGATTGCCCAATGCTAAAAAAGGCAGCCGTTGCCATCGCTCGACTTAACTAGCAGCAAGATGACGGACGATCGAAACGTTCATCGCGTGCCACAGATGTAGAGACCCTTTATTGACGACAGCTGGCTGTGCCAACTGTCGTTTCCGGAATTCTAATACTTTTTTTTTTCTATAAAAGTAACTAAATCTGTGTCTTAAAATTTTGTGGGTTCTCTGTTCCACGTCTATGAGATTTTTTTCTGCGGGTACTGAGCCCCGGAGCACCCACGCGTCTGCGCCACTGGTTTCAGCATAAAAATATGGTAAATGCATGATATAAAATCTGAAAAACCCCATTGCTTTTCTATGCCTTTGTTTTCGTTCTCTCTAGTCTATTTCTTAAAATTCTTCCAAATGTTTTCAAGACAGAACTTTTTACACATATTGCTCTGTAGTTAGTTACAGCATTGTTCCTCGGATTCTTTTTAATGTTCAAAAAATCGTCTATTTATGATCATTATATTATAGAATGTAGTCAAAAAATCTGAATAACATGTGAATGTATGTATATTTTTAAATAGCTTGCTTTTTTGAGCTAAAAACATGATCCAGATATCTACACTATTTATTAATAAGCATTTGGACACCTAGCAAATGCCGACCCGATATCTGCGATTCTGCGTCATGCCCTCCACTTCGAGTAGATAACAACATTGATATCAGTTGCACGCAAGATGTCTCGCGTTCTAGTTAAACGATTTGCATGCTACAAAATGCAAGTTCAGCAACCTGATACGTGGCATACGTATTTTAAACTTAATTAATCCCCATAAGGACACGTCAGCCGAAAAATTCCCAACACTATATTGTGACAGTTTTACGGATTGGAGCCATGTTACTACCAGGGCGACAACGTTAGTTGTCATGTTGCGACATCCCACCGTGGATTAGTATTTTGAAAAGGGGGCTAGCCGAATGGATTGGTCTGCCACAGTCCTGACCTGAACTTTTATTGAGAACCTCTGGAACGAGATGGATCGTCGAATTACGGGGTACTACAACACTAAATCTGTCTAAAATCCAGGGCCGATCCTAGCGGGAGGCAAGATTGTGCACAGCACGTCAAATTTAAGGGCGGCTAAAAGAAAAAATTTGAAGCATAATAATTGTAAAAAAAGGGGCGGCCTATTTTAATTTGCACCGTGGCGACCGATGATCTGGGATAGGTATCGCTAAAATCTGTAAAGGAACTTAAATGCCTTCTCCAAACCGAGTAGAAAAAAAACACCAATAGTCAACCATCAATTAGTGAATTTTGTTACTCCTTTTTTTTAAAATTAAATAAATGCCAAGCACATCATTTGATATACCTGTAGCTCATATTTTAACTCATTTGGACCATAGGACGTACTCTAGAGCTCCTTGAAGCTAGCAGCTTATTTCTTGCTAATATATTATTAACTCACATATTTGGCGAACTCAACCAAAATAAGAACCTATGTTTATATAATCTTGTAAATAAGCACTGTGAATTCTATTTTCGTAAATTTTGGGATACTACATTTTCTTTTGAAAAGTTGACGATCCACTGCACCCAAAATAATGAGTATCATAGCTGGACCCAGGTAACCGTTTTGGCGATGAATTTGGCAGCAATCATTTGCAATTTCATTCAGCAATTTGTATTTAATAATCCGTTCTATTATACTCGACTTTATTCATTCTTACGTTACGTTACATTCTTACGTCTTTATTCATAATCCGTTCTTACTTATACTCGACTTTATTCATTGATAGGTCTGGCCATTCATTAAGGGGCCGATATCTATTCACAGATAAGTCTCGCAATCTGTGCTCGGGCCACGTTTCACTTCATTCAAGGGTAACAACATCTTCTGTTTATCTTATCGCTTTTCTATAAGAGTACCGATAGTTTTGAGATGTCTCGTACTAATCTGAACGAAACTGGGTATTTTGCATATGACGGTGTCTTTCTGAGATCATTAAGGCTAAATTTAGGGAGGGGGGGAATCCGTTTCCCATCTACCCTTTGAACACATATTATTATTAGTAGTAGTAGTGGTGGTAGTATCATCATTATTTTGCGTCAGGGATTCGATTTTTTTAGTAACAGCGGGTACTCGCCAGTAAGGCATTTGGGTCACAGCTGGTATATGCGTACGGTATACATAAGCGATACACATTTTTCTCCACATGTTGTATTTTGTTCTATTTAATCAATAATTATGTACGTGAATTTATTAGTTATCAATAATTATGTACTTACGTTGTAATGAACAGAAATCCTGTTTATTTGTAATGAATGATCGATTTGCAATTCAAACTAGCTGTGTACCCTTCATACGGGAGGAAGCAGATATTTTTCTAATACACCTGATTAAAATTTATTCAATCAGAGCAAAACTATGGAATTGTTTCACTCGTAACCTGGCATTACGATAGTTGGAAAAAAAAACTACTTTACTTCGTGCAAATTTGTAATATAGTTTGTTTGTTTAACGTTTAGAGTTCTACCCACAACAGAGGAAGTTATTTGAACTTCATCTATAAAACCATAGCTCTTGAAACGTTCGAATATTTCCGATAATAACCTAACCTGAATGGCTATCCCTGATCAGCAAATCGCAATTCGTAATCCAATAAGATTCCGCAAAGATATGGTTTACATCAGTTATAATTAAATTACCAATGATAATTCATTCAGAATTTTTAATTAAATAAATAAACACGTACATGCGATACCATTCTTTATTTTTATTTATTTATTCTAAAGTTAAACAAGTATCTCTCTATTCTAAAAAAAAGTAAGGGCCGCTGTCGTCGCCGCTGTCAAAAGCTTGTTCGCCTATCTTCTCCTAAACCGTGGGGATTTGGAATACATTTCGACTAAGGTGCCCACAGATTCGAAAAATTCCGAGGAACCTGCTAAGCTGACTTAAATTTCGAAAATCGAATTATTTTAGAAGATATTAATAAAAAAATAAACATAATGGTTGCCAGATTTGGCATAAAATTATTCATTCTTTTGCAACAAAGCGTTTCCAAGTATCTAGAATCGCGTGTAATTTACAAACATGAGTTAGAATTATGCCTACTTTACGCCAAAATAAAAACTATATGAAATAAGTAACTCAAAATGTGTTACACAAAGTTGACAATTTTCAAATAGTAAGTTCACTTAGACAACAGGAGTTTAGAATTAGTCATTATTCGTTTTTCCAAAACAAAATAACTAATATCTTGAAAATGAAAAATAATTAAAATGCAGATTATTTTAAAGCCGGTTCGGTCCACCTGGATTATTTGCTACCAGTAGAAATATATTATATATTTAAACTATGCCATTATAGCAGTTATAGTACACTTTGGATATTTGCTAGCGCGACGAGATGGTACATTCGTGGTGCTAAGTACGCCAATCTGCAAACGATTATGTAAATGAAAATATGGATAACGGTTTTCCGGTAACCTTAAATGAACAGTAATTATAGGTTGTGAGCATGTGTAAATCTTCAAATAATGGAATGTCGCCATGGGTGGCAAGCTATCCTATCTGTTCCGTAGCTTTTATTAAATTTACACGTACGCGAGTCGCCAAATCATGAAAAATCGCCATGTGTGGCAAATTCGCAAGGTGTCCAATAGTTTTTACATTATTAAAAATACAGCTGAAACAGCTGTTCTGATTTTATTACGCTTTAGCTCCTAATTAATATAAATTTGAATGGCAAGCTTAAATATCATTGTGTTTCTGAGGAGTGCAAATAATTTTTCCAGCGATTATAAGCGGAGTCTGCACTTCAGATGTAGTATAGCTCAGGACCCGTACAACACGGATTCCCATAACAACATACCTTCCGTGTTATGAGGGGGAGGGGTCTACTGTAGTGCGAAGTTTAAATTTTTATGTACCAATGAACATGCAAGAACCAAGCAATGTGTAGCTCAGTAACATTCTATCTGATCCAATCTTCCGGTTTTGTCTGTTGAAATTATGTCTTTTTTACGAATAAGCCTGATTAGGGGCCGAATGCCTCATACGAAAAAGCGAGCGTAGCGAGTCTGGGGCCTTGGCCCCTAGTATTATAAAAACATTCTCACCATTATCTATCTCTTTGAAAGGTTGATTCGGATTTTACACACCAAAATACATACTAATTGATGTATCACATTCCAGAGGTAAAATGGCTGTTGAGTAGTGTAATTATTTCATTAATTATAAAATATCCCCAATCTTGTTTCAGAATCGGGGACATGTCCTCAACTCTAAGTTAAAAAATATGGTCACTTTACCATTACCACATGTATGACTAACAAATACAGGGTGATTCATAATGAATGGGACAAAAAGAAAACATGATTCTGAACGTTGTAATTAATATATTTAGAAAATTCAAATTTACCTCAAAACTACATTTATTGAAGTTTCTACAGGTGTTCAATATGTGCCCCTCCGGTGACACGGCGTTGATTTTGAGGTACTCCGCAAAAACGAATCACGAATTCTTTCAACCACTTCGGGTTTTGTTTCTTTTCGTCCTGGGCTTTTGTTCTTGCCAGTCAAGAAGAATATATTTGATTTCTATATAAATAGTTGCGGGTGACATAGCTCCAAGAGAATCCTTTACTTTTTAGCACGCCCCGCAAAAAAAGTGTCACGATTATTTTTAACAGCACTGACATCTGCTGAAAAATGGAAGAATGCGAGAACAGCTGGATAGATTGTCCAATGCTAAAAAAAGGGCAGCCATTGCCGTCGCTCGACTTAACTACCAGCAAGATGGCGGACGGTCAAAACGTTCATCGCGTGCCACATATCTAGAGACCCCTTTTTGACGCAGCTGGCTGTGCCCCACAGTAATTTTGTGCACTGTGCCGCACAGCCAGCCTCGCCAAAAAAGGGTCCCTAGATCTGTGGCACACGGTGAACGTTTCGACCGTCCGCCATCTTGCTGGTAGTTAAGTCGAGCGATGGCAACGGCTGCCCTTTTTTCAGCATTGGGAAAGGGTTGCGCCTCAAAGGGTTAACCACAAAGCAAAAATAATTTTCATCATTAAAGTAAGAATAAGTAGAAGTTTAATATTTTTTTATATTAAATAAAAATCATAAATCACTTCCAATCCATAATATAGAGGTGCCTAAAAAAACACTAACTAATAGAGCCGGAAGTGCTGGCTTTTCGATTACGGGGCACCTAGTAAGCGGCCAACATTAAACAATATGAAGGGACGGACAGAAGAACTATACCAAGCCCACGACGGGAGTCAAATCCGGACCCATAGTCGTAGTGACGTAGGGTCCTTAATAGCACGGCTGTAACCTGTGACCGAAATGCGACCACGATACAGTTACGAACAGTCGCTGTGAAGTCGCGATATGGTCCTTATGTTCGCCCACGGTGACTTCACAATGCGACTCCGCAGTGAAGTCTTACTGCGATCCTCACGCGACGTCGATAGGGAAAAAATAATTTTAGGAAATTCACAATAGAGGTTAGCACCAAGCCTCTTCCACAGAAAATCAGAAAACGCTCGAGACTAAACCACACAACTTACCGGTTTCTAGGCAAACGCGTTATATTCTACGCCATGCGCATTTGGCCACGAATGCTTTAAACAGTAAACTCATAGCAAATATTAGTTGTGAAAATTGAAATTTTAGTGGTGCATTTTATAAATGGGGAGAAAATGCCATAATTAACAAATATAAACGTTTTCTCTACTATGATAATGCCATCTAGATATACTAAGCAGACTTCAGACGAAAGTCCACGCAAAACAGTTTCCGTCCATGTTTCAAATGTAGCGGAGCGTTACAAACTCTAAAAAGCAGTACCTTAAATTACCAGAGTCCTTGTCCGGTGGTGAAAGCTGTCTTTTTCTGTCTTCAGGTTAGATCTTGACTTGCCAATATCCGCTTTTTAAATCCAATGTAGAGAACCTTTAGCATCCAGTTGAATATTCGCGGGAGAAGGTAACTGTCTTTCTTCGTAGTCTCGTTCAATTTCCTGTAGTCGACAGAGAACCGCGTCGATCCACCCTTCTTCTTAACAAGAACGATAGGAGAGGTCCGAGGTCCCGATGATTCCTGGATTATTCTATTGCCCAACATTTCTTTAACTGGACACTTAGCGTTCTCTCTCTTTGCAGGAAACAGGCTTCTTGGATACTGTTTGATTAATGGATGATCACCTGTATTGATTTGATGCTGCGTGACATTACCGTGGCCCACACCAGTACCACAAGTAGAAAATAAGTTTCGAAATTCATGAAATAATATTTTGCATTGCTGTTCGCTGCTCTTTATCTAGTACTTCAGGATTCTCCAAAATCAGATGAAGATTTTAGTTATCGGAAAAATCCTGAGGATGAACGACGATATCCATCACTGGTTCACATGTCGCAATAGCTCCTTTTTCTACAGTCTTGGGCTTTTCGTTCAAATTAAGAACTGGAATGGTAGAGCTTCCTATTTTAAATCTAAGAGTGCGCCAGTCGCCACCAGGATGCCTTTGTGGCAGGCCTGACTACCGTTGTGACTTACCGAAATGGTCCAGAAATTTTGGGAGCGCCCTGGATAAGAAATTCCGATCTTGCTGGCATTATAGTCTTCTCTTTTGCAAATATAGAACATGATTTTGGATGCTGCTCGCTTCCTGAAAGCAGTGGGATTTCCTTTCCCCTTGTCCGAATCTCTCTCTGCTCTAGATCTAGAATAAAGTTAAATTTTTGTAGAAAATCCTATCCAAGAATACATGGATCAGTGATGTTAGCTACGTGGATTTAGGGCTGGAATTTCTTGGATCCATACTGGATTGAAGCATCTGATTCCCCGTATATCTCTGCCTTTTCGCCGGTGGCAGTCTGTAACCTCTTCGGTCCAGCGGTCCGCTTATGCTGACATTCTTGTTTCCACTGTTAACATGATCCTTTAAGAATTTTTGTTGTTCTTAACTGACGTACACATTCTTGAATGCTTTAATTTTGAGTAAATGATTTTAACTCATTTGATGTGTATGCACACTGACGCACACATTTTACTTTTGTTTGCCGTTACACAAAAGAATATTTGAATGTTACTGAAATTTTCTAAGTTGAATTTGTGATTTTTTTTTTCAAAATTCATATAGCTGAAAACAACTTGTAGGACATCATAATTCTTTAAAAGTTTCTTGACAATCGTTTATGGGTGATAATAACTTTTTACTGCTGAAAAAGAGATTGGGAATTAGGCTTTTATTCGAAGAATTACTTAAAAATTTGCTTTCTACTTACCGTTTTTAAGTATAATAGTTTTTTAAACACAATTGTGAGATGTATCTTTAATTCGAGATGTGAGATTTATGTCGGGTTTGAAGTGGTTATAGAGACGCTCGGAGACGCGTAAATAAGTTGGTCTTTCAATTTCTGGGTGAAGTTCTATTTTAAAAGAGTTCACTCGCATCTGTGTCTGCTATCATCAAACAAGGGATACCCCGCCAAGAGCAGACACTTCTAGTTTTTCTTCAGGGGCTTTATTCAGAAAAGACAGCCTCCGCCCCGCCAGACGCCCATGATAGTATTAATGGAGTAGTCACATGGTTATTCTCTCTGCACGTGCCCCTTCCAACGCGTTACTTTCGGATTTCGCCGAGGAGAACTCATCTTCCCAACAGAGAGACTATTCGATAATTCTTTTAATGCCTTGAGTACAGAATCCAGTTTATCATCCTTTTCTTTACAAGATTTTCCTTTTATCTCCATTGACCTTATATGTGTGGATGTTTTCGAAACGGTTCTCGCAGCTTCATACTTAATGCTATGTGCCGAAGCTGATTTCAAATCTTTTGGGTCTTCTAGTCTCGTCCAATGTTGCGTGTCTTCATCTCTGATGGCGTCGACGAAGTACTGGGCCGCCAGACTTTCTCAGACATCTAGAGGGCATTCGGCATAAGCCAGAACCATTAATCCTTCTACGTCGGGGGCTAATACTTGCAGACTTTCTCCAGCTTGTTTTCAGTTCAGTCTGGTAAAATTGTGTAAGATGGCCATCACCATATCGAGATTCAAGAGACTTTTCGATGGTCGGTAGATCGCTCAACTTATCAGGCGGTATTCCTAAGAAGACCTCCACCGTTGACCCCTGCCGTAATCCGTCCATCCATTCGCAGAGCTCACGACGTCGAACCGAGTCTTGAAAATTGTGTAAGATATTTGGCCGCCAAATATCAAGTGTTTATCCGTCGGTCTCAAGTGTTAACCGTAATTCATAATTTCTGTGAATGATAGGATCAGGAAATTATTCGGCTTGGTCTCAAGATCGGAAAGTCTCTTCTCAGTATTGCTGATCTGTCATTGCTAGGGATGGACGCGAGACGAAAATTAGGCATCTCGCGTCTCGCTAAACAGCCTAAAAGCTTTGTCTCGTATCGCAAAATCCCTATATCGCAATGATAAATATGTCTCGTCTCGCAAAAAGCTGTAAATCTGTCTCGTGTTGCAAAAAGTCGTCTCGCGTCCATCCCTAATCACTGCATTTCACTGTTTGGCTTGATCTCAAGATCAGAAACTCTTTTCTCAGTGTCACTGATCTGCCGAGTTTCGTTCCTTATACTCTACTTCACTTTTACGGCCTCGATTTTATTCTAAATTTTCCCCTTCCTCTACAATCATTCCGTGCGCACCTTGCATCTGTGTGTTCACTTCCTCTTGACATTATTTCACCATTCTTTCCTCTAAGGAACGCAGTTTTCCATTCTCTCTTGCCCGGTCCCATCGTTTAGCGCATTATATCCGATTTGGATCTTGTGCCAATAAACTTCAACCAACCAACCATCTCTCTTGTCGTTAACGCCTGTCTTTCACCATGGCCAACAACTGTCCAAATTTCTCATCCATGGCTCCTACGGACAAGGACGTTCACACAAATATCCAAATCCCACTTCTTGACACTAGTGTTGCAAAATCTGGTAGTGTAGTTTACAATTGTCCAACAAACTTGAAAAATCGAAAGTAGCACTTCATTCGACAAAACGAAGAACTATATCTCACAATAAATGCAGCATTTTTAACACATCCCGCATAGGATCAAAAAAATATCACAGCAATAGCACTATTCAAATGGCAATATCAATCGCATCGTTTTGCTCCCTATATACGCAGTCTATCACACTTTTACTCGACAGTGACGCATTTATTCACAGATTTCCTAGCGGGAGTGATGTCACGTAGTATGTGACATACTTTTTCTAGATTTTTCCAGTATCTTCTTTCCTAATTTAGATACAGCCACAATGGTACAGCCAACTGGTTTAGAAAACTTTTTTGTCGCCAAAGTCGCCAAATTTGTCGCCAAGTCGATAAAACATTAAACAGTTTGTCGCCAAGGTCAAGGGTCACATATTCGTTCCACTTGAAATAATGCCTGTACGTACAATTGGGTGATGGAAAGTAGCTGGTTCAAATCTAGGTTGCGTCAGCCGATCTAGTCGGAGTTTTCCATGGTTTTCTCCGAAACTTTGAGTAAATACAGATTAGGACCAGGGCCAGAGGTCGTGTGGTCCGCATGGGCCGATGCTCGAGACCCAGAGGCCTAGATACGATGTCGTATCTAGACCTAGATACGACAGAGACCTGCAGGACAAAGATATTAGATGACGACGCAAGCGTAGCGCGACGCAAATTAAATAAAGTTATTACTCGATTTCTTTTCCCAATTCAAGTTTTACTTTACCTTCATAATTTTCTAATCAATATTAACTTTAAATTTTCCCAACAGAGAAAGCTGGTATATAAAGTATCTAAGATTTATTTTTATGTATTTTTCTCATTAAATGAAATTAACATTTGTATCAGTTTATTAATTAAAAATATTTGATAGACCATTAAAATAATGCCAATAACTCTCAACAGTAATCAAAATTTAGTTTCTGAATCTAACGAAGTATCTAATGATAAAAATATAAATTTAGAATTTAAAGCATACTAAAATACTTTAATTATATCTGATTAGCTAAAATATTTTAATTTAACGCAGAAAAGCAAACGTAATACTTCTTAGTTCACTAAGTAATGTACCAATACATACACGTTTCTAATATGTTATATTTAATAATTAACACGTGCTAGATTTGAGAAATTTAATTTTTACCATTTTTTTTCCCCATTTTCCTGATTTTTATAAGGTCCTAGCAAAACTTTTATGTCGGCAAATTGCCCAATTATGTTTACAAAAAAAAAAAAAAAAAAAAAAAAAAAAAAAAAAATCCACATTTACCTAGCCAGAATATTATGATCACCTAATCCTTAAGTTTAACTACGGCCAACTTTGGCTCATTTGATTTATATTTTTATAAATATATATATTATAGAACGAATTTAAAATGTTATGTATGTATTGTTCGTTTAGTTTTTAGTATGGTTCCATTGTTTGGTAGCCAACTAAACAATTAGAAAAAATGTTATATTGGAGATTCTGTATTATTTTGTTTAGTTCTCATTCTCAAGGTATGCTATACACAGGCGCAACCACGGAGGAGCCTAAACACTAAAGGGTCTGAACACTCCCCATTCCAAAGGTAAAAATCAAAACGAAATTTTCTTCGAAGTCTTAAGAGACTTTGTCCCTGAATTATTGAATTAAAATATTTTTAAAGGTGTCTTTGAAAAAGCTTTACTTGGGTATTAAATAAATTTTCTCTGAGATAATGCCATATGCAACTGAACTCGATTTTAAAGGCATTGAATGGAACATATGATTTGGGACGCTAAAAGCGAGTGCCGTTGTAAGCGAGCTTCTGCACTTGAGGTGTGTGATTGAACGTACAGATAATATCTTAAGGTTATAAGAGAGTTCATTATATCGGAGTTCGGCCATATTTGTGCACCCCCCCCCCAGCTAAACTATCCTACATGTGCCCGCAATTGATGTTAGGGGGTCGGTCCGGTCGAATCGCCAGGGCCGTTTCAGCGGTCCAGTCCGGCCCTGGTTAGGACCCCTTAGAACCCCCCCCCCCCACGGAGGGCATTCCCCCTCGGCATACATCCTTCGAGTAGATAATTGGCCACAATTCAACAAACTAAGGAACAATGCCTGTACAACTCTCTTTCCTGCAACAAACATCAATGCGGGAAAACAACATTACAATTTTGTAACTATTTTTCGCAATGAAGAATTCAATCCTCGGTTCCTTGAAATTCGTTATCTTAAGATCTTACTAACAGTAATGGGTCTAGCTTGGATGGAAGCGAGGCGAAAAACAGGGTTTTCTACTCTCGCAAAGCACCTGGAACAAACTTGTCTCGTTTTGCAAAATTCTTACATAATAATGAGCTGTCTCATCTCACCTCCACCTCTCACAGTCTAATTAGATGATTACATTTTTCTCTTTTTAACATAATCTCTTTTAACACTTTCCAACAAGGTTGAAAATGCTTATCTAATATTTCGGTTTATCTAACTATGCATTACGCAAGCTGGATTGCTTGTCAAAATCTTTTTTGCGTGCATTGTGCAAATTTTTTTGTAATTTGAAAACCGTTTCAAAGTAATCACATTTTATTTGGGACAAATATAGTGACTGATTAACTCAATATAATAACAACAATAATGCATTGTCATCGTGACTGTTTTGTCAAGCTGTCATCGTCACTGTTTTGACGGTTTTTTCGTCAAAATCTGGCTACCGAAATTTTTCGTGATCACATTACTTCCTTAGCCTAACCATGGCACAGTGGTTATGCCACTGAAAATGGTAGATGGCCAAAGTGTGAAGGTCCCGGGTTCGGGTCCCATCGCGCGGCTGTCGATCTAACGGTCTGGAGTTTTGGTAGGTTTTCTCCAGATGTAACGTGAATACACGTTAGAACCCCATAGAAAGTCCTCTGACAAGGCACCCCTCGCATTGGCAGATCGCCCTAGTGTAGTGTTGCCATAATCACACACAACCAACCAACCTGTTTTGTCAAAATATTTAAATCATTTCCTTACGTATAACACAGGAGAGTGACGAAATAGATTTTTAAACGCACAATAGATGGCAGCACTAAAACACAAATGCTTGATGCAATAAATTTGTATAAGCTCTGAATACGGTCTGGAGATGGTGCTCCATTCGGGTAAAAGGATCTTCAATAGAAAACACATACAATCCAAATAAGCTAGAAAAGAATTCTTATTTGTGTTTTAGAGAATCTGATAGGAATTTTTTTGTACTTTTTGTGTGTGAATATAAACGAGTAATGTAATATGTGAAAACCAAAGAAGTGGTCACTAATTAGGATAAATCAGTGTAAAATCCTTAATATTCTAAAATTTCTGATTTTTCTAACTGCTTAGTAAGCAGGTAGGGTTAGTCATGAGTCTGTTAGAAATTAATATGAATAGAAGAAAGTTGGGGAAGGAAGAGAAGGTTTAGGCATTCAATATTATAAGGGCCTTGCATATCCATGGGTGCAAAGGGTCCATCACAATTGGATGACAAAACCCTTTAACGCGCAGTGTTCCCGCTCTGGGATCACCAACGATCATCAATCTGACGTTTTGACTCTTGCTAGTCACGAAGAATAGATTTTATTTCTATAAAAATAGTTGCGGGTGACATAGCTCCACGAGAATCCGTTACTTTTTAGCACGTCATTTCCCGTCAAAAAATTATCACGATTATTTTTAACAGCACTGGCATCTGCTGAAAAATGCGAGAACAGCCGGATAGATTGCCCAATGCTGACAAAAGGGCAGCCGTTGCCATCGTTCGACTTAATTACCAGCAAGATGGCGGACGATCGAAACGTTCATCGCGTACCACAGAGCGAGAGACCGGAGCCCGGGAGCGAGAGACCCGTTGTGCCCGAGCACAGCCAGCTGTCGTCAAAAAAGGGTCTCTCGATCTGTGGCACGCGATTAACTTTTCGATCGTCCGCCATCTTGCTGGTAGTTAAGTCGAACGATGGCAACGGCTGCCCTTTTTTCAGCATTGGGAAAGGGTTGCGCCTCAAAGGGTTAATTAAGCATCGAAAGCAAATAGTAATAACTAAGTTTACACGTACAAATGTTCTTTACATGTAATAATTTAGAATAATGATATTTCCTAATCAGAGGCGGCCCTAGGGTGCTTGGCACCCCGTTGAAATCCTGAAAAAAAAGAGTCCGCTTTTATGATCCAGCTCAGTGCTTCCCAATCTTCCGGATAAGCGATAAAATGTTTGCGGACTGGCATAAAAATTAACCCCCCCACCTCCTTAAAAAAATTCTTTTGTTTTCTACAAAAGGTTTATTCTTGTGAAAAGCAGTTGAGAAGTTTAAACAACCTTAAAAAGGACATTAAAAAAATCTTTTTTTCGCGGACCGGCGACTAAGTCCTAACCGGTGATTTTGAAACACTGCCCTAGATTAGATGGGAAAATATTTTGATTAGTCACATCATGATTTATCGGTAAAACTAATTTCGCTTTATGAGAAAGTAACCAACATCAGTAAAAGGAAACAACAACCTTGATGAATAAGAAAGGGTTATATAAGTAATTACCTCATTTTCTGAATATAAAATACGAGTAAAATTCGCCCTTTCTTTTTACTTTCTCTTACTCATATATGCTTATGAATATTTGAGAAATATTTGTATTCTAATCAATTTTCAAAACGAAGTTTTATTTTTCTTAAAATTACACGTTTTGATTTCCCCCTGGATCAGAAAATCGTATTTTCAGGATTTGGTTTGTGTGTCTATTATCACCATAACTCAAATAGTAATAATAATAATAATAATAATTAATAATAATAATAATCTCAGAAAGTCAAAATTCTATGTTCTGAATTTTCATCGCATTAGAGTGACTAATCAAGTTTTCTTTTTTCCTTTGCTAAGATGGATTAATTAAAGAGAGATTGTTGTGGCTGAAAAATGAAATCGGGCATAGGTTCTTTGAACTGAACAACAAATAGTGGGCAGATTTCAGTATTATAATTTGGACTACGGGTGTGAGCGTGAGAGACTTCTGCATGAAGGGTGGTAATCTGTTTTAAAGTTATGCTGAAATAAGGCCCACCAAAAAAAAAAAAAAAAGAAAGAAAAAAACGAACATCTAAGCCTGATTTTAGTAATCGGAAACTTCAAAAGTGTAAACCTAGAAACAAAACTTGGTTTCAAAAATTAGATCCTAAAACAGTATTTTTCTACCATGTATAAGTTAAAGAAAAAGAAAAAGAATAAAGGGACTTAATGAATAATGAAATTTTTTACTAGATGTCTGTATTATAGTCAGTGCCCCACTACCGGGAGGGAAGACGGGGATATTGCCCAGGACCCACAATTTTTTAAGACCCCGAAAGTCGTATATTGTCCCGCTATTTTAATTTTAGAGTGAAATTGAAAAAATTCTTAAAAGTCCGATTATTTTTTAATTATGATGTGTGGACAGTGAAAATAATTTACAGTAGTATGAACTAATTTTAATCAATAGCCTTAAAAAATGAGAGAAAGCGATTTAAGTCTTCAGACTATGCGAATCATATATTTTTTTTTTTTTCCGTATAGGAGGTTGGGGTGGGCCTAATTTGTTATTTTGCCCAGGGATCACTATTGCCTTGATAGGGCTCTTCTTGTAGTTGGACAATAAAATAAAATTGTAAATGGAATTATGTCATTTAAGAAATATGGAATTTAAATTACAGAACTGTCTCGATTTCTGTCACTATGCGAAGAGCCAGAAAAAAAATTCTCTTTAATTTATTCCTTAATTTATTTATTTAAGAAATTCCTTTATTTATTTAATAAACAAGTAAACTCAAAAGTGAAAAACTGGGTTTTTTGGCCAAAGTAATTTGGAACAGACAAAATGAAACCCAAATAATTAAAAATCTGGGATGAGCATCGTCAAAGGCGCCGCCTTACTACAAATGCTTTTCCTCCATTTCTTTCTTGTAAGGGAAATGGATTTTAGGTACATTAAACTTGTCACACATCGAATAGAAAAAGTCGAATAGAATCGAATAGAAAAGTCGATAAACTGCCAAGTCAAATATCGGTTTTTACGAACTTATTTATTTTTTTATCAACTATATTACCAACTTTTTACTTTTTCCAACTGGATTTGCCAACTGTATTAGAAAGAGAAAGTAAATGATAGTTTTCTCTACTTATTATAAAAGAAGATGTCTGTGTGTGGATCTGTGTGTGGGTCTGTGGGTCTGTGTGTCGGCGGCGTTACGGACAAACAGCTACACCTAGAAACACCAAATTTGGCACTCGGGAAGATCTAAACATGAAGTTGTGCACCTCGAAGCGATTTTTTCAAAATTCGACCTAGAATTTTTTTTATTTTATGTTTTATGCGATTTTTGGCATTTTTTCTCACCTAATTCGTAATAACGGCGGAAATTACGCTCGCAGCAAAACGGCATTTGTATCATCGGATAGAGGAGAAATTTTTCTTTTAAAAACAGTTTGTTCTGAATACATAACATAATTTACCGATTTTTAGGAATTTTTTTACTAAGCATCGACTTCGGCGAATTTTTCGTAAAATAATTTTAAAATTGTCGCCATCTTGAATTCTATCCGTCATAACTTTTTGATATTTTGACAAATCGTGAAACATTCTTTTCTCCCTCTTTTAAAATAAAAACGAAAAAATTATGTAAATTAGATGATTTTTTACGAATTTTAATGCAGCCTAATGTTTAGAATTTAAAGCATCAACACGATATTACGCCATTCATTACATTGCGATCGCGGCACGAGAACTTATGTTCGGTTGTTGCCACAGAAAGGATTACAAAAAAAGGGTTTTTTCAACCAATCGAGCTTTGAAATGGGATATCGGAATTTCAATTCGCAAGTGAGGATCTATGACGTCAAATGCTTTAAGATACGTAAAAATTATGCCATAATTTTAACTCATTTATTCCAGCTCTATTTTCAACGCAGGCGTAGTCAAGTGGTTACTTCGATTAACAATGTCAAACAATGTTTAAACTTTACAAACTTCGAAACGACCGCACGGAAATGGCTATGCAAACCACTGACGCAATCCTGCCTTTTTTTTTCCTCTTTCCTTTTACTTCTTATGTGTGTTATTTGCAAAGTTTTTTAATTACTTTCAGGGAGACGATATTTTGATTAAAATTTACTGTAGAAATAAACTAATAAATTCACGATTATTATTATTAGAAGTGGTATTTTAATCCGGTGCTTATTTAAAAATTGAAATGTCTCCACGGTGCTGAAAATGTTCATTTTAAAAGTTACAAAGTTCGTTTCAAAGCGCGACATATTAAAATTTTTCTATTTACTATTTTTATTTTTGGCATTTAATTATGGCTCAGGCGTTGCCTAACGTATGCATGCAAGTTGCGAGTATAGTTTTATTTTAACGTTGAATTACGCTCCTCCATAAAGGAGAGCTTACGGGATTACATTAACTGATCATGGCACGTGTTAATTTAATTGCGTTGCCACAAAAAGGATTAGAAAAAAATGTTCTTTTTCCAACCAATCGATTTTTTAAATGGGATATCGGAATTTCAATGCGCAAGTGAGGATCTATGACGTCAAATGCTTTAAAATACGTAAAAATTACGCCACAAATTTAACTCATTTATCCCTGCTCTTTTTTTAACACAAGGAGGCGATATTTTGATTAAAACTTACTTTAGAAATAAACTGAGAAATTCATGATGCCAACCGGGGTATCTTTTACGGTAGTTAAACAGTGACGTCATAAATTTGTAAACTCTGCAACTCTAACGTCCTGTCACAGTTATAGCGATTCTAAATAGCTCCTCGAGATGACACAGTTTGATGTTTTCAGTAGACAGAACTATGGAGGATTTATAAGATATCTTTATATTGGATACATGGATATTTAAGTTGGCACCGCTTGAATATTTTTCACCACGGTGAGATTAAATGTTTTGCGGTGCTAAATACGCCAATCCTACAAAACTATGCATAAATTAAATTTGTATGGAGAGCTTCCTTAATAGCAACTATTATGGGAAATGAATAATGTTTATGGTAATGCGTAAATTGCTAAAGAATCGCCATAGAATATAAAGGTCCCATTTGTGCCAAATAATGTAAGCTGTTTCGTTAAATTGAGCATTAAGAAGGAAGCAGCGAAGATAGATAGTATTAATATGCGTAATAGGTAGTATTGGTAGATTTGTAAGGATGATATGAATAAATCCCAATATACAACGTTAATAAATATTTCATGAAATTAAAAGTGTTCTGTTTATCCTTTTTCAAGGGTTGTTTTACAAGATTTCAAATCACTGGAATTAAGTGGAATTACACATGTAAGGAGCATTTTCGTTTCCTACCGTGCGAAGAACGGGCACGCAGCTAGTCGTTAAATATTTTTTTACCAAGTTTGCCAACTAGGTATCTAATTTCGCCTATAGAATTTTGCGAGTGTTGGGGGGGGGGGGAGCAAGGGCCTTTAGCAAGGGCTTTGCATGACTAACTATTATAATCTGCAATTCGAAAGACATAAGTCATTCCTGAAAAACCTAGAAATGCACTTTTTTTAAGAAATAGTGCTGCCATCTGTTAACAATAAAACTAAATGAGAATAATTTGTGTGTTAACATAAATTGAACGGGATTACAACTTTTAATTTCACAAATAGATGGCAGCAGCTCTTAAATTTAATAGTGATTGTTCTTGTAAATTAAATAATCTTCAATCATTGCATGGCTTTTGAACTGAGCAGTTTAAAAAAAAAATTCTGAATTATAAAAACTATGGCTGATGAATAACTTGCGGAATTTGTATTATCATCAAATGAGACAAGAAAATAAATCAACAAAGTTGTATCCAGTGGAGTGCCTAGGTAAATTAGCGCCCATGTCAGAAAACAAAACTGCCCTCTTTCTCTTAGCAATAACGACAGCAATTACTTCGTTCTTCGTATGTATGGTCATTCTTCAAGTTTCTTTAGAATGACCCTTTAAAATGGCTCCCGACGCGAGAGTTTACTGTGCAAATGAAAAGACTGTAACAGATTTAAGTTCTAAGTACAGTATTTCAGAATAAATATTTTAGCGTCTTGTCTTGATGTCGTTAACCTTTCGCTTCCATTATTGCAGGGCGTTGATCCATTTTAAAATGACGACCATAATTCGTTAATTTTGCTGATAAAGGTAGATCGGAAGAAGTCCTGTCATTTATAATTATGGCAGCCTTCTCTTGACAATTTAAGTATCCAAACGAAGTCCTAGTAATTTATACAGCACGTAACACTATTCAGTTTTAGCCGAGCCCCACATTTCCTCATAACACGTTTCCTCGATGAGGAATTTTCCACTGGTCTAGATTGAAAAACTAAGTCCCTTCACAAGGAAAAAAAAATTAAATTTCTAAAACTATGCTTTGCTTATGTGATTTCGATAGATCTGCAGCTCCTCAGACAGTCATACAGTCTTGAAAGTGTGCCTCCGATTTAAAAGGCGTATTTTGAACATTTTGCCTTTGAAATTGGATTACATTAATAATAGTACATGAGAGGTAGATTGGTTATATGCCTCTCATGTCAAAATAATATAAAACATAATCCACTTGTGCCTTACATTAAGAGGCATAGTTTTAAGAGTGCATAAACTATAAGCAAATCAAAAACTTTCTTTAGCTTAAAAAATAATTAAAAATGACAGAAGGCTTGGTGTTCTTAACCGCTTGAGGCACAACTCTTTCCCAATGCTGAAAAATGGGCAGCCGTTGCCATCGCTCGACTCAACTACCAGCAAGATGGCGGACGATCGAAACGTTCATCGCGTGCCACAGATCTAGAGACCCTTTTTGGACGACAGCTGGCTGTGTTAAGTCGAGCGATGGCAATGGCTGCCCTTTTTTCAGCATTGGGCAATCTACCAGCTGTTCTCAAATTCTTCCATTTCTCAGCTGATGTCAGTGCTGTTAAAAATAATCGTGATAATTTCTTTACGGGAAATGAGGTGCTAAAAAGTAAAGGGAATTCTCGTGGAACTGTGTCACCCGCAACTATTTTTATAGAAATCAAATCTATTCTTCGTGACTGGCAACAGTCAACAAGTCAGAGTTTGGTGTTCCCAGAGCGGGAACACTGTGCGTTAAAGGGTTAAACGCTCATGACTGCCAAGGTAAAAGGAAGGTTTCAGATGTAGTCCTTGGACGAATCTGTAGAGGAGTAGGAAGCGTGCGAGGTCTGTTGTAGAAATTACTTTAAATAAACTGTACAAAATTCGTAATTTAAAAGAGCGTTGAGGACGCAAAACACAGGTCCGAAACAATTATGTGCTAAACATAAAAAAATCACAAAAACACCGATGCTTTTCAAACTATTTATTGAAGTGCAACTTATACAATTAAAAATCGCGGTCAGGAGGTAGCCACCCTAAATGACACATCTTAAATTACACTGAGGTGACAAAAGTTATGGGATAGCAATATGCAAATTTACAGATGTCGGTAGTTATATGCCAATTTACAGATGTCGGTAGTAATATGCAAATTTACAGATGTCGGTAGTATCGCATACAACAGGTATCATTGGTCAGTGGGTTGGCAGAACTTTTATTTATAGTCAAGTAATTGATGCGGCAAGGTGTTTGAAGTGATCATGGCTGCACGACTAGAATTAACAGAATTTGAACGCGGAATGGTAGTTGGTGCAAGACGAATAGGACATTCGATTTCGGAAATGGTTAGTGAATTGAGTATTCCGAGATCCACAGTGTCAAGAGTACGTCGTGAATACTTAATTTCGGGCATAGCCTGTGGTTGTACCTGAAATTAGGTATTCAGGCTATGGTGAGACTATGGACAAACCAGCGGTCGGCGGCGTGCTTTGAATGACCGAGATCAGCGACGCATCCGAAGAATTGTTTGTCAGCGGCAACAGAGAAGTAACGCTGCGTGAAATGACCGCAGAAACCAATGTGGGTCTTCTGGTTTCAGTGGCGGATCCAGAATTTTTTTTCGGGAGGGGCTAAATTTTTAAAAAAGCTTATTTCACCCAATTAAAATATACTATAAATCAAAATTTTAGTCTAAACCAATGTATTAGGCTTTTGGGAGGGGCTAAGTAATAAAATGTGATCATTTTAGCTATTTAAAGTGTATAATAAAGCAGAATGTTACCCTTGAGCAATCTCTTTTGGGGGGGGGCTGAAGCCCCCTAGCCCCTCCCCTGGATCCGCTACTGTCTGGTTTCAATGGGCTATGGCAGCAGAAGACCGACTCGAGTACCATTACTGAATGCACGACATCGCTTGCAGCACCTTTCCTGGGCTCGTGATCATATCCCTTGGACCCTAGATGACTGAAAACTGTAGCTTGGTCGAAAGAGTCACAATTCTGGCTGGTAGGTAAGAACTGACGGTAGGATGCGAGTGTGGCGTAGACCTCACGAAGCCTCGGACCCAAGTTGTCAACAAGGCACTGTGCAGGCTGCTGGTGGCTCTATAACCGTGCGGGGTGTTTTTACATGGAGTGGACTGGGTCCTCTGGTCAAACTGCATGGATCATTGACCGGAAAGGACTGTGTTGAGCGACTTGGAAACCATTTACACCCATTCACGCGCTTCATGTACCCAGACAACGATAGAGTTTTTATGGATGATAATGCGTCATGTCATCGCGCCAGAACTGTGCGAGATTGGTTTGAAGAACATTCTGGAAACTTCCAGCGAATGGTTTGGCCACCCAGATAACTCGATATGAATCCCATTGAGCATGTATGGGATATAATAGAGAAGTTCGTTCGTGTTCAAACTCCACTACCGTCTACCCTGTCGCATCTATGGACTTCTATACAGGCAGCATGGCTGAATATTCCTGTAGGGGACTTCCAAAGACTTGTTGAGTCCATGCCCCGTCGAGTTGCTGCCCTCCGCCGGGCAAAAGGAGGTCCGACACGTTATTAAGAGGTATCCCATGACTTTTGTCACCTCAGTGTTATATCAAATAGTGGTAAAGCGGGCGAGAAGAATCAGATCCCTAGTAGGAAACGGTCATCGGTTCCTGAAATGCCGCTCATCAGTTCGTGAAGAAGCTCAGTGGAAGCCGTGCAAAGTTCTTCATCACATCAGGTGGGGCTTATCACTGCTCTTGCTCCCGCTGTGTCTGCTTCGAAACAGTGGGATAAGTTCATTGGCACCTGTTGAAAACTGGACGTGGAAGATTTGGAACCTATGACCTTTATCAAAAAACACTCAAAGAGAAACAGGTGTTTAAAAGGTGAAATAAATAAAACTTTTTAAAATAACACACATAAAAAGGCACTTATAAGGTACAGATGAATGCTTTTTTATGTGTGTTATTTTACAAAGCTTTATTTATTTCCTATGACCTTTCTTGAAACTGTGGATCGATGAAAATTTGGGAAAATCGTGGCATAGCATTTTGGCTTCTTTATTTCTTTTGACGTTTCAACTTATTCATACTTTCACTCACATGCATTTATTTATTTTTATATACTTAATGTTATAAACGTAGCGTGGCCGAAAATTTTGGAGGTATATAAAATATTTTTCGTACTGTAATGGACATTGCCATAAAATTTAGATAAAAAAAATAGTCTTAAAGAAATATTAGTGATATTTAACTATGCAGTTACTTGTAAAGGTATCTTACTTTGAAAGTCCATTTCTATTCAGTGTTCGTGGAAATTGAATTTTTCGATACATTTCCTAACAGACATCAGGCGAGTACACAGCTGCTTTTAATTAATTATTGGAATTGATATGCATTATACTTAGTTTTTAAAAAGATTGTGCTTATAGTCAATGTTAAATTCGTAAAATATTCAGTAATCTTGCACTTCATAAAAAAAATTCTAATATTAAAAAAATAAAAAGATATATATATATATAATAATGCAAAATGAAAATGATTATACAAAATTTATATGTACTAGACGATAAAGCCCGTAATGGAAGCAATTACAACGGGCGCTACAAGAAACCTTTAACAAAATATATCTACACACAATATATTGAATCTTCGTTCACTTAAAATAAATAACTTCATATTTAATTTTTATTATATGCCAAAATCAGAATTGCATTTTCTTCTAAAAACGTGTGAAAACTTTTCGAATTCGAATTTCGTTCCGCTGCAAACATCTCCTCTTATTTAAATGTTTCATGCAGGCGAAATCATTTTATTTGGGAAAAAAAGAACTAGGTAATCAAGAAAGATTATTTTAAAAGAATTGGAATCCCGATTTTTCCTTTCAAAGTCTGATAACCATGGCTTCAGTATGACGTCATTGTCACTTGCAACACCTAGTTTTGTCAAACAAATGATTAACTTTTTTTTTACTCTCGAAAATAAAATAAAGCTGAGAATAGCGAAAAATCGCTTAAAAATTTGGGAACGGGCGGATTTTCAAATTTTTAAAGTAGCGCAGACTGTTTTCTATATTTTTATGCATAATTTTGAAAATTTTCAAGCAGATCGTAAAAACGGTGCAGATATTATTGCTCCTTTTGTGCTTAACTTGTTAATCTTTCTGGAGTAATAGTGGTAAAAGTTTTATCTTGGAGTGGTTACCCAGAATTTTTACAGAATCAGTAAAACAGTGAGTCAGCGAGTCAGGGAAAAGCCGATCAGCGTAACTATATAGTAGGATTACCATTTTTACAATGATTACAGTCATTCTCGCTAACGGTCTAAAATCTGCTTATCAGGCAGTAACATAACAGTAGATACAAAATTTCATAAAAGTAGCTATTAACACGCTTTTTCCCAGAATGTCCTCGGAGGAAATGTAAACAAGCTATCGAAAACTGAATCAGTTGTCTCGTCTCGGTTTAGTTTTTCCAACTTACTGCTCTCAATCGATCGTAAGACCGATCATCAACCGGTATGGGCTTAACCCTTTAACGCGCAGTATTCCCGCTCTGGGAACACCCAACTCTGACGTTTTGACTGTTGCCAGTCACGAAGAATAGATTTGATTTCTATAAAAATAGTTGCGGGTGACACAGTTCCACGAGAATTCCCTTTCCTTTTTAGCACGTCATTTCCCGTAAAGAAATTGTCACGATTATTTTTAACAGCACTGACATCAGCTGAGAAATGGAAGAATGCGAGAACAGCTGTATAGATTGCCCAATGCTGAAAAAAGGGCAGCCGTTGCCATCGCTCGAAGTAGTAGATAAATGTTCGTTCTGCCCAGCCGGTACCATGTTAATTCGCCGGTACGCCGTACAGGTGCTTTCCCTGGGCTCAGCGGGGAAGGGGGGGGCGTGGTCGGACCGGATGTGAGGAGCGGATGCTAAGACCGGATGTTCGAAGGGTTGATAAGAATTTTTTTCCTTTTTTTTTCAAATAAGGGGACTTGTAATTTTTTTCAGACTGTGACATATTTTTCAAATAAGGGGACTTGGAAAAATTTTCAGATTGTGATGCATTCTCTCATGAAAACTTTGTTATATTTTAAATAAGCTATACTTTATGAATTAAACCTGAAATAAAAAATATTATTATAAAATGAGGACCCACCAGCCACCAGTAGAACATCTACCGCCTCATTTCAAATAAAAGTTTTTACTGTGCCTTTCCCCATCACGCTAGCCTCGCATGAATGGAGACAGGGCGTAGCACAGAGGATGCGTTGTTGTTTTTGTTTCTTTAAATAATAATTAACTATGTGGGGCAAAGAAACGTACAACATCCCCAGGAGGCCTACGAACTTTAATTTTAAGTTAAATAAGTAATTTTACAACAAATATTTTTTTTTAACCAAGAGTTTTAATTTTAAGTTAAATAAGTAATTTTACAACAAATATTTTTTTTTAACCAAGAGTTTTAATTTTAAGTTAATCATTTATTTTACAACAAATATTTTTTTATCAAGAGTTAATTAATTTTTTTTTAACCATGAGTTTTAATTTTAAGTTAAATAATTTTACAACAAATATTTTTTTTTAATCAAGAGTTAATTAATTTTTATTTTTTAACCAAGTTTTAATTTTAAGTTATATAATTTTACTACAAATATTTTTTTAATCAAGTGTTTTTAATTTATCAAGAAAAAAAAATTTAATCAAGAGTTTTAATTTTTTGCATACCTTATTTTTGTTAAGTAGCCGTATAACATTAAAGTAAGGTTTAGGATACCCATACATTTTCTACAAATTTAATCTACTGTTAGGCAAGTGAGAAAATTATACCATAGAAAGATTTTACAAATAATGATTTGGATATAGTCTTATATTCTATTGCGAGAAAACCACTTTAGCCATATATCCCCCAAAACTCAAGTTTTTGCATACGAAATGCATGAATACGCGTTAGAACCCCTTAGAAAGTCCTCCTACCAAGGCACCCCTCATCCTAGGCAGATACCCCGCGTGCAGGTTTGCCTTAAAACACAAACAAACAAAGTATTTATCTAAACATTTTTGATAGATTTTAGACAGCGATTATACTAGTTTATATTTTCTATAGATCAATTAGAGAAAAAATGGCATTTTTAGTAATCCTACAAAACATTTTTACTGTATATCCCAAGTAGAGTAACTTGATTTATAGAATTTCAATACGATAAGAGTTAGATTGTTTATGTGCAAAACTAATTTCACTTTGACTATGAAAGCATAATTTTGTACATGAATCAACCTTTTTAGAGGTCTTTTATTGATGCACTTAGCATATTTTATAGAAAGGTGAGCATAACTAGCACAAACTTTTAGACTAGATAGTACTATTGTTAGAAAGTTGAACTATTGGAAATAAAAATTGAAGATCCGTTTTAGCACAGTTGTATACTGCATGTACATAAATATCTTTCAATACTTAGATAGTTTAAATCGCAAATCATTACTTAAACTAAAAAATACAAGGTTTTTACTTACGTGAAGGGACATCGTGCTAAATCTTCGAGTCTCTGGACAAAGTACCAACATCTATACGGCTAGCAAGACCGGAACATAGAGTAATGATTTAAAATACATTATCCCTAATTCCCGGTCCAACTAGCACATTTTCATTAATTTTTGTCTTCATATGCTGAAATAGGTATATTATTTTGACACTAAAAACAAAACACATTTGAAGATATTAAACGCTTTAAAAGTAATTTTTTTTCTTATAACAATTTACCAGATTCACAATACTATTTTATGTAGGATAAAATTAGTTAGCAAGCGAAAATTTAATCTTAGTTAGAATTTACTGAAATACAAATACCATGCATGCCTTATTTTCTATTAGGAGAAAGCCCTCAAACCCCAGTTTTTGTATACAAACTGCATAAAGTACTTCTACCGATAATGCTATTAATATTAATTACACTGGATTACCAACTTAAAATTTCGCAAAACACCAAAATGTTTAAAAATATTTGCAAGAAGCATGTTTAGCAAGTTACTAGCTTGCTATTTGTAAAAAATTCTAAGTCCGTTATCTTGAAAGAGTAACTGAAATGCACTAATATGAATAATTCAATGTTTCTAAAAAGACAATTTCACATATCTAGCACTTCAGAAAAAATGTATCAAGTTCGTAACATTCTAAAAATACCAAAGTTCGTCACTTCTATAAAATTTTCAAAGTACAGATATGTTAGTTTATTTCAAGAACATATTCAACGACTTATCAGAACATAAAATATACCAATGTGCAAAACTTCTAAAAGAAAAAATTACACCTTACAATCTATTAATGCAGTTTACTAAGTATTTTGTAAAACCCTTTACTTGATAATTCTGAAAAATAGCCTAAGTCCCTCACTTTGTACAGACATAAATTATATTACTTTTATTTAGTTAAGGTTTACATAAAGATAAGTATATGCTAAAATAGCTGATCATTTCTGTACCACATTTAAATCTATTTTATCAAAAACATGTTAAGCATACTACTTCTACGAAATTTACAAAGTTCTAATAGCTAAGTTCCTTTCGAGAAATAATTTCATAACTTATGAGAACTCATAAACGTATACAAATCAAAAGTATACTTAGTTTGAACAAGTAACATGTATAAAAGTAAGAGCATATTTATTTAAAATTTGTAAGCATAACCATCTCAATCAGTAAAATGTGTAACATGTGCACTTAGTTGATATTTCTCATAAAAATATTCAACCCCATTACTTAATAAAAATTATAAAAATATGCCAAGGTAATACTCTAATGTTTTAAAAACATAGTGTATGATTTTAAATATTCTGTTACTTCAAGTAAAATATGGTAAGATCTTTACATTAAAGAACACCTAAAAAATCTTTATTTAAAAATACTAAGTTTCTTTATCTCACTTAACTTTATTTTTGAAAAACCTGTAAAATCGATTAAGTTATAAAATTATGGAAACTAACTTTTTTAGCTAAGTTCATTTTATAAAAAATTAGTACTTTGGGAATTCTCATGTAACACAATTTACCTATCACACTTAAGTTTATGATTTTAATCAAAACATTTTAATTCTATGTAGTAGATTAATGTTTCCATAGTACATGCTTCAATAAATTTTGTTAAATTTCTAACTTTCTACCTTGTAGTGTATAAAAGATAAGTATAAAACGAGAACCTTAAATCGTGACCAAGTATGCTAACTTTATCACTTTTTATTTAATAGATTTTTATTTTGCAAGTAATCAACACGCACATAAAGAAAACACAGAAAAGTTTTCATGTTTAAACTTATTTATTTACAAAAACATATTTTAAATTACACAAACTATTTACACAATTAAGAAAATAATAACTTTTCAAAGTGTAATCCACAATTAATCATGCACAAATCAGTAAAATCTTACTGTTGTAGAAGCAAGCAAACTTTTTCTACATAATCACAATGGTTTTAATATATTTTTTACAATCGCAATACTAGTTATACACCAATAACATCACATAATTACACATGTTTTGTCATCCTTGGAATTCGCAAAATCTGAAAACGGTTGAAAAAATGAATTAAATAGCTCATTTTGAAGATACTTCATATAGTCTTCAATGAAAATGTTTGAAAAAAATTCTCCGTCATAATGACAAGTGCATTTTTTCTCGCATATCTCTCTTGCAATATACGGCATGTCAACCGTAAACCATGCTTTACTACTTATAAGACCCTCTCGCTCATCAATATGTGATCTATTCGAACAGGCATGTATCCTATGCGAAGAATGATCTTGAACCCGGCCTATGTTTTTAAAAATTTCCTGATGTACTATATCCATTAATTGTTGTTTAGCTTCATCGTAATTACAATGGGGTTCGCGGTTACATTTTTGCGGCTTTAATTTTAAAATTAAATGAGGCAGGGTCGTCGTATATAGCGTTTTTAAAATGCATTCCAATATTTCATTTCTCATTTCGCAAAGTTTTTTTACTTGATCATTTAAAAGTGTTAAGGAAATTGGATTTAACGTGAATGAATCTGCGGTTTTGTAAATTTGTTGTAAGATGCATTTTCCATCATCATTAAATACAGATAATTGATTATTACAAATAAAAGAGCTATTGCTATGACCTATATTAAAATCTAATAGTTTTACAATAAATTCGATCCATGTGGAAGGGTTCATCACGACTCCCTGACCGGTTGGTATATAGTCTAATTGGGCATTCTGAATAAATTGTCTAATATGGATCTTCAAGTCAGTTCTTTCATCGTGAAGTGAAACGTAGATAAGTCTTTCCAAGTGCCATGTACTATTTACAGAAGCATATAAGCTATGGTAAAGATGATCCGTCCAATCGTCCAACTTTGCCCTTTTCGGGGAAGGCTCATAAATGTACATTTTGGCAAATGTTAGGTTAATGTGCGGGTCTGTCACATAAGGTTCAGAAGGAATACCATGCGTTAAAAGTTTGTTGGTTGGGGGATATATCTTACACATTGAGCCATGTTCTAATTTAATGGTAGCGGTTTCACAGTTCGCTGGTTTAAAATCCAAAGTTCGTTTAGATCCAAAACTTAGAATGCATACACCTGATGATAGGTCTAGATTAAAATCTTCGTAGTTGCCGTCTTCAATTTTAGGTTGTTCTTCAGAGCCAAAGTTCACTTGCACCATATTAAATTCATAATTTGTCACTTTCTGTAGATCTTCACGTATTTTTTGCAAAATGGGTATCCAAGAGTAAACATAGACTGTTGCTCCAGGTAAACTGTAATTGATTCCTTCATCAGCAAAAGTAATTACTTTACGGGTCGAGGAAATTTTCTTTTCACTACTTTGCAGGGGTAATTGAAACAATTCTTGCTGTAGCACGTCAACATCACTTTCAGTATAAAACTCGGGGGAAATTTTCTTTTCAATACTTTGCAGAGGCTTTACATCTAAAGGCAATTGTATTATTTCTTGCAGCAACACATCGGCATCACTTTGAGTATAAAACTCGGGAGTGTATTCAATGTTAAAGTTATTTTCGATCGATTCAAGCAAAGACATTTTTGAAACTCGGCGAAAAATCAATTAAAACACACGTCTTAAGTATAGGCGCACACAGTGTAAAGAGAGTCTCGCAACACACACCTGGCCACTTTATCTAACTAAAATGTCTCTATACTGATTCTTTAAAAAATCACGTGATTACCCAAGCGCCCTCTACCTTAAAACTTTCTCAACCCAGTAGATATTGCATCATCTAACTTGTCTTAGCCTGTTACAAAGAGTTGCCCTAATTGCAAATAGTACATCCTGCCAGAAACCTACCGGATATTCAATCAACACAGATTTGCACACGTCACTATCACGTGTCTTCTGCGCATGTCACTTCCTTATCTCTTATCTGATCTGTGATACCTGATAAGAGAAAATCAGTTGCCGTTAAATTTGTAGAGTTTGTAGGTTGGGCGTAGGTAAGTTCTCCTGCAACGGATACCTAAGAATTCTTTAGCCGAGCTGACCGATGTTTTGTCCGCATGCAACAAGAGTGTTGTCCGGTATTTTTCAGGTATTATAATTGCTTATATTTTTTCTGATATATGTTGTGATTAGCTATCTTTTAGAGTAATCAGTTTAGTTTATTAACAGGTTTTCATTAATAATTTCAGTTTATGACTTTATTAAAAAAATTTTAGTTTATTATTGTAAAAATTGTTTTAGTTTATGAATTTATTAAATAAAAATTTTAGTTTATTATTGTAAAAAATTGTTTTAAACAATAAGTTTAGTTTATGCATTTATTAAAAGGATGTCTATGTAAAATTTAAGTCTATAAAAAAAATTGAGTGTAAAAATTTTGATATGTTTAATTTATTAACAAGTTTTAATTAATAATTTTAGTTTATGACTTTATTAAATAAAAATTTTAGTTTATTATTCTAAAAATTGTTTTAAACAATAATTTTAATACCTATTTTATACGTGAATACTCATTCATCTGCAATGCCTATAATTTATTACTGTTATTTATCAAAACTTAACAAAAATAATTTGCTTTAGTACAATGATCTTTGCTAATTGTTTCACAGAAATTAATTTAATGATTCATTATTTTCCTAAACTACGTAAAATATATTAATCGTTGTAGCTTAACTTTGATATTTCAATTTAGGATATAATGTCGATCAGAAGAATAATCATAATGTATTTAATACGTGTTCAATAGATATCCTTTACAAAGTTCCAATGCGTTTGTAAAAATTAGATTATGTTTTTAAGTAGTAAACATCTTAATCCATAAGTCCCCATTTTTGAACGTAGAATGAAACACGTGTCCCCACAATTCGGTATTCCCCTAGCACCCTCCCTGGTTTTATCTTATCGGCAAACTGGCCAACTCTTATTGTACCGGCTCTGTAGAGCCTCAAGGCACTTTCTTATCTCTAAATTTCTTATCAGCTGTACTAGGGATATGGCGTGCACGTGTTCTACTTATGCTGTGGATATATTTGCGAATATTTTTATTATTTTCGCCTCTCGCGTGTACAAGTACAGGGTAAGTGTAATATTTTCTATTATTTTAGTTACATATAAGTTGATACCGTAATTCTAATTGAAAATAATTATGTGGTTCTTATAGTTGCACTTTTGATGTGTTGTACTTTTAAGTGTGATTTTTTTGTTATTGTTAATGTATGTTTTTCTGTATTTTGGTGTTTTGCGAAATTTTAAGTTGGTAATCCAGTGTAATTAATATTAATAGCATTATCGGTAGAAGTACTTTATGCAGTTTGTATACAAAAACTGGGGTTTGAGGGCTTTCTCCTAATAGAAAATAAGGCATGCATGGTATTTGTATTTCAGTAAATTCTAACTAAGATTAAATTTTCGCTTGCTAACTAATTTTATCCTACATAAAATAGTATTGTGAATCTGGTAAATTGTTATAAGAAAAAAAATTACTTTTAAAGCGTTTAATATCTTCAAATGTGTTTTGTTTTTAGTGTCAAAATAATATACCTATTTCAGCATATGAAGACAAAAATTAATGAAAATGTGCTAGTTGGACCGGGAATTAGGGATAATGTATTTTAAATCATTACTCTATGTTCCGGTCTTGCTAGCCGTATAGATGTTGGTACTTTGTCCAGAGACTCGAAGATTTAGCACGATGTCCCTTCACGTAAGTAAAAACCTTGTATTTTTTAGTTTAAGTAATGATTTGTGATTTAAACTATCTAAGTATTGAAAGATATTTATGTACATGCAGTATAAAACTGTGCTAAAACGGATCTTCAATTTTTATTTCCAATAGTTCAACTTTCTAACAATAGTACTATCTAGTCTAAAAGTTTGTGCTAGTTATGCTCACCTTTCTATAAAATAGGCTAAGTGCATCCATAAAAGACCACTAAAAAGGTTGATTCATGTATAAAATTATGCTTTCATAGTCAAACTGAAATTAGTTTTGCACATAAACAATCTAACTCGTATCGTATTGAAATTCTATAAATCAAGTTACTCTACTTGGGATATACAGTAAAAATGTTTTGTAGGATTACTAAAAATGCAATTTTTTCTCTAATTGATCTATAGAAAATATAAACTAGTATAATCGCTGTCTAAAATCTATCAAAAATGTGTGGTAAGAAAAATGTTTAGATAAATACTTTGTTTGTTTGTGTTTTAAGGCAAACCTGCACGCGGGGGTATCTGCCTAGGATGAGGGGTGCCTTGGTAGGAGGACTTTCTAAGGGGATCTAACGCGTATTCATGCATTTCGTATACAAAAACTTGAGTTTTGGGGGATATATGGCTAAAGTGGTTTTCTCGCAATAGAATATAAGACTATATCAATCATTATTTGTAAAATCTTTCTATGGTATAATTTTCTCACTTGCCTAACAGTAGATTAAATTTGTAGAAAATGTATGGGTATCCTAAACCTTACTTTAATGTTAAACGGCTACTTAACAAAAATACGGTATGCAAAAAATTAAAACTCTTGATTAAATTTTTTTTTCTTGATAAATTAAAAACACTTGATTAAAAAAATATTTGTTGTAAAATTATATAACTTAAAATTAAAACTTGGTTAAAAATAAAATTAATTAACTCTTGATTAAAAAAAAATATTTGTTGTAAAATTATTTAACTTAAAATTAAAACTCATGGTTAAAAAAAAAATTAATTAACTCTTGATAAAAAAATATTTGTTGTAAAATAAATGATTAACTTAAAATTAAAACTCTTGGTTAAAAAAAATATTTGTTGTAAAATTACTTATTTAACTTAAAATTAAAACTCTTGGTTAAAAAAAAATATTTGTTGTAAAATTACTTATTTAACTTAAAATTAAAGTTCGTAGGCCTCCTGGGGATGTTGTACGTTTCTTTGCCCCACATAGTTAATTATTATTTAAAGAAACAAAAACAACAACGCATCCTCTGTGCTACGCCCTGTCTCCATTCATGCGAGGCTAGCGTGATGGGGAAAGGCACAGTAAAAACTTTTATTTGAAATGAGGCGGTAGATGTTCTACTGGTGGCTGGTGGGTCCTCATTTTATAATAATATTTTTTATTTCAGGTTTAATTCATAAAGTATAGCTTATTTAAAATATAACAAAGTTTTCATGAGAGAATGCATCACAATCTGAAAATTTTTCCAAGTCCCCTTATTTGAAAAATATGTCACAGTCTGAAAAAAATTACAAGTCCCCTTATTTGAAAAAAAAAGGAAAAAAATTCTTATCAACCCTTCGAACATCCGGTCTTAGCATCCGCTCCTCACATCCGGTCCGACCACGCCCCCCCTTCCCCGCTCAGCCCAGGAAAAGCACCTGTACGGCGTACCGGCGAATTAACATGGTACCGGCTGGACAGAACGAACATTTATCTACTACTGCTCGACTTAACTACCAGCAAGATGGCGGACGTCGAGCTGCGTCATCTGTGGCACGCGATGAACGTTTCGATCGTCCGCCATCTTGCTGGCAGTTAAATCGAACGATGGCAACGGCTGCCCTTTTTACAGCATTGGGAAAGGGTTGCGCTTCAAAGGATTGAAAACTGAAATGGTAAGCACACCGAAAAATATGTACACGCTCCTGGTGAAGCAACCCGAGACAAACAATGCTGGTCCACATATCTCAGAAGTCGGAAGTGAATCAGACCGGAGCCCCCGGGAAGGGAGGGGGAGAGTAGACAATTACAAGGCGAGCCTGGGTACTGAACGCGTGGAGGTGTTGTGACGTCACAAGAGAGGATGGACTTTTCTCCGTTAAAAGCATTAGAATCATACGGAAAAGTAGAAGAAACTAAGATGTTTTGTGCCTTTTATGGATACTAATGGTAAGTCAGCAATCTCTATTCTTAATACGACATACTTGATAATAGTTATTAAGCTATGGAGTACATAAAAATATAAAATTGCCGTATTTTGCGTTAGTTTTATTGATTTCTGTTCTTTTGTTCTAGCAATCATTATGCTTCCGTTTGCTGCGTCCCAGGCTGTAAGTAAAGCTAATTACAAAAGAGGAGAAAATGTAAAAGTTTTCACTTTTCCCAAAAAACGAAGAAAAGCGGGCCGAATGGACTAAAAATATTCCACGAAAAAATTGGTCCCCAGGAAAAAATACGTATGTTTGTATTGAACATTTTCGAGATGAAGACCTTTTAAAAGACGATGCTATTTTAAAATCAGATGGGGCACTTAACTGTAAAAAGAAAGCATTATAAATTAGAACCGAATGCTATCCCGTGCATTTTTTCGAGCTTACCAGCCTATATATCCGATATTACCAAGAAACAAGAAAGAACTGATCCTACTAAAAGAAGAGAAAACGTTTAGGAAAAAGATATTGAGGAAACCGAAAAAAAATAATGCAAAGGAAAATATAAATTCTTTTGTAATTAAGAAATGTATCAAGAGTTTCATTGCAATTCTATGTTAAGAAAATTTCACCTTTAATTATAAATTAAACGCAGATCCCCTTCCACTGCACATACCAAGTAGCTTAAGGTTCAATGCGGATCTCATGGTTGATTTATTTATTTAAAAAAAAAAAAAAAAGAGAGAGAAATCTATTTGCTGGATACTTAGAAAAACAAAAATATAGAAGATATTTATTAAAGAAATATTTCCAACTAAACGGTTTATCGGAATTTGTTGAAAATTCTGAAATTAAGTATGAACACAGATTTGGAAATTAACTCAAAAAAGAAAATGTATTACTGCAATGCTAAAAACAATAACAAAAAATATATGTATTACTGCAATATATTTTACATGAAAACCCCTGAGAGCATTTAGACAGTTTTACATATTCAAGAGTTATACTCACTAATTTTTAAAAATATTTAATTATGTATATTTCAAATGTCTCAATGTGATATTTGAAAGTCTTATCTAGAAAAAATTAAAGCAAACACTTGTAGTGCTTTCATGAAAAACTTTATAGTATTTGTAAGCTTTGGGTAAAAGCTTTTACTTTTTATTTTCTTGTTTTTGTGCTTTAATTGCTTCTAATAAAATTTGACATTAGGAGTCTGTATAACATAATTATATATAGTATGTATTGTACAAGTTTTTAAAATATTAATTGTGGAAATTTCTGATTATATTCCTCGTGCTACTAGTGTTTATTGACATTATTGATCAGATTTCTTCCATAGAATTCAATACAAACTCCATCCTCTCTTGTGACGTCACGAAATGGCTTAAGATGACGATTTATGAATCTGGATATTTTTAACATCAATTCTTTCAAAAAGCTTATTAAAACGAAGCAAAACTAAATAATGTATTTCAGTTTTTAAGTAAAATTAATAAAAATTATTATTTTTACTTAAAAATATATTTACTTTTACTTACTTAAAAATATGACTTTATGCTTATACAACGTATAAATTTAATCCATATACATATTATTTTAGATAAATGATAACATTGAGTAACCATTATATTATTTAGAATGTATTTGCCAGCCCGAAATGCAAAACATGCTGCATACAATGCTGAAACTGCTTTAAATTCAGTACCAATTTATTTCATTAATTTCTGACAAAAAATATTGTTGATTCACTATTATTTAAGAACAAAGTGTTATAAAACGAAAATGCTATTTCAATGCGTCATAAAAAAATTAAGCTACTCGTATTTATTGGCATTATTAATTCCATTTCTTCCATTGAACTCAATGCAAACTGTTCCAAATCCCATCCTTTCTTGTGACGTCACGAAAACCAGTACCCAAACCCCCTCTTACTTTCTCCTCTCTCTTTCTTCAGTCGCGGCGACCCCGATCAGGCACAGTATGTTGAAGTGGCGTCGTCTTTAGAGATACACTGTAAAAAAATTTTCCGTGAAAATACAGAAAAAGTACTGGCAGCTCAGACGCCAGTACTTTTTCCGTATATTTACGGAATTTTATTTCTGTAAATTCCTGGACAGTTTCCGTTATTTTCAAAATTCCGTTTTAAGGGTTTTCCGTTATTTACTGCATAATTTCCGTGAAATAACAAAATTTTGTATTTTGATTTTTCCGTTTTTTTTACAGGATATTCTTCGGTACAATAACATATTTCAGTATTCTAAATCTTCCGTTTTTTACCGGATAAATTTTGTGAAATTAATAATTTCCGTATTTTGCTTTTTCCGTTTTTTCACAGATTGAACGGTATTTGAACGGACTTCCGTATTTTATTTTTTCCGTTTTTAAGCGGGACATTTTTCAGCATTGTAACGTATTTTGGTTATTTACCTTTTCCGTTATTATCAGGGTAATTTCCTAGGTCTATAAAGTTTCCGTATTTCAATTTTTCCGTTATTTAACAGAAAGTTTTGTTGTATTGTACAGTTATATGCAGTACATACAGTGCATCGTTAAGTATCAATATTATTAATACATAACGGAAAAGATAGTCACAAAAATTAGAGTAACATTGCTGGAGTTAACGTTTTGCTAATGAATGACAACACAAATTTTACTGATATAAAATTGACCTCTGATGCCTAAATTAACACATTAACTTTTAATTATTGACAAATAATAAATTTGCTGACATAATACATTATGTCACATTAACAAAAACATCAAATATTTTTGTTAATGTGACATTATTATTTAAAATATCAATTTTTTTTAATTTAAACAATTTTTTTTTGTATTATCTTATCTTTGGTTATCTTTTTCTCTAAATTTCCTATATATTATTATACAGTTATGTATTTTGAAGATTTCGGGAAAATCCCGTCAAACAATCGTTTCCATATCTAAGTAGAAAAAATTATTTGACAATATACTCATAAATTGACCATAATGTACAATTTGACAATATACTGATTTAGAAACGTGATATCTTAAACATCCATAAGATAACATGTTTCTGTATTCCTCTCAACAAAATACTTTCTGAAACGTTACACAATTAACATTTTTCTGTTCATTTAATTTTTTATTTTATTTCAATTTTTTTATTTTATTTCAATTTTTGTGTGTATGTTTTTTCTTCCCAGGATCAGTTTTCTTAGAAAAATAATTAATTATATAAGCTCATTGTAAAAAAAAAAAAAAAAAAAAAAAAAACTGATTTGGAGAATGTTAGGGGAACACTGTTATAAATCAGGTGCTACTTACGAGTAAATTTGTATCCTCCACTGAATATTATTAAAATAATGCAATTAGAACCATAATTTCTAAACATTATTAAAAACAGCAAACCCTTGAAAAAAAATTAAAAGTGAAATTTAGAAGAACGTTGATTTTATGAGAATATTGCTTACACTTTGAATTTAAATTTTTGATTTCTTTCTTTTTTGTACGAGACAAACATTTTAAGAGTTATGTACTATATATAAATAGGAACTTTTATTTCTTCTGTGTACATAAATTCCACATAGCATTATAAATTATAATTCAGTAACCTAGCAGGCTATTTGCAGGACCCTAAAATAGTGTAACGTATAGGAGCCAACTGTTCTCAGATTTTTCTTGCCGTCATAGTATGCATAATGTATAAATCGTACATATATACCTTTTGCAAGTACAGTGAAATTCTCCCAATCCGGACACCTCTCAAAGTCGGGCAATATCTGAGGTAAAGACGCAGCCAAAAGGTTGGCTCAAAGAGCCCGGGCGACTTTCAAAATTTGAATTTTTGTTAGCAAACTGATAATAATCAAGCCTTTTTGTGAGAATTTTTACTTTTCCACTTTGAGCCACCCCACCCCCCAATTTTTTTTTCTATCTACGTTCCTGGTCTATGGAAAACGCATGAGCCGGATTTGCTCTCTTTTTTTTTTTAAATAAATAGAACAATAAAAAACTATTCTACTTTCCCCAATGAAAACCCTATATCCTTTAACGACTGCTCACAATTAGTAAACTTTCCTAAAAACGAAGATAATAGATATAAATAATTCACTAATGCGTGCAAAGTAAATTCATTGCAATTTTAATTGGTAGAATTCATATGTTGAACCATTGTTCTGCTATAAAAGAGAGCAAATATTAATTAATATATATTAGTATATTACCAATATATATTAATACAAGGGGAAGTAATTAGATTTATTTTGTTCATACAGATAATAGAATTCTAAATCAAATTTGAAATTATTGTATTCAGCTTAAACCTATCTACAGTAATTAAACATAAGTTAAATTGTCTTATATCAACGATGAATATTGCTTCATTTTGTATCAATATTATTGAAAGATAAAAATTACAAAAATTAGAGTGACATTCCTGGAGTTAAAGTTTTGCCAATGAGTGGCAACACAACTGATATCTACTGATATAAATTGCTTTCTGATATCTAAATTTTAAGCACATTAACAAAAAACATCAAATATTTAATTTTAAAAATCTTTTTTGGTACTATATTTTTTTCTCTAAAATGATAGTGTGTATAATGCAATTATTAAACTTGTAGCATACACACAAAAACAATTCCGAATAATAAATTGACTTATTCGAATTGTATTATTTTATAAAAATGTTGTGCTGACAAATCTACTGTCATAAAAAAAAAATCCATCATGAGAAAAAAAATCAGAGAGTAAACATACAATTCAAAATAACAGAAATTTATTGTAAGACATTATTAAATAACAAGAAATTACAATTTTAAGATTTTATATTGGATTAAATTACTAATTTTAAATTTTTGGGGTTCACAGCATTTTTAGTTTTTTCTTTCCATACTTCGTTCCTCTATCAGGATTTATATCCGCTAAGCATCTGCAAAAGAAAATATATCTTACATTTCAAGGAGAAAAAAATATTATACACTTCAATTACAAATGAAATTAAAACAGCAGTAGTATCTCTCTTATAAGTACATTATTATCTGACATATATGTTGTAATGTGGTTATAGATTCTGATAATACTGTTGCCTGTACTAATATTTGCTGTTGACTGTACTTAAATACATTTCATATAGCGTAATTCCAATGCATTTAATAAAAAGTTACTCCAAACGTAGATATATCTTTATGATGAGATTAAATTAAAATTACTGAACAATATTAGTATATTGATTTTAAACTGATGGTTATATTGATATCAAAGGCAAATTTTAATTTCAAGAACTTAAAAAATTTTAGAGTAATTTTTTGTAACTGTGTTAAATTTAGAAAAATTGTTTAGCGAAATGACTGCCACATATACAGACGTCCCAAAAAGATTGAAACGCTCTTTACTTTTATTCTTGTTAAAGATAAGTGATCAGTGTAAATTGAAAAAAAAAAAATGTTTAAAATAAAGTAGGAATTAAGGTTACTTTAATGAAATATTCCTATCATTCATTTTCAAAAAGTTACAAATTTTAATTTTGGCTCTTACACAAATTTCGTCAATCAGAAAATTGTTGTGTTTAATTTGGAGATATCATTTTAAAAAACCGCATATCTGTATAACTGTATCTTTAAAATGTACTGAATCACGTTGAAAGAAAAAATCTGACTTATGCCACTTTTCCGTAAAATAGAGACCATAAACTGACGGTAAAAATTTTATGATCAAAAATATGCTAATGTGTGTCGACAATTTTTACCACATGAATCTAAATGAAGTATGGCACAGAGATCCTATAAAGCAGTCGTACTCCTTATGGGGCCCATGAGCTGCATATGGCTAATATCATCCAGTTCTATCTTTTTTTGTGATACGTCAAAAAATATCATTTCCCCTGTGATAGATGGTCCCCATTCACAGTATTAGGGACTCACAGTGTTGGACAAACATAACTTCTTCAGTTTTAAAAATACAGATGTGCGGTTTTTAAAATCATTCTTATGTGAGTCGAATAATATTTTTCTAATTCAAAAAGTGCAACATTTTGAAGATTGGTGAGCGTTATAATTACAATTTTGTAAACTTATTACTTTATTTTCTACCTTAATTTAAACATTTTTGTAATTTACACCACTTACTTTTATTGCTAAAAAAATAAAGCGTGTTTCAATCTTTTTGACACATCCTTTATAATGCTTTGTTTCTTAATTTTTAAACAGAGTAATTACATAAAATAAAAATATACATGGAAATACGTTTGCCTTGTTAATTGGTGTAAATTAAGTAATTTTAAATCACAATAAAGCAATAAATTCATTATACTGCAAAGTGAAAAAGAAGAAAAACGTTTCTTTAAACTTAGGGGACAAACTGTAAATTGATAAAAGTTAAATAATGATCTATTTATTTGAAAAGACAATTAAACGCCTTCAAATTCGTGAAATTAAAATTTTACTTACCGAAACTTACACTTAGAGATATGATTTTATCTTTTTAATTTTGGTTCTTAGACACTAAGCAACATATTCTAAATATTAGTGATAGGAAAAGAGGGACCACATAAAAATTAAATTTCGTATTTTAATATACCGTACTTTGTGAAAAATTGCAGTGACGTGTTTATTAATTTTCAGAAAACGAATGAGATTAATACAGGAATTAATTAGTATTCATGGTATCAGATTGTTGAAAGCTAAATAATAAGTTAATTATTCTACAAATGAATGCTATCGAGCTAGGAAAAAAGGGGGTAAATTAAAAAAAGAATAATAATAATAATAAATGGAGTAATAACGCATATGAAAAAATAATCTTGATGTTGTCAATCCATGCTTCCAGTGTACATTTAGGGCAACAAATTAGCTTATTCATGTTGTAAAATATCCCTGTGATATGCATACTACTAAGCATAGAAAATTACACAAACTACATTTATGATGAATATATAAAAGGAAAAGAAAGAAAAAAGGCACCATTTACCGTTGTATAAATTCCAATTATAGGGGTATTCTTGAAACAGCACCGACGAAATTTTTTGTCCGCTTTACAGGAACCTTGTCCATGAAAATGATGAAGTCGCTTGCTGCAAAAATTGAACCACCTGAATGTAATAAATTTTTAATTAAAATTAATGTTTTGTTAGAACGAATACAATAAATTTTATATGAAATTTATAAATCTGAAAGTGAATAAACAAATTTATAAATAAACAAGTTTATTTTTCTCAAGTTGATAACTACCAAGTTTTGGGCTGATTGGCCTTAATAAGTAACAAATAACTTGTTAATAGTCCACAGGGGAAACGATCACATTTACTCACACAAATTCCTAAAAGGTTAGCGCTCGGTTTTCTCTCTGTAAATCAGCTGAACTTGTTTGTATCTTTTGAGTGCTAAACCCCTACCACGAAGACACTATACAGAATTTGTGCTTCAAAATGTATGGTAACAAGGTACCATGTGAATCAAGTGTTATACTCATTTACTTTATTAAACATACAGTCATCAGCTATTATGTAAGTTTTAAGTTCATACAACACGATTATATTACTTTAGCGATATAAAACGTAAGCATCAAATTTAATTTGTCAAATAACTTACTTTGGCAATCTAAATAATAGTAGTCCATCTGTTTTTCAGGAATATAAAAGGACTGCAAAAAAAAAAAAAAAAAAAAAAAAAAATGTGTGTGTGTGGGTTTATAGCAAAGTTACTCGAGGGCTATCTACCAAAAGGCGATGCCTCGGGCGGAGGGCATTTTAGAGGGTTCTATAATATTACAGGAATTCCACTAAATTTTCTATCTAGAAAAGGGGAAAAAGGAGCATTTCTGACGAAAAAAGGACCATTTTATAAACAATTGTTTTTAAAGAGGGATAGGCTTAGGAGATGTCTGGGATTATAGTCTTCTTTTTTTTAAGTGCTATACAGGGATAATGCGTGGGATTTGAGAAAATCCGGGATTATTGAGGGTGGTTCAAATTCAGAGGTTCCAGACACCATTGAAGAAAAGTGTGTAGTGTAGAGTGTAGTGTGTTTAGGGCAAACCTCCACATCAGGTATCTGCAGAAGGTGGGGTGCCTTGGGAAGAGGACTTTTTAAAGGGTTCTAATGCTCATGGGCGAGGGGACACATCCCTCCAATATTTTGCCTTACTAATGATAAAATTTTAATGATGATTGAGAAAAAAGAGCATGTTTTGTTCTCCACCCCCTCCCCTCCACAATAATCAGCAGCTTGCGATGCTTATGTTAATTTATGTGACATATGGAGAAAACCACCCGAAACGCCAGAGCATTAGATCAACAGCCATGCGGTTAGCCAGAGAACCACTTCAGCCATCTATCATTTCCAATACTTTATGCAATGGACCATTGTGGGGTCTGAAGAGAAGTGGAGAGCTATTTTTCAAAGCTCTACAGAAGACTGATACTACATGTCGCAACATTCTAAATAGTTTGTTCTAAATTGTTCAAAGTAGTTTAGGGTGTCTTTGCCTGGGACATCTGTAACGGGGAAAATTTTTCTGCAGAAAGGGGATAGACCTTCAGTATGTAATGTTAAGCATCTTCTAAACGTCAAAATTATTTCTGAACTTTCGTGTTGTAACTTTTATGATGTCATCATAACAAACAGTCATGTCTAATGAAAAATGCAACTAAATAAATAAAGTTGAATATTCCAGTAAGGTAAGATTTTTAATTTACTTTATAAAATAATTTTTAAAATGCTGTAAAATCTCATTAGAATAAACTAAATTTTTATTAATATTTCCGATTAACGAATAAATATTTTTATTAAAGAAAATCATTAGAACTAATTAAATAAATGAAATTTCCCTTTAATGAATTTTCCAGAATTACCAGTTCAATTTTCTCTTTAAATTCGTTGTAATGAAATTATACTAAAGACCCCACAAAAATATGTTTTGTCCTCGTTTGGCCTTAGAAATATATGGCAAGCCTAAACAGGGATGCCTTTCAAGAAAACCAGAAAAAGATGAAATCACATGTGAATCAAAAAATAGCAATATATATGTAATTATGCATGACGTAAAGTTTGCGACATTATTGATAATTATTCGTAAAGTAATTTAAAATAATAATTATATATAATTAATGCATAATGCAATGCAGAAAATTTCTTACATTGAAATTAGTGTTATATCACAACTATGTAATATAACAAACACTGATTACAACATTTATATATTGCATAAAAATGGCAAATGTTTCAAAAGTTTTCCAATAAACCTGTTGCATGAATATTAAAAATGAATATCTAAATAACATATTTTTCCAGGATTAAAAAAATATTTGAAAAATTACTAACAAATACTACAAATTGTAAAATTCCGTATATTTAGATTAGTAAAAAAATTTCTATAAAATATAATCATTTTTTTACTTTTAGTGTTTGTTTTGGAAAACATCTTTCATATATATATATAGGAGTATATACATACACACACCCCAGTGGCGTAGCCAGAAATTTTTCATGGGGAGGGCGGTTACGACTACTTCAACTCATATATACCTATACGCGTGTGTGATAAGGGAGTGAAGAATATACATTTTGTAAGGCAAAAAATTCCTCATAGGGGGGGGGGAGGTTGTGACCCCCTATCCCCCACCCTTTGGCTACGCCACTGACACACATTCATAGTAGAATTGTTTTAATTCTTTTTTTCCTTTAAGTAATTATGCAGAAAAATGAAATCTTACGAAACATTGCAATTGTTATTCAAAACAGTAAAGCAATTATCACTTATGGATACGAAAACATAAAAGAATGTCAAAAATATTTTCTGTTCAAACATAAAACACCTAAAAAACATTGAAAACTTACAACACAGGATATTTTAAGCAGATGTATTAAAGCATACTGAGATTAGGGCTCATAAATGTAAATTACACCTTAATATTATTAAAATATGTTAAACTAAATACATATTTCTAAAAGGAAAGCTTAATAAAGTAACTTTCATATTATGAAAATATATAAATATTAAGCAAATAATTTATACGATTCTAAATACATTAGTTGTCCCCCCCCCCCCAAAAAAAAAGCAACTTTGCCATAGAGAAGAGCAGAATATCTGAAAAGCAGTTACAATATCTAGAATATTTTTTCAAAGAAAGGTAAAAGTTTTTAAAGGTTCTGTGAGTAATTGCAAAGCTTTTATTTATTTTTTTAAATTCTAGAATGTTAAGTTTATTTCTTGTTTGCTTTCATAAATATTTTTAAACTAATCAGAGTATTCTTTGTTTCAACTTTTAATTCCTTTGCTTTTTTTTTTCAATCATATCCAAATCTGTACTCGAAGTGAAAAATTTTAAATGATTTTTTTTTTTGGGGGGGGGGGATAAGGTTAAAAAATTAATTTTTAATTAAAGTAGGTATAAATTTTCACTCTCATGGGATTGTAGGTTAAAAAAAACAATGCTAAAGAAAAAATATTTATTCTGAAGAAGGAATGGAAAAAACTGAAATTAGTCATCAAAAACTTTGACCTCAGATTTTGGTCTACATCAATAATTATTTTTAAAAAATTATTATTTAAAAAAAATCTTCTTTAGTGAAGACCAAATAGTAATTTCTTTACAATTTATTCGTTAAGATTTAGAGTTGCACACTTCTTAAAATTCCATTTACTTTACCAGACCCTAAAATTTGACTTTTAATTTGCAGCATAGCAATTCAAGTGCATGAGAAAATTTAAAAAAAAATCAACTGAGTAATTTTTAAAAGCAATACACTACAAATTATTTCTGAAAATAAGCCAAATAATCAAATAAAAATGTACAGTTTACTAACTTCATTTAATATTTAAGGTATTAGGCACTTAGCTGCATGAACAAAGTAATAAATAAAATGATCAATTATCTACATTATTAAAAAGTTAATATTTTAGTATACATCAATAACATTTAAGAATTCTAAATTTCAAATGAAATATATTCTTTATGTGATTTTGGAACCAAAGGAATTTTTTATAAAGTGAAATAGCCTTCTTATATATAATATATAAGCCAACCATCAGTATCAAAAATAGAATGATTTGCTAATAAAACATAATTTGGCAGCTGAAATTGAGAAATTTTTTAGTATAATGAACAGAGCCTGATTATTACACGGGCATGCGGGACTATAGGCCCTGGGCCCCAGAAAAATAAGGGCTCCCAAATCTCCCGATTTATTGTTATCATGATTTATTACATATTCATAAATACTGCAATAATAAAATTTTTGCAACTAAATTTCCTTTGTAATATCTATAGCATAATTTTTGACAATAAATGGACTTAGGGATTTATTTACTGTTCTTCTAATTCAATGGTCTTTAAGACTCATGGATCCATAAACAAGAAGTTAGGAGTTTTTGGAAACGTATGGTATGGCCATACACACACACACACACACACACACACACACACACACACACATATATATATATATATATATATATATATGCTTATTACAAAATATCCATCAGTTAACATTTTTTATTTCATGATGAAGTAAAGAAAATTTCGAACATTTTGGTGTATGAAGAAAATTTTTTTGGAGTGAGGAACTTTGCTCGCGTGCCTCGTAATTGCCATTCCTTGAATTATCGCACCTAATGATACAAACGGGCTAAAAAAAATATTAAAATCGCTTTTAAATGCATAATCTTGTTCTAAATAAGTATAAATAAATAGGTAATTTTTAATTCAATTTTAGTATTCTTTAAAAATGTTTTATTTTTATGTCGGGAAAATGCAACAGCAAACAAAAATAAGTTAAAATACTTGTGACAGTATAGGGGGCCTAAAATAACCTCTTTCCCCGGGGTCCCGTCCACCTATGATCAGGCTCTGATAATGAAAAACATTCTTATAAAAAGTATTAGTGCAAGATATTTATGTAGCTAAAAAAAGTGTAAAGTTAACTTACTTTGTATGGGTGAATATAGTAGAGCAGAACAGACTATCCTCTCTCCTCCAGACTCTCAGCAGATTGATGCCGCTGCCGCTTTACCGTGGAGGGGATCTTCGAGAACCTGTCCCCTTTTCTTAGAAAACGGGGTCTGGCTGGACACCACATGCTGTGAGATGGCAATACTTCTTTTTAACATTCCCACGAACAGTAGAGGGGCAGTTTCGAAAATCGCTAATTACATTTTGACGAGGCCGGCGCTTTGGGGAACAGGAACACAGTACGTGTTTGGAGAGGCACACAAGATGGAAATTAATACTATAGTCACACGATCTCTTCAACATTAAAAAAATGTGTTGTTAAAACAGTTTTTAAAAAAGATTTAGCTCAAAAATTTTCAGAACTTAACCATTTTCCTATTTGCCCCACCATGTCTCCCTATTTTTACGGTCCTATATATGTTTACAGTTTCTAGTCATTTTACTTTAGTTATAGTTATAAAATTTTAGGCATAGCTTTAGGCATAGTTATAAAATTTTAAATCGTATAAAATATGCTTTCTTTGTTATTTTCTACTTTTATGAGCAATTTATTTTTTAACACACAATAAGTGTGTTAGTTTTATTGTTGGGTTATTAATTCATTATACTAATATTGTCCATTTTACTTTTGTGTCCTTTCATTCTTCTTTCTTTTCTTTTAATTTTTAAAATTTTTAAAAAGGTAAATATCATACGGAAGAATAAATTACAATAAAGAAAAATAATAATTTGTCATTTATGTGTGGTAATCATAAATGAGATCTTAAGACCACACATAAATTGCTTGACATAGCACGTGCAGCCAGTTTTGAAAAACAAAGGAGGACTAATAAAATTTTAAAAGGATTCAGAAATATTGCTTTCTAATTAAATTAATTTCCTCTCATATTGGTACCCTTTTTCCCTTACATTCAACAAAATTATGTGTATAGTTCCACTTAAAGTTAGTATTATTGTTAGCTAAATGAATGTTTTTTTTTTTTTTTTAATATTTCGAGAAATGTGATTTGAACCCCTCCATCTCATACTCTTGCAATGTAAATTTTTCTAGAATGGGGCTGAAATTTTTGTAGGAAAGGCTTAGTCGCCCCCCCTCCCCCAACTCAGCAGAACCCAGTCAGGAAGAATTATTTTTCGCAACCCTTGCTCATATACGTCAATGATGGCCATAAGAATATATGTTCTTTATTTTATTTTCAATATTTCTTGCTTGTTTTCCAGGACAGAGAAAAACACTGAAATGTGTCGTTTGAAGCAACTTGCATTTTCCAATATAATTTACTCGTCAAAATATGAGGGACTTCTGAATATTTGCATCCCTTGGAAACTGCTAGCGACAGTCAAAAAGACTTTCGGAATCACGGATTTAACTTGCACGTACGCCGCATGTGCACGATGGTCTTAAGTGGTGGGTCGAAATCGGTTACTTGTTTGACGTATTATCCACTCACTACCTCGTGTGAATATTTGTCGATGGTTTCTTTTATTTTCTGAATATAGATGAAATCGAACAGGAAACCTTTTTATTCTACTTAAGGGTGCAGTTCGAAAAAATAAAATCTCCCTCACGGTCTAAGTACACAAAACAGAATAAGCTAATTGCACCAGGGGCTCGAAAAAATTCAGGAGGATTCTTTCTAAGCTGTATTATCCACCGCAATAAAAGAAATAAAGGTGCCTTTTATAAAACTTTCGGAAAAAATTCTTCAACATGGAATTCCACGGCAAAAAAAATTTCGAAAAGTGGCATATCCTGCTAAATTTTCGATTTTTAAGAAATTTTCCTTAAAGTTTCGCTACTGATACAGGTTTATCTTTTATTACAGTGTATAATGCACATTATAAAAAGATATTCTAAAAATTTTGAAGTGCATTACATAATTAGTTTATTTGTATTTATGTACCAAAATCCCATGGTTTTTTCGAACTACACCGTTAACTGTTTGGCGAGAGGCGAACCAGAATCCTGAATCAGGCAGCAGTATGCTCATGGATGTAGCAAACAAAGTTCTTACATTAACATTTCCCATAATTTTATATCTATTATTTTTGTATGTACCGGGCGCGTATAATGTGCATACACATGTTCTTATAAGTTTTATAGAAATAAAGTTTTCTTTAAAAGTACGAGTGTACTGTAATAAAATTTGATTTATTCTTTCTATATCAGAAAGAAAAGAAAATATTTTTAGAAGCAAGATAATATTTTTCTTTCTTGTGACTTCATTATAAAACAATCTTAAAATTATCTGTACATAAAATTTTTCTTAATCACTATTTTATAAAATTATATAATGATCAGTAATTAAATATCGTCCAAAATATATTTTTAACTTCGTTGTCCTTTTTCATTGGCACTTTCCTTCTAAATTGTAAAAACTTCGTACGAAACCCACTTTTGTAATAAACCACTATAATTCAAACTATCCCCAATCCACTTCCTCGTTTCCTTCAAGCGGTAATTGTTCCGACGTCTTTAGACCCCCCAGAGCTTTCTCGGAAAACCGGATGGGCTTTCCCGCCAGTAAGGGCCAAATTCTTGATATACGGAAAAAGTCCTGGAATCTGATAATACGGAAAGTTTCCGTAAAATTTCCAGGAAAGTATCCAGTGAATTTACGGTTATTTTTTAGAGTGTACATTTTTACGCCATCAACGCATTTCATGTATTCCACAATGCTTGTCAACCTATACACAAAATGAGGGATGATTTCCACAAAACAGTTCGATTTCACGCAGGAAGCGATGTCATATTTCACACGAGCGTACTCTTTCCCTTCCCCCCTCCCCCATTCTTCTGTGCCTTTCATTTCTTGCTCTCATTTACTTTCAACATTCGGTCTAAAAGAGCTGGTAAAAGGCAAAATAACGAAAAAAAAAAAAATTTGAAAAAGAAACGGTAGTCTCGCTCTTGTATGTGGAAGTGTCGCGTTTCCCTTCGCCTGCCCTTTTCCATTTCCTTAATTAGAGGATCGAGTAATTATGAGGACACGGCGGACATTTTTAGGCGCATGCACGAGCGGGGAGGGCAAGGAGGTGAAAAAAGTGCGCATGGGGGGAGGGGAGGGTATGAACAAGGCTTTTTCATGCGCGCCACTGTAATTATAATGTGGCATGGAATTAGGAAGGTGGTCTGATAATGATGCCTTGTGAAATAACCGGTCCAGTTTCGAGCTCATTTGCATTTTGCTAAAAGACGGCCTGTGCAATTTACTTTTGGAGAACAAAAAGAGGTTGCGGCAATTAACTCTGTGTGTGACGGCTCAGGCGCCAAATTTCACTGACTGACCTCCAGTTTTTCCTGCAGTGCATCTGAAATTGCTAAGCGAAAAAAAGAAATTTCTTTCGTTTAAATGCTAATTTTTTTTTTTTTTAGCCAAATGACGTAAATATAATAAAAAATATTCTATGTCTGAATAAAAATCGAAAAGGGCGTCTTAGACGACCAAAACAGATTCATTTACAATCGTTCTGTTAATGTTAAACAATGTACACCAGTGGTTCTCAAACTTTGTATCCCACGGAACCCTTTTCTTACCGCATGTTTGCCAACGGAACCCTTGAATAAATATTACTTAAGGAGAAACTAAGGGTCTATTATTTATCACTGATTAGTCAAACATAAAAACTAAACAATATAAAGCAGTATAAAAATGTAGATATAATACTTACAAAAGGTGACGTGCAGGCATGAAATTTGTAATGAATTAATATGGTAAATGGATGAAAAGTATCAATGGGATGAATGGCTTTACTTTTGACTGTCACAAAGATCTTCAAAATTTGGTTGCATTGAAGAAGTTTTGTTTTCATATCATGTTCCGCGTCCCAATTATTCCGGTGTTTAGTTTTCTATGATGCATGCAGAAAAATGCCGTGGAAAACCCTCACAAAAGGACATCTGTTTTGAGAGTACATAGGTAAGGGAGGAATTTTCGCAAATACGGTGATTCCGATAGCCGGTTTTAGTCCAAAATATCTCTGGAACTCCCGTAATCCCGCCGTCGCTAAAAGGTTAATTCTATATAAGAGCATGGTGAAAAATTAGCTTAGAAAATTAACTTACGGATTTTCTTTAAAATTTCTCGCGGAACCCTAAGGTTCCGCAGAACACAATTTGAGAAACACTGATGTGCATATACCCTTAAAAATAGAATTCTTATATGCAGAGCCTAACTAAAAACACTGGTAATATGGGACAGCTGTCCATGACCCCCAATCGGAATGGACCCCCAAAGTCAAGAAATTTCACTTATTGTCGCACAAATATGTGCATAGTTTGTGTGTTACGCATGTGGGCACATAGGCAGAGGCCTACACAAGGCGGGTAGGTCCGGATCCCCCGCCTACTTTTAAAAAGAGCACTTCGATATCTATTATTAGTGGTTGCAGGTAAGATTAGATATCAATTAGAATTGTTAACAAATGCTTCTTTATAACGAGTTCAAAATTGCTCACTACAGAACAATCTTAAAATTTCAATAGACCAATGCCAAACCAGAGACGGCCCGAGGGGCGTGCGGGGCCCCAGGCGAAGCGCAAGAGCGGTGCCTCTTCTCTATCATGTCGTATGAGATAGCAATAAAATGGAGCGGGGCCTCTATAAGCGCGGGGCCTTAGGCGATCGCCTACATTCGTACCCCCCTTGGGCCGGCCCTGGCCAAACAATAATGTTCCCAAAACCAGGAAGAATGAAGAACAACCCTAATCATCTTAGCAAAAATCTTATGTCTGCAGTTAAAATTAACAATTATTCAATTAAGCATAATTTAGTACTAAAATAATTAGGAGTTCTGATTGCCAATAAATTAACTTGGCTCTCCCATTTGAAATACAAAAGAATTCAGATCCTAAAGATAACACAGAACTTTCTAAATTCACTTCTCCTGTTGGAGAGGTCTCAAAAGATATTCTAAATGTGTGATATCTATGGATAATTGAGCCCGTTATAAAGCCCAAATGATGTAACTCCATTTTTTGTTTGTTTGTTTGTTTTATTGGGTTAGAGTCACAGAAGTGTTCAACACAGGTCATTCTATTTAAAAGCACAAATTATGTAAGTTGTATCTCCCTTACCAACCGTGTAGGTAGCAACACAATAGTTGCCATGTAATGCTGAATTTACAATGATAACCCCAATGAAATCTTTAAAATATCAAAACTAGAAAAAAGTGAGTTGCACTATTTGGGCTTTAAGGGGCTCAATTGAACAGATATTGATAGCCCTTTGGTTCTTGAACTTTTCAGCAACCTATAAAAATAATTTCTTACTTTCAGTACAGATACCCTCATTATTATTAATATCCAAAGAATATGGGAACACTTCCACAGTCGCCCTTCAAGTCTTATAGGGAATATGTCCCTTGGATATCACATTGGGAAAGTAGTGTGAATTAGCGCTAGTAGGATTAAGTGTACATACAATATACACAGCCTCTGGAGAGCAGCTCACCTTTTTGGCTTGGAGCTACTATTACTCTCGGAGGACTTCGACTCCATCCACAGTAGCATATTAGAGTTTATTACAAATATATGTGAATATACAGTTATTTATGAAAGACATAAAACAGAATAATATAAATTTAGAATAGGAAACAAACATAAGGCCGAAAATTTGATGCTAAAGTATGTTGTCACCCGAATATTTCTAAACGGAAAGAGCTTAGTCATGAAATTAGGGTCCAGGTATAAGTATTGCCATGCGCTATTCAAGGAAACCATGTAAAGCGCCACCTAGCGGCTAAATTAGGAGTTAGCGTTCTTGTAGATACCGGAGAAAAGTCAATTACAAAGTTGGTCAGCATTATCAATTTAGTAAGATAAAACACCTTAATTTGCACATCATGCTTATTAATTCGCACAATAATGCTACGAACAGAAGACCTAAAGCGCAATTTTTTTCGCATTTATCTGATCGACTCAAAACTGCACTAACCTGACACTAATTTCATTTATCCTTCATGCTAAAAGTGATTTCCGTAAACAATAATACACATCTGGAGGCTGGTCTGCTATTTCCACGGGAAGTTGTACAATGTGGCTGGTGACACGCTGGTAAAAGTATCAGTAATCCACTTTTAAGCCTTAAATTTTACGGCTTCAATTTTTCACATTAATGTGCTCAAGATGTCTTTTCTTGATAAATCGGTAATGCTGAACAACTTTGTAATCGGCTTTCTCCCCCTATCTCGTAACGGTTTTGAGATAAGAACGCTAACTCCAAATTTAGCCACCAGCGTGGCACTGTAAGCAGCGTTTTTCGAGTAGCGCATGTCAACTTTACTATACCTAGACCCCATTTTTATGACTATAGCTCTTACCTTTCAGAAGTGATTTGAGTGACAACGGACTTGGGCGGGCACACTGATATATACATGTAAATCGAAACTAGAAAATTGCTCACACCTAATTTTTATGATTTATGTTAGTTATAAATAAGTCTAGAAGATTTAAACAAGCTGAAGAAACCAAAATAAGAAACAATTAAAAATTCCGACAATTTTTTAGTTAAGTATTTACAACTTCACTCCAATAATAAAAAAAAAAAAAGTAAATATTTAGTCATTTAACATAATGACATAAATGACATTTAGAAAGTGATTGTATCAACCTTTTCAAGTATATTAGGCAAGTTGGAGTGTTTAGGTTGATTAATTTTTACCAACTATGCGAAAAATTCCAGAGCTGGGGGTCGAACCCAGGACTACCGCTTAACGTGCGGGTGCTCTACAAATGAGCTACTCTGGGACGATTCCCAGATGAAATTTCTCGCTTTTGAATCGTTTGCATTTATCATCTTCCTCTGCAAACCCCAGATGGAACAGATATTGACCCCCAGCTCTGGAATTTTTCGCATAGTTGGTAAAAATTAATCAGCCTAAACACTCCAACTTGCCTAATATAATGACTTTTTTTTAAACTTTTTGTACAGTGAAAAAGTTGTGCCACGAATTAAGGTTCGTAAAGTTAATATGAAGAAATTAGGTAGACTGTGAATATTTGAGTTAGAGAAAGATTCAAATTTAGAAAACGTATCTGATTTAGAAAACAACAACAACAACAAAAAATAACAACCATGCAATCGAGATTTACAACTTGTAAATTGATTATTTTATCATGAATAAGAATGACTTGAAACCTCGCTAAAACAAGATATAAATAACAAAAAACATTCAAAAACAAACTGGTGTTAAAAGATGAGATAAATAAAGCGTGTCCCAAAAAGGTGGCGACGATCATTGATTCTTTATCTATTACAGATGTGGTCAGTGTAAATTCAAAAAATGTTCAAAATGAGGTCGGAAATAAGACTAAGTTAAGAAAAAATTCCTCTTGTTCATTTACAAAAAGTTACACTTCTTAAATTTGTATACGACCCCCGTACAATAAGTCATTTTTCGAATGATGAAGATCTGTCGTTTTTCTCATTCTACTGCGCATTGAGGGTAAATTTCGCATGGAGAGTGTTAGCATAAATAAGATGTGGAACCCGCACACTTTACTTATGATAAGATTCTCATTGCGTGTTTCGAAGGTTATAAACACAGGATTTTACTGTTTTACAGTAGCATTAGGAGAAACTCAATTGGCCAGAGTGTGTATAACTAACATTTCAGTTCTTCAACTTCACCAGGAGCGCAAAAGTGAAAGTGACAAATTTATTAGGTTATGCATTTTTTATAAGATGACCAAAGCTATAAAATGTCCTTATATTTAATTTGCAAATACACTCTATAAGAAAAAAATCGACGCACCAAGAAACTCATCCGATTGCTTTGAAATTTCGTATGCATGAATGTTTTGAACAGATATGCAAATGATTCAAATTTGGTGTCCAATGAATGAATAGTTTGATCTCTAGCGCATCGGAACTGCGCATCCAGCAGACGTATATAAGGAGCAGTTCTTCAACGGTTGTTAAAACTTTCTGTTTGATTGCGATTCAGATGACCTTTCAACAACTTAAAAAATGCCTCGCTTCAGGATTCGTGCTCATTACGAGCAACTGTCAGAGTTTGACAGAGGTCGTATCATTGGATTGAAAGAGGCCGGTTGGACTAATCAGAGAATCGCTCCTCATTTGAGTCGAAGCGATGCGACGATTCGAAGATGCTGGCAAGGATGGGTGGAAAATGGCAGAGTGCAGCGTCAGGATGGTAGCGGTCGACCTAGGGCTACAACAGATCGTGAGGACAGAGTGATGGACCGATCAGCTGTCACAACGCCTTCTTCATCTCTATCAACCATCAGACGTTCAACCCAAACACTAGTGTCCATCATGACCATTCACAGACGGTTGAGAGAACGAAATCTACGCTCGCGCCGACCGTTATGCCACCTGCCACTCACGCCTGCACACTGCCGAGCCAGATTACAGAGGTGCAGGGCTCGATCAGGTTGGAATGATGCCGACTGGGGACGTAAAGTCTTTAGCGACGAGTCCCGCTTCCAACTGTGTCCTGACGATCATCGAAGGCGTGTTTGGAGACGCACAGGGCAGAGGGGGGATCCTGCTTTCACTATTGCACGCCACACCGGCCCTCAACAAGGCATTATGGTCTGGGGTGCCATTTCCTTTGACAGCCGGACCCCTTTGGTCGTCATTAGAGGTACACTTACTGCACAGCGGTACGTGGACGACATCCTAAGACCTGTTTTGCTACCGTTCCTTTTGCAGTGCCCTGGGCTGGTTTTTCAGCAGGACAATGCCAGACCACATACGGCTCGCGTTGCTCTTAACTGTCTGCAAGCTTCTCAAACTCTTCCTTGGCCTTCCAGATCGCCAGATCTCTCTCCCATCGAGCATGTCTGGGATATGATGGGAAGGCGATTGCATCTGGCACGGACTGTTGATGACCTCGTTCGACAATTGGAGCGAATTTGGCAGGAAATACCGCAGGAGACCATCCGGGAGCTTTATCGGTCTATGCCACGCCGTGTGGCAGCTTGTATCCAGGCTAGCGGCGGGTCAACACCTTATTGAACTACTGTAACTCTGAAATAAATTATTCAATTGTTCTGAAATTTTAATCATTTACTATTCTGTACATTGTCTTCCTATCCAGCAATTTTCGTCTCAATCGGACACCCCCTTCTTGGTACGTCGATTTATTTGTTATAGAGTGTATAAGGAAGAGCATAAAAACAGTTCAACGGTTTTTTTTAACATGAAATTCAACTGCATACGTACACTTTCTTTGCAGGCAAATTGACTAATTTTTCTCAGTAAGTACGTTGCATAATTTAAAAGAGTCAGTAATTCATTCTTTAAAAAAAAAAAAAAAAAAAGAAGATTTTGGAACACAATAAATATCACATTTTATTTTTTTAAAAATAACTTATCTTGTCATGCAATATTTATTTATTTATTTTGATTTATACGGGAGAGAGAAATCAAAATACGAAAAACATAAAAAAACTTGATTTAACAATATGTTTTATTATAAAACGTCAATTAAACGCTTTTATGAATGACGGTGAATTTAATTCAGCTTATGCATTTGGCGCACAATTCGTCGCCAAGGAGCACATTTCCCGTTCAGAAACAAATAAAAACTCAGTATGAAGGGAAATAAAAAGAACGAAATACAAAATAAAAAAAAAAAAAGAAAAAAGATTCAAATTAAATAAAATCAGGCTGTGTAAACTGAAACTATCGTCTTTTCACCGCCATTTGAATATGCAGCGCATAAAAAGTAAAATAAAATGCCTAAGGAGCACGACACGAAATAACGCAAATGGTTATACTGCTAAAAGAAAGTGCTCATAAAAAACGAGAACTAGAAAAAAAATTTCAAACACCGCAAAGAATCTCGCTTATGTAAGAGTATAAAATTCCTGTAGAAAAAAACTGTATTAAAATACCGCATTCTAGTGAGATGTAATTCGTCATTATTTCTGAGACGATTTGTTAGCGACGGATCCGGTTTCAACATCATTAAAATTCGCGTATATGCGATGGAATTTTTTCTCCTTTATCAGTGGTATTTCAATAATAAAATTCTTTCCTCCCCCCACCTCTCTTGTCTCTTCTTTTTATCGGTATTTTTTTTTTTAATATTATTTCAGGTATCGAATGTTATTTATTCAGCACAATTGTAGCGTCTTCGGCGTGGCATCCCCCCCCCCTCTTCCCCAGTTGTTACTCTCCGGTTTTGTAAAGGAGTCGGGGGTGGTGGCAATACAGCGTTATCGGACTTTTAATGGGTAAAGATTAAATAAAAGCCTGGATGTGCAACGAGGTGTTTTGTTACTCGGTTACCGTGAAATAATGTACCTTTTCGCTGCAAAAACCATCCATCTTAACGTCCGTTGATTTGATCGACGGCGGAAAAGCAGAGGCGCCTTTGGCGGGAATGTTGCCAACAGGAGGTTTTTCTTTTAAATAAGTTACCTCGGTCTGTAGAAGGTCTGAGAAAATTTTTCGAGTGCATTCAATAAAGATTTTATGCTGAAGAATTCAGTTAAGAATGTTTTTAAAGATCTAGCACAATTTGCAAGCAACTTTTAAAGGAATCTAACTTCTTCAAAAGACTTTAAAATAATATTCAATAAAAATCAGAATGGCTTTTTATAAATTGTACTCGCACACGCCAGAACGATCAAGCTATAAGAGTTATAAAAATTCCAGGAAAAAATCTTAAACATTCAGCTTTTTCGATAAGTCAGCAAAATATTTTGTCCCATTATGGGTCCCATCATGGAATAATGTTGAAGTCCATCCTAACTTTAATCAAAGAATCGTGCGTAACTTCATCCGCAATTTTGATCGTGAACGGTTACACATCATGAATAATTCTGTTGCAGAAAGAAAATTTAAGATGACAATAGAGATGAGCAGAAGGAAAGGAAATTAAGATGTCAGAAGGGGAAGGAGGAAGATGTAGAAAGGAAATTAAGATGGCAGTAGTCTCATCCACATCCGCCTTAGGGATAGATGCGAGACGAGACGAGGAAGAAATTTGCAGCTTTTATGTAAGACGAGCCAGACTTTACATCTCTAATCCCAACAATAACATTGCAGAACTATCTGGAGAAAGCTATGTATATACATTTATATGTACAGCTATGGGGGAAAAAAAGGCCCACTTGCTTTTTATTTGGTCATTACTCGTCGTACTGCAAAGTTATATATACCATTCGTTTGCTAATAACGTTACTTTAATTTACTAGTAATTTAATTTGCATAAGGGGCCATCTTCATATTTAAATCTGCATCAACTTCGTTTTTTTCCATGGCAACATACTACTTTGACTTTATTAAACGAAATAAAACCTTCGAATTACCCAAAATATCAATTTTCACTAATTTTCTACGATTATTTCCGTAGATATTGCGAATTATTTTTTGCGCGTTTTTAAAGGACTTTCTGCAAATTGAGAAACGCTATTTGTAGGTTCCGAACTTTTCGCCTTTCATTCATTTCGCTCGCTAGAGTTAAAAGAAATAAATATTATTTTCAAGGAAAATATTGTTTCTAGTCTTAAAGTTTTTTGTACTAAGAATATCAGGTGTAGAATTTAGAATATTTAGTCAATGGTCTAAATGACCCGTGAGTCCATGACTTCCTTGGTTCGTACACATGATTTAAAGGAAAAATGCAAAACGACTTCTCACGATTTTAAAAATCTTTAAATTGTTGAGTATTTCTCTTGAAGGTTCTCTTAGAAAGGTGAAATGTTGCCAGTAGTGAGAGGCTGTTCTCTGCTCTTCTGACTACAATCATGAATGTTACTCATCTACGGTCGAACTTGAAGAATAGTTTCATGATTGAAAATAATTTATTTGTTTGAATTTCATGCAAAAAATGCAATTACTTTTTTGCCGACCCAATATTATCAATGTGTTTGTTGTTTCACATTCTTCATTTAATATTATCGTCTGCAATGTGCAATCTATATAAATAAAATTAGACTTTAGTCTGTACATTTCTTGGAATTCAAAAATTTTGCGATTTCTATCCGTTTCAAGTACCCGGGAATCCGATGCGACCTTCAAAAAAAAAAGTTTGTCTGTCTGTCATTCTGTCCTTCTGTCGTTCTGTCATTCTGTCCGTGACGCTTTTTTTGTTTAAGCATCACGTACAAACGACTGAAGCGATTGAAATGAATTTGAGTGTCATGATAGGTAGTCACTCAACTTAAAACATAGGCGTCGAATTTTTAAAAAATCTTGATTAGATTTTGAGATTTTGTGAAAATCCTTTCAAACTGCGTAAATTTGTGTTCGAGCATCACGTATCAACGACTGAAGCGATTGAAATGAAATTTGGTATCATCATTGGTGGTCACTCAACTTAAACATTAGGCAGCGTATTTTTAAAAAGATCTTGATTAGATTTTCAGATTTTGCGAAAATCGTTTCAAACTCCTTAAAATTGTGTTCGAGCATCACATAAAAACGACTGAAGTGAATGAAATGAAATTGGTTGTCACGATAAGTGGTCACTCAACTTAAAACATTGTCGTCGAATTTTTAAAAAATCTTCATTAGATTTTGACATTTTGCGAAAATTGTTTCAAACTGCGTAAATTTGCGTTCGCGCATCACGTAATAACTGCAAAGGTGAAACAATGGTATTTGGTGAAATGATAGATGGTCACCTTAAACTATAAGCATCTAAAAAAAAAAATCGATCATATTTTGGGATTTTGCGAAAATCGTTTCAAACTGAGTGAATTTTTGTTCACGCAGTACGTAATAACGACTAAAGCGAATGATATGAAATTTGGTCACATGATAGGTTGTTGCTCAACATAAAGTATAGGTGTCTAATTTTTTGAATATTTTTATTAGATTTTGAGATTTTGTGAAAATTCTCCAAAAAATCTGCTTCATTTCTTCAAGCATCGCGTAATAACGACTAATACGAAATTTGGTGATATGATATAGGTTGTTACTAATCTTAATTTATAGGTGTTGAGAGAATTTTTAAAATATTTTGATTACATTTTGAGATTTTGTGAAAATCGTTTTAAAATGCTGAAATTTTTGTTCCAGCATCACGAAATAAAGACTGCAGGGAATGAAACGAAATTGGGTGGCAGGATAGGTTGTCACTCAACTTAAATTCTAGTCTTCCAATTTTTCAAAAGTAGGGAAGAAAGGAGAGTTCTGCTCATGCGGTGCCATGTTAATTCTGCGGTGCTGCCTGGATGAGTGCGTTCCCTATGCTGAGCGGGGAAGGGGGGCGTGGTCGGACCGGATGTTGAGATCGGATGCTAAGACCGGATGTTCAAAGGACTGATAAGAATTTTTTTCCTTTTTTTTCAAATAAGGGGACTTGTAATTTTTTTCAGATTGTGACATATTTTTCAAATAAGGGGACTTGTAATTTTTTCAGACTTTAAGATATTTCTGAAATAAGAGGACTTGGAAAAAATTTTCAGATTGCGATGCATTCTCTCATGAAAAATAAGGGACTTTAACATTTAGTATCAAAATAAGAGACTTTGACATAATTTTAAATAAGCTATATGAATTAAACCTGAAATAAAAAATATTATTATAAAATGAGGACCCACCAGCCGCCCGGTAGAACGTCTACCGCCTCATTTCAAATAAAAATTCTTACTGTGCCTTTCCCCATCACGCTAGCCTCGCATGAATGGAGACAGGGCGTAGCACAGAGGATGCGTTGTTGTTTTTGTTTCTTTAAATAATAATTAACTATGTGGAGCAAAGAAATGAACAACATCCCCAGGAGGATTTAGTTTTCTTTACCATTTAATAATAGAACCAATGCAAATTGAATAAATGCTGCTTAATACATACTTCTAATTTTTGTATACCGTTTAAGATTATAGCATATATTTAATAAGTAACAGTTTACTAGAATATTAAAGTAGGGTTTAGGATACCCATACATTTTCTACAAATTTCTTGTACTGTTAGGGAAGTGAGAAAATTATACCATAGAACGATTTTAGTACCTATAGTTTTTACAAATAATGATTTAGATAGTGTATGAACTTTTTTATCTAAACATTTTTTTTCTTAAGAGATTTTTACCCAAGTTTTAATTTTAAGTTAAATAAGTAATTTTACAACAAATATTTTTTTAACCAACAGTTTTAATTTTAAGTTAAATAATTTTACAACAAATATTTTTTAAATTAATTTTACAACAAATATTTTTTAATCAAGAGTTAATTAATTTTTTAACCAAGTTTTAATTTTAAGTTACTAATTAATTTTACAACAAATATTTTTTTTAACCAAGTTTTAATTTTAAGTTATATAATTTTACAACAAATATTTTTTAATCAAGTGTTTTTAATTTATCAAGAAAAAAAATTTAATCAAGTGTTTTAATTTTTTGTATACCGTATTTTTGTTAAGTAGCCGTTTAACATTAAAGTAAGGTTTAGGATACCCATACATTTTCTACAAATTTAATCTACTGTTAGGCAAGTGAGAAAATTATACCATAGAAAGATTTTACAAATAATGATTTGGATATAGTCTTAGATTCTGTTGCGAGAAAACCACTTTAGCCATATATCCCAAAAAACTCAAGTTTTTGTATACGAAATGCATGAATACGCGTTAGATCCCCTTAGAAAGTTCTCCTTCCAAGGCACCCCTCATCCTAGGCAGATACCCCCGCGTGCAGGTTTGCCTTAAAACACAAACAAACAAAGTATTTATCTAAACATTTTTTCTTACCCACACATTTCTGATAGATTTTAGGCAGCGATTATACTAGTTTATATTTTCTATAGATCAATTAGAGAAAAAATTACATTTTTAGTAATCCTACAAAATATTTTTACTGTATATCACAAGTAGTATAACTTGATTTATAGAATTTCAATACGATACGAGTTAGATTATTTATGTGCAACACTCATTTCACTTTGACTATGAAAGCATAATTTTATACATGAATCAACCTTTTTAGAGGTATGCACTTAACCTATTTTATAGAAAGGTGAGCATAACTAGCACAAACTTTTAAACTAGATAGTACTATTGTTAGAAAGTTGAACTATTGGAAATAAAAATTGAAGATCCGTTTTAGCACAGTTGTATACTGCATGTACATAAAATATCTTTCAATACTTAGATAGTTTTAATCGCAAATCATTACTTGAACTAAAAAATACAAGGTTTTTACTTACGTGAAGCCACATCTTGCGAAATCTTCTAGTCTCTGGACAAAGTACCAACATCCATACGGCTAGCAAGTACGAAAAATAGAGTAATGATTTAAAATACATTAACTCTAAGTTCCGTCCCAGCTGACCAATATCAAGACATTACTTCTTTTTGTCTTCATATGCTGAAATAGGTATATTATTTTGACACTAAAAACAAAACACATTTGAAGATATTAAACGCTTTAAAAGTAGTTTTTTTTTTTTTCTTATAACAATTTACCAGATTCATAATACTATTTTATGTAGGATAAAATTAGTTAGCAAGCGAAAATTTAATCTTAGTTAGAATTTACTGAAATACAAATACCATGCATGCCTTATTTTCTATTAGGAGAAAGCCCTCAAACCCCAGTTTTTTTATACAAACTGCATAAAGTACTTCTACCGATAATGCTATTAATATTAATTACACTGGATTACCAACTTAAAATTTCGCAAAACACCAAAATACAGAAAAACATACATTAACAGTAACCAAAAAAAAAAAAAATCACACTTAAAAGTACAACACATCAAAAGTGGAAAATATAATTACCACATAATTATTTTCAATTAGAATTACGGTATAAACTTATATGTAACTAAAATAATAGAAAATATTACACTTAACCTGTACTTGTACACGCGAGAGGCGAAAATAATAAAAATACTCACATAATTAACAAAAGAATGATTGAAGTAAAATCCACGTGCATATCCCTAGTACAGCTGATAAGAAATTTAGAGATAAGAAAGTGCCTTGAGGCTCTACAGAGCCGGCTAAATAACAGTAGGCCAGTTTGCCGATAAGATAAAACCAGGGAGGGTGCTAGGGGAATACCGAATTGTGGGGACACGTGTTTCATTCTACGTTCAAAAATGGGGACTTATGGATTAAGATGTTTACTACTTAAAAACATAATCTAATTTTTACAAACGCATTGGAACTTTGTAAAGGATATCTATTGAACACGTATTAAATACATTATGATTATTCTTCTGATCGACATTATATCCTAAATTAAAATATCAAAGTTAAGCTACAACGATTAATATATTTTACGTAGTTTAGGAAACTAATGAATCATTAAATTAATTTCTGTGAAACAATTAGCAAAGATCATTATACTAAAGCAAATTATTTTTGTTAAGTTTTGATAAATAACAGTAATAAATTATAGGCATTGCAGATGAATGAGTATTCACGTATAAAATAGGTATTAAAATTATTGTTTAAAACAATTTTTAGAATAATAAACTAAAATTTTTATTTAATAAAGTCATAAACTAAAATTATTAATGAAAACTTGTTAATAAATTAAACATATCAAAATTTTTACACTCAGTATTTTTATATACTTAAATTTTACAAAGATATCCTTTTAATAAATGCATAAACTAAAACAATTTTTACAATAATAAACTAAAATTTTTATTTAATAAAGTCATAAACTGAAATTATTAATGAAAACCTGTTAATAAATTAAACTGATTACTCTAAAAGATAGCTAATCACAACATATATCAGAAAAAATATAAGCAATTATAATACCTGAAAAATACCGGACAACACTCTTGTTACATGCGGACAAAACATCTGTTTGCACGGCTAAAGAATTCTTAGGTGCCCGTAGCAGGAGACCTTACCTACGCCCAACCTACAAACTCTACAAATTTAACGGCAACTGGTTTTCTCTTATCAGGTATCACAGATCAGATAAGAGATAAGGAAGTGACATGCGCAGAAGACACCTGATAGTGACGTGTGCAAATCTATGTTGATTGAATATCCGCTAGGTTCGTTGGCAGGATGTACATTGAGTGGCAACTCTCTGTAACAGGCTAATACAAGTTAGATGATGTAATATCTACTGGGTTGAGAAAGTTTTAAGGTAGAGGGCGCTTGGGTAATCACGTGATTTTTTTTAAAGAACCAGTAAAGACATTTTAGTTAGATAAAATGGCCAGGTGTGTGTTGCGAGACTCCCTTTGCACTGTGTGCGCCTATACTTAAGACGTGTGTTTTAATTGATTTTTCGCCGAGTTTCAAAAATGTCTTTGCTTGAATCAATTGAAAATAACTTTAACATTCAATACACTCCCGAGTTTTATACTCAAAGTGATGCGGATGTGTTGCTGCAAGAAATAATACAATTGCCTATATCAAAGTTGTAACTACTAAAAAGAAATAAACAAATTAATATATTATTTAAAAATATTTGATATTACTTAAAAATATTACAACTTTGATAATTTTTAAGAACGGTATTTAAAAATATTTCCAAGCATGTTTAGCAAGTTACTAGCTTGCTATTTGTAAAAAATTCTAAGTCCGTTATCTTGCAAGAGTAACTAAAATGTACTAAGTTGCATAATTCAATGTTTTTAAAAAGACAATTTCACATATCTAGCACTTCAGAAAAAATGTATCAAGTTCGTAACATTCGAAAAATACCAAAGTTCAACACTTCAATAAAATTTTCAAAGTACAGATCTGTTAGTTTATTTAAAGAACATATTCAACGACTTATCAGAACATAAAATATACCAATGTGCAAAACTTCTAAAAGAAAAAAAATTACAACTTACAATCTATTAATGCAGTTTACTAAGTATTTTGTAAAATCCTTTACTTGATAATTCTGAAAAATAGTCTAAGTCTCTCACTTTGTATAGGCATAAATTATATTACTTTTAATTAGTTAAGGTTTACATAAAGATAAGTTTATACATCTATGCTAAAATAACTGATTATTTCTATACCAAATTTAAATCCATTTTATTAAAAACATGTTAAGCATACTACTTCTACAAAATGTACAAAGTTCTAATAGCTAAGTTCCTTTCGAGAAATAATTTCATAACTTATGAGAACTCATAAACGTCTGCAAATCAAAAGTATACTTAGTTTGAACAAGTAACATGTATAAAAGTAAGAGCATATTTATTTAAAATTTGTAAGCATAACCATCTTAATCAGTAAAATGTGTAACATGTGCACTTAGTTGATATTTCTTATAAAAATATTCAAGCCCATTACTTAATAAAAATATGCTAAGTTAATACTCTGATGTTTTAAAAACATAGTGTTTGATTTAAAATATTCTGTTACTTCAAGTAAAATGTGGTAAGATCTTTACATTAAAGAATACCTCAAAAAATCTTTATTTAAAAATACTAAGTTTCTTTATCTCACTTAACTTTATTTTGAAAAACCTGTAAAATCGATTGAGTTATAAAATTATGCAGACAAACTTTTTTAGCTAAGTTCATTTTATAAAAAATTAGTACTTTGTGAATTCTCAGGTAATGCAGTTTTACCTATCACACTTAAGTTTATGATTTTAATCAAAACATTTTATTTCTATGTAGTAGATTAATGTTTCCATAGTACATGCTTCGATAAAATTTGTTAAATTTGTAACTTTTTACCTTGTAGTGTATAAAAAAGATAAGTATAACATGAGAATCTTAAAACATGTCTAACTTTACCACTTTTTGCTTCAGTAAAATTTCATAGATTTTTATTTTGCAAGTAATCAACACACACATACACATAAAGAAAACACAGAAAAGTTTTCATATTTAAACTTATTTATTTACAAAAATATATTTTAAATTACACAAACTATTTACACAATTAAGAAAATAATAACTTTTCAATGAGTATTCTATAACTAAGCATGCACAAGTCAGTAAAATCTTACTGTTGTAGAAGCAATCATGTCTTTTCCACATAATCACAATGGTTTTAATATGTTTTTTACAATCGCAATACTAGTTATACACCAATAACGTCACATAATTACACATGTTTTGTCATCCTTGGAATTAGCAAAATATGAAAACGGTTGAAAAAATGAATTAAATAGCTCATTTTGAAGATACTTCATATAGTCTTCAATGAAAATGTTTGAAAAAAATTCTCCGTCATAATGACAAGTGCATTTGTTCTCGCATATCTCTCTTGCAATATACGGCATGTCAACCGTAAACCATGCTTTACTACTTATAAGACCCTCTCGCTCATCAATATGTGTTCTATTCGAACAGGCATGTATCCTTTGCGAAGAATGATCCTGAACCCGGCGTATGTTTTTAAAAATTTCCTGATGTACTATATCCATTAATTGTTGTTTCGCCTCATCATAATTACAATGGGGTTCACAGTTACATTTTCGCGGCTTTAATTTTAAAATTAAATGAGGTAGGGTCGTCGTATATAGCGTTTTTAAAATGCATTCCAATATTTCATTTCTCATTTCGCAAAGTTTTAATACTTGATCATTTAAATGTGTTAAGGAAATTGGATTTAACGTAAATGAATCTCCGGTTTTGTAAATTTGTTGTAAGATGCATTTTCCATCATCATTAAATACAGATAATTGATTATTACAAATAAAAGAGCTATTGTTATGACATATATTAAAATCTAATAGTTTTACAATAAATTCGATCCATGTGGAAGGGTTCATCACGACTCCCTGACCGGTTGGTATATAGTCTAATTGGACATTCTGAATAAATTGTCTAATATGGATCTTCAAGTCAGTTCTTTCATCGTGAAGTGAAACGTAGATAAGTCTTTCCAAGTGCCATGTACTATTTACAGAAGCATATAAGCTATGGTAAAGATCGTCCGTCCAATTGTCCAACTTTGCCCTTTTCGGGGAAGGCTCATAAATGTACATTTTGGCAAATGTAAGGTTAATGTGCGGGTCTGTCACATAAGGTTCAGAAGGAATACCATGCGTTAAAAGTTTGTTGGTTGGGGGATATATCTTACACATTGAGCCATGTTCTAATTTAATGGTAGCGGTTTCACAGTTCGCTGGTTTAAAATCCAAAGTTCGTTTAGATCCAAAACTTAGAATGCATACACCTGATGATAGATCTAGATTAAAATCTTCGTAGTTGCCGTCTTCAATTTTAGGTTGTTCTTCAGAGCCAAAGTTCACTTGCACCATATTAAATTCATAATTTGTCACTTTCTGTAGATCTTCACGTATTTTTTGCAAAATGGGTATCCAAGAGTAAACAGAGACTGTTGCTCCAGGTAAACTGTAATTGATTCCTTCATCAGCAAAAGTAATTACTTTACGAGTCAAGGAAATTTTCTTTTCACTACTTTGCAGGGGTAATTGAAACAATTCTTGCTGTAATACATCAACATCACTTTCAGTATAAAACTCGGGGGGAAATTTTCTTTTCAATGCTTTGCAAAGGCTTTACATCTAAAGGCAATTGTATTATTTCTTGCAGCAACACATCCGCATCACTTTGAGTATAAAACTCGGGAGTGTATTGAATGTTAAAGTTATTTTCAATTGATTCAAGCAAAGACATTTTTGAAACTCGGCGAAAAATCAATTAAAACACACGTCTTAAGTATAGGCGCACACAGTGCAAAGGGAGTCTCGCAACACACACCTGGCCATTTTATCTAACTAAAATGTCTTTACTGGTTCTTTAAAAAAAATCACGTGATTACCCAAGCGCCCTCTACCTTAAAACTTTCTCAACCCAGTAGATATTACATCATCTAACTTGTATTAGCCTATTACAGAGAGTTGCCACTCAATGTACATCCTGCCAACGAACCTAGCGGATATTCAATCAACATAGATTTGCACACGTCACTATCAGGTGTCTTCTGCGCATGTCACTTCCTTATCTCTTATCTGATCTGTGATACCTGATAAGAGAAAACCAGTTGCCGTTAAATTTGTAGAGTTTGTAGGTTGGGCGTAGGTAAGGTCTCCTGCTACGGGCACCTAAGAATTCTTTAGCCGTGCAAACAGATGTTTTGTCCGCATGCAACAAGAGTGTTGTCCGGTATTTTTCAGGTATTATAATTGCTTATATTTTTTCTGATATATGTTGTGATTAGCTATCTTTTAGAGTAATCAGTTTAATTTATTAACAGGTTTTCATTAATAAATTCAGTTTATGACTTTATTAAATAAAAATTTTAGTTTATTATTGTAAAAATTGTTTTAGTTTATGCATTTATTAAAAGGATATCTTTGTAAAATTTAAGTATATAAAAATACTGAGTGTAAAAATTTTGATATGTTTAATTTATTAACAAGTTTTCATTAATAATTTTAGTTTATGACTTTATTAAATAAAAATTTTAGTTTATTATTCTAAAAATTGTTTTAAACAATAATTTTAATACCTATTTTATACGTGAATACTCATTCATCTGCAATGCCTATAATTTATTACTGTTATTTATCAAAACTTAACAAAAATAATTTGCTTTAGTATAATGATCTTTGCTAATTGTTTCACAGAAATTAATTTAATGATTCATTAGTTTCCTAAACTACGTAAAATATATTAATCGTTGTAGCTTAACTTTGATATTTTAATTTAGGATATAATGTCGATCAGAAGAATAATCATAATGTATTTAATACGTGTTCAATAGATATCCTTTACAAAGTTCCAATGCGTTTGTAAAAATTAGATTATGTTTTTAAGTAGTAAACATCTTAATCCATAAGTCCCCATTTTTGAACGTAGAATGAAACACGTGTCCCCACAATTCGGTATTCCCCTAGCACCCTCCCTGGTTTTATCTTATCGGCAAACTGGCCTACTGTTATTTAGCCGGCTCTGTAGAGCCTCAAGGCACTTTCTTATCTCTAAATTTCTTATCAGCTGTACTAGGGATATGCACGTGGATTTTACTTCAATCATTCTTTTGTTAATTATGTGAGTATTTTTATTAGTTTCGCCTCTCGCGTGTACAAGTACAGGTTAAGTGTAATATTTTTTATTATTTTAGTTACATATAAGTTTATACCGTAATTCTAATTGAAAATAATTATGTGGTAATTATATTTTCCACTTTTGATGTGTTGTACTTTTAAGTGTGATTTTTTTTTTTTTTGGTTACTGTTAATGTATGTTTTTCTGTATTTTGGTGTTTTGCGAAATTTTAAGTTGGTAATCCAGTGTAATTAATATTAATAGCATTATCGGTAGAAGTACTTTATGCAGTTTGTATAAAAAAACTGGGGTTTGAGGGCTTTCTCCTAATAGAAAATAAGGCATGCATGGTATTTGTATTTCAGTAAATTCTAACTAAGATTAAATTTTCGCTTGCTAACTAATTTTATCCTACATAAAATAGTATTGTGAATCTGGTAAATTGTTATAAGAAAAAAAAAAACTACTTTTAAAGCGTTTAATATCTTCAAATGTGTTTTGTTTTTAGTGTCAAAATAATATACCTATTTCAGCATATGAAGACAAAAAGAAGTAATGTCTTGATATTGGTCAGCTGGGACGGAACTTAGAGTTAATGTATTTTAAATCATTACTCTATTTTTCGTACTTGCTAGCCGTATGGATGTTGGTACTTTGTCCAGAGACTAGAAGATTTCGCAAGATGTGGCTTCACGTAAGTAAAAACCTTGTATTTTTTAGTTCAAGTAATGATTTGCGATTAAAACTATCTAAGTATTGAAAGATATTTTATGTACATGCAGTATACAACTGTGCTAAAACGGATCTTCAATTTTTATTTCCAATAGTTCAACTTTCTAACAATAGTACTATCTAGTTTAAAAGTTTGTGCTAGTTATGCTCACCTTTCTATAAAATAGGTTAAGTGCATACCTCTAAAAAGGTTGATTCATGTATAAAATTATGCTTTCATAGTCAAAGTGAAATGAGTGTTGCACATAAATAATCTAACTCGTATCGTATTGAAATTCTATAAATCAAGTTATACTACTTGTGATATACAGTAAAAATATTTTGTAGGATTACTAAAAATGTAATTTTTTCTCTAATTGATCTATAGAAAATATAAACTAGTATAATCGCTGCCTAAAATCTATCAGAAATGTGTGGGTAAGAAAAAATGTTTAGATAAATACTTTGTTTGTTTGTGTTTTAAGGCAAACCTGCACGCGGGGGTATCTGCCTAGGATGAGGGGTGCCTTGGAAGGAGGACTTTCTAAGGGGATCTAACGCGTATTCATGCATTTCGTATACAAAAACTTGAGTTTTTTGGGATATATGGCTAAAGTGGTTTTCTCGCAACAGAATCTAAGACTATATCCAAATCATTATTTGTAAAATCTTTCTATGGTATAATTTTCTCACTTGCCTAACAGTAGATTAAATTTGTAGAAAATGTATGGGTATCCTAAACCTTACTTTAATGTTAAACGGCTACTTAACAAAAATACGGTATACAAAAAATTAAAACACTTGATTAAATTTTTTTTCTTGATAAATTAAAAACACTTGATTAAAAAATATTTGTTGTAAAATTATATAACTTAAAATTAAAACTTGGTTAAAAAAAATATTTGTTGTAAAATTAATTAGTAACTTAAAATTAAAACTTGGTTAAAAAATTAATTAACTCTTGATTAAAAAATATTTGTTGTAAAATTAATTTAAAAAATATTTGTTGTAAAATTATTTAACTTAAAATTAAAACTGTTGGTTAAAAAAATATTTGTTGTAAAATTACTTATTTAACTTAAAATTAAAACTTGGGTAAAAATCTCTTAAGAAAAAAAAATGTTTAGATAAAAAAGTTCATACACTATCTAAATCATTATTTGTAAAAACTATAGGTACTAAAATCGTTCTATGGTATAATTTTCTCACTTCCCTAACAGTACAAGAAATTTGTAGAAAATGTATGGGTATCCTAAACCCTACTTTAATATTCTAGTAAACTGTTACTTATTAAATATATGCTATAATCTTAAACGGTATACAAAAATTAGAAGTATGTATTAAGCAGCATTTATTCAATTTGCATTGGTTCTATTATTAAATGGTAAAGAAAACTAAATCCTCCTGGGGATGTTGTTCATTTCTTTGCTCCACATAGTTAATTATTATTTAAAGAAACAAAAACAACAACGCATCCTCTGTGCTACGCCCTGTCTCCATTCATGCGAGGCTAGCGTGATGGGGAAAGGCACAGTAAGAATTTTTATTTGAAATGAGGCGGTAGACGTTCTACCGGGCGGCTGGTGGGTCCTCATTTTATAATAATATTTTTTATTTCAGGTTTAATTCATATAGCTTATTTAAAATTATGTCAAAGTCTCTTATTTTGATACTAAATGTTAAAGTCCCTTATTTTTCATGAGAGAATGCATCGCAATCTGAAAATTTTTTCCAAGTCCTCTTATTTCAGAAATATCTTAAAGTCTGAAAAAATTACAAGTCCCCTTATTTGAAAAATATGTCACAATCTGAAAAAAATTACAAGTCCCCTTATTTGAAAAAAAAGGAAAAAAATTCTTATCAGTCCTTTGAACATCCGGTCTTAGCATCCGATCTCAACATCCGGTCCGACCACGCCCCCCTTCCCCGCTCAGCATAGGGAACGCACTCATCCAGGCAGCACCGCAGAATTAACATGGCACCGCATGAGCAGAACTCTCCTTTCTTCCCTACTTTCAAAAATGTTGATTAGATTTTGATATTTTGCAAAAATCATTTCAATATGCGTAAATATTCGTTCACGCATCACATAATTACGAATAAAGCGAATGAAATGATATTACTTAGTTACTCTCTAACCTGTAATATTTTAACAATACATAAAAATTATAACTTCGCTTTCTTTACTTTGGCAACATACTACATCCATTCTCTGTATTCCTACAATGCTGACGAAAGTTCTTGCTTTTTGGAAATTTGCATTCAGTACTAACCCGTCAATGACGGGTACTTCAGCTAGTATTCTTATAAGACTTTTGGATTTTAATTTATAGTCAGATGAAAATTTAGACAGAAAAACGTAATTTTGAATGTTTGTTAAATGTTTGATAAAGTATGGGGAAGTCCAAAGACCTAATGTTTCCAATATTAAAAAAGATCAAATTCATGCCTGGAATGTTGAGGATGTTAGTTTTTCAGAAATAGGACGTTGTATTGAAAGACATGCATCTAATGCATCTAATTCTATACACGGAAAACATTTTATTTGGTGGTATATGGTTGCGGACGCAACAATAGACGCTTTATAGAATCACCATCAAACTGTAAAAACCTCTGATTTATATGCTTCAAAACTTTATATATATTTTTAATACCACTATCTTTACTGATTTTGCACACAAAAAAAATCGAATTTACTTTTATTTTACGCAATTTTCCAAAAATTGTCACTTAATAAATTTATATATGGTCCCTTTACTCAGGAAAATAACACATTTTATTTAATATAAATCAAACTACTGAACGTAAAAACTTGAAATTTTGCACAGCCATGTAAAATACCTTTTTGCATTTATTTCCATTAAAATTTGGCTAGGTTGCTATTCATACTTTTTATGAATATTAATTTAATAATTTATAATTCATATTAATATTTTACTAAAAATGATAATAATAGTAAATTCTAATAGTTCGTTATAGGGTCGTTTAGTTCTAAGAGTACAAATAAAAGTCAGCTTGTTTTATCCGCTCTTATATTAAACGAGGAATGTTTGTGTGTGTGTGTGTGTGTGTGTGTGTGTGTATGTCTCAGCGATCTCGAAAACTGCTCTAAGGATTCATTTTTAATTTCGTACCTGGGGTTGTTTTGGGCCCCTGAAACGATTGAGCTAGATCACATGATCGAAAAAACTTTAAAACGCTCAAAATTTAAATTTTAAAATTTTTGGATGGTGGCGCCATCTATTGAGCGTTTGAAAAACCACACTTGATGCAATCTTCCTAAAAGGGACGCTCAAATAAGTTTGGGGCGGATTAAAAAATACACGTCATCGATATATAATAGTAAAAATTAATTTCACAAAGAAACAAAATAAATAGAACTTGATATCCATTACACAGACAAATAAATATTTTAGTAACTAGATATATTACACCTTTGAGCTACATAAATTTTTTTAGAATTAAAAAGTTATTTTTATTTCAAAATATCCTCCTGGCAACCAGCGAAAGAAAAAGAGAAAAGAATCTTCGTTGCCATCCCCGCAAGCACCTTGATGGAATGTACGTAAATAATTTAATTATTTTTAATTAATAGTTATTAATACAAACCTATTCGTAAATCTTATGTGAAAAATTGCCTGAATTTATTACAATTATCCTTTTGTAACTAACGTAAAGCTAAATATATTTTCGCGTATATACTAAAACAATAAAGATTTTTCAAGCATTTTATTTATCCATATGATGCGAATTTCAAAAGTGCATAAAAGTTTCAGCTTAGCCGAACAATTTAAATGAAAATGACACCCTTTTCAGTCATTCACAGTAAGAAGAAAGATCCTCTGACGTAACATGAAATTCCATTTCTTTTCTTTTTTTTTTTTAAATAACGGCACTAGGTTGAATTCTACTTTAACTGCCTTATTCCGCCAAGTTGACGATAAATATATAAATGTAGTTACCCTGACGTTTTTTTTTTTTTTTAAAGGGACAACCGTTTATAATGAAACGATCTTTGAAACTCTGATGAAAAAATTTATAATGATACAATCGATTCCTAAATTGGGCTCGCAGCCGATATTTAAATTAATTTTGCAGGTGATCAGCATTCAGTTTAGTTTTCATTCACTGCAGTTGATGATTTCAACTCATTTATTTTATCATCGTATGGACAACCTTTGAAAAGTTGCGGGCAGAACTTTACGATATTAACGAACTCCTGGACCTGACTTCAGGATGTTAGCGAAATCGCGGGCCGTATAATTCGGATTTATATGGAAGTTTGAATGTTTTATATAGGTTTTATACAGGGTTTTGACTTGTTCTGCGGGCTGGTCCCATGCTACATGCGGGCTGGTTCTGGGGCCATGGCGGGCCCCATCCGGCCGCAGACTGGAAGTTGCCCATATGTGGAAGCAGTAAATTGGGAGGCTGAAATCTGGTTACTAAGATTTTTTCTAATAAATTTTCGATTCTTATTTAGACGCGGATTAGACTGTGTTGTTTTGTGTTGTGTACTATCATTAAACTAAAGGATAAAGGCCTTTGTGGAGACAATTACAGCGGGTGATAGAATGTCTACACTCAGAATATTTAATATTTACCCACTTAAAATCAAATAACTTCATATTCAATTTTTATTATATATCGAAATTCGAATTGTATAATCTGCAGAAACATTTCGTATTCGAAACATTTCGTTTGGTATCAACATCCTCTCCTATACCCATGCTTAATGCATAGAAAGCCATTTTATTTTTGAAAAAAAAAAGTTAAACTGAGTAGTAATTTAGAAAAGCTATATTAAGCGAATTGGAATCGTAATTTTCCCTCCAAAGCCTGATAACCGTGACTTCAATGTAACGTCAATGTCACTTGCTATATAATTCTGACACTCAAATTATTAGCTTTTTTTACTCTCTTAAATGAAATAGAGCTGAAAATACCAAGGAAGAAAAAAAAAACGCTTAAAAATCAGGGAACGGGTGGATTATCAGATTTTTTCTTTTTCTTTTTTTTCTCCTTTTTTTTAGATAATAATGGGAATTTTCAGGCTGATCGCACCAACGAACCGTGTAAATTTTAAGTTATTAGACAATACATTTTTAATCTGTTTGGATGGTAAAAGTTTTATTTTGAGTGGTTGAACTGGAATTGTGACAGAGTCAGGGATCAGCGTAACTATATAGGATAGGAGCGATGCATTTTTGATTTATTCGAGGTTAGAAGTCTATTTTCTTCAGTCCATCCATTTGTTCTATTATTGTCAACGTTTAAGTAGTTGTTAGGGTTGTTATAAAAGAATAATTTTGATCTATTCTGTTTTTGATTTCATGATTTCGAAGTGTCCTTTTGTACTAATAATTTAAATTGCGTTACACTTTTTATTTTCTTAAGCGTGAGTTTATAAAATAAAATTATGTTTAAAGCATATTTATGTAAGATTATACTTTTATGGCATCTATATTTATGTATCTATAAGATTGAATTTACGTTTGTAGAATTTGTTTATGCAAGATGTATTTTCTTTGAATTAGAAAAAAATAAGTATTTTATGTTTGAATTTTGAAGCACTATAGAGAAATTTACAATTTCAATCGTAAAGAATTATCATCATAGATGTATTATAAAGACGTAAATGCATGAAAATGTAGCTCAAAAACGAGCTGTGGAAACATTTGATCACCGGCAGCAGCACTTGGCCCAAATGTGTGAACGTGCAGTTCAAACACAAGCAGAGGAAACAGATGATTAGTATTTGGAAGGAGAACGACATAGAACAGCTAGACGTCAACAAATACTTCGGGTAAACAGTCTAAGTATCTACAAAGCTGCCACAAATGCGGATACTTACTATCATAGTTGAAAACTTTTTAACATGGATTGCATTCACCGTGGAGCTTTGCATTTTTCTGAAGAGTAAAAACAAAAATTAACCGAAACCATTTTGGGGACTGTAAGATTGATGTAGGACATTCCGAATTTCCTAATGAATTGGTGTGGTTTTTTCTTCGATGTCACCCACATTTCAAAGAATTTCATAAAAGAATTTGAAATTTGAAAGCATACTTTATAATGGCTTTGTTCACAGTATATGACGAGAGAAACTATTAACGATTTTGGTGTGTACTGCTACGTTGCGAACAGTGTATAACAGACTTGATGAATTTTTTTTATAAACTCATTCATCTGATGGTTCAACCAACTCAAATTCTTGATGCTGAATTTGAACGTCCTCAATATGGACAGATATATTTCTGAAGTAATGAAAACGCTGTTAGTGAATGCATCGCCCAAGATCTTCGCTGATACCCTCGCTCATTTGCTACAGAAGGAAAGGAGGCATCTTACGTTAAACTACTTTTTGCTCAACTCTGATGGCACCGACCATCGAATATTTAGCATCCCTCTTCAAAACAAAGTATATGCCATTGTAACATTGAATGCCGACCAAAGCTTACCTGATAATGTATGAGTGATCCGACAGCGATGAAAATCTTTGGCAACCATGAAGATTATTGATACGTGCCAAGGCATTTACGCACTCATTATTTTACACTTAAGGAGCCTTTAGATTCTGAGCATGGCTCGGTAACCTGGTACTTATCAATATTATATGAGATATAAATTAAAGTATGAAAAAATATTTTAACATAGGGGGAGGGGGATTTTGGGTGTTCATAACTCACTCATTTTCAGTTCAAATTTATTGAAAATTGGTTTCAGGGGTTAAAATGAGCTAAATTTTTGAAATATGAAGTGAAATCTAGGAGTTTCTATTGGAGAAAAAAGTTGGTGCGAATTTTAATATGGAGACTGCTCTTTATGCAATTTTTATGCATAGCAAATTAAAGTATACGCCAATCGTAAACGATTGGTATATGTAACTTTGCTATTCGACCATCGACGGCTGAATAAAGTACAAGTGGACCTTTTTTTTCCGCAGCTGTACATAACTTTCTCCAGATATATTGCATGTGCTTTTTTTTCAACTTAATTAAACATGGAATACCTATATTACGATTAAAAAGGAATTTTTTACATAGTTTTAGCCCTAATTAAAATTAGTTTTATTGATTTCCAGAACCGATATTTTATGATCTTGGAAGCAAGTTTTTTGCCACGTAACTATTTTTTAAAAGTTGCGGATTTAGTTTCATTAAACTGTTTTGCTTTTTAAACAAACAAACAATATTTTACAGATGTCGCATCAATTAGAATATATTGTTTGAATTGGCAAGAGTGATAGTTAAACTAACCAAATTCGTTCGTTTTTTCACTTTTTTTGATCTTTTTTTTTCAGTTCAACAAAAACTTTTGTTAATCAAATACAAATATTTCGTGTAAGCTAATTTTGAAAAATAATTTTTTAGAAATGTTTATATACTCTAAACGATCCCACATTTATCGTTTATATGTACACATACAACATTCAATCTTAACTCACTTTGAGTCGATAAAGTTAAGAAGAGCCTAAGTAATTTTGAAAAATAATTTTTTAGATGGTTGTTTATTCTATACGAGCCCGCATTTATTGCTTATATGTATACATAAACATTTTCTTCCTTTGAGTCTTAACTCACTTTAAGTTGATAAAGTTAAGAAGAGCCTAAGTACTTAAATTCAGCTCTGGGCTCATAATAAAATTCCGTTACGGACTCCAGCTTAGAAAGATGCTCAGCATAAAACGGATTTAATCTCAATATGCTAACTTCAATAAACTACAAAAATTTCTATCAAAACGACAAAAATTAATCACAGCCTTGAACAGTGTGTACCTTGTTCCATACACCAGTAACGAAATTAATATTTCCTCTGCTCCTCGTGTTTAGACATGCCCGAGCCAAGTCCTAAGCCCAGTAGTCTGTTTTTATCGAAACATCTAATCTCCGGGATGCCGAAATCAACCCACCCCCTCCGACAAATCTGTTCGATCCAAGCTTCAGTTCCCATCCACACAAGGTAAAAGATGTCGAGAGAGCGGAGAAGGGCTGAAAGGCTTACTTAATTGGGCGCAAATCTCTTCGCATTAGGAGCCACTCTGATTGGATGGGGCTGTTGTAAGAGCCTTAAAACCTCTTTTCTCTCCCTTATAACCCCTTCCGAGATTTGGTGACAGGATTAATGGCGGGGGAAACTCCCTTTTTTGTCGCATCTGTGATGTTATACACCTAACACTGGAAAGTAAGCATGGATTAATTGAGAGAAAATAAATTTCGAAAGTATTCGGAAGTCAGATTTTTTAGGATCATTACTTTGGTCTAGAATCAAAATCCCGTGAGTGCACGATGCTTTTCATTGATTTATTTATAAAAATGTACTCTTCCATTTTAAAACTATATTCTTTACCAATATGGCGGATTGCGAAGTCGCGTAATCCAAATTTTGGTGAATGATATCATGAATAGTAGTAAGCCGTCCAGGTGCGGTGTAGTGGTAGAGGTTATTATGATTTGTGATTTGTGTGAATATGGCAAAGCTACGCTAGGGAGATCTGCCAAGGATGGGAGTGCCTTGGTAGGAGGACTTTCTAAGGAGTTCTAACGCATATTCACGTTACATCTGGAGAAAACCTACCAAAACTCCAGACCGTTAGATCGACAACCGCGCTATACGACCCGAAATCGGGACCTTCACACTTCGACCGTCTACCAATTTCAGTGACATAACCACTGTGCCATGGTGAGGTCTGGTGTAGAGGTTAAGGAACGATTCTATCAGACCTTGGGTCAGGGTTTTAATTCCGGCTAGGGCATGGATGTTAACTAGTCCGTCCTTTCATAGGAGGTAATGCTGGCAGCCGACTGGATGCCTCCATAATACACCTCCAGTTATTCGGGCCTTAGTAGTGGCCATGGAGTTAGAGACTCTCTAACTCCATGGTAGTGGCGAATGCTTGATGAGCAAGTGCCCGCCCTTTGGGAAAGAAAAGTGTGTGCGTGTAATCTTTACACGCGATTGAAGTAAAACTTCCTTGACGTTTACGACACATGTCACTGAAATGATTAAACTTTAACTTAAAATAAATATCATATTATAATTTAATTATATTTATTATTCATGTACTTTACAAACTTTTTATGTATGAAATTATAGCTTTGTGGTAATTATAATGTGAAACATAAATTTTACTCTCTAAATTTGCTAATTTTCTTGAAAATGCAGCATCTATCGTTGTACCGAAATGCGTTGCTGATTGGAATTCAGAAGTATTCATAGCGAGAAGTATTCATAGTTAGATCAAATTTTTCTTTTAAAAAATCAACTGACGGCTGAGATTCTTGATAGCAAAAATTAACATTAAAATCTCCAGTAAGAATCATCGGTAATTCATGATAATTATTTAGAATCCAGGAAGTGTCCATGTTGTAGTATTATTCTTTAACTGTTTTCTTATACCATTGTTCCGTCTGGAGTTTGGGTTTGAATGGGGGGAATGTCCATAGTCTAGTATTATACTTTAACTGTGTTCTTTAACTCATGTTTTCCTCTGTTTGTTGGGTTCGAATGCAGGTAGTGTAAATTTTTATTTTTTTATTTATTTTTTGTGTTTTTCAATCACAGTGTTCTTAAGCGTTGATTTCGTCTGCTGGTAGGTTTCGAATTATTATTCTGTATCCGTGTTTTTAAACTGCAGGTTCTGTCTATTGTATGGGATTGATTGCAGCCAGGGTCCGTTTCTTTGTGGTGTACCATCCCCGAGTTAAAGCGTTGCTCCGTCTTAAGGTTGGGTTAGAATCCACGGAGTGTCCATTTGCTATTCTTTTCTTTTGTTCTTAAACCCTTTGCGGCCAGTGTTTCTTTGTTTGGTGTTACATACCCGCGTTCTTAAACCGTTGTTCCGTCTGAATATCGGGTTAGCATCCAGGAAATGTCCATGTTGAACTATTATTCTTTCACTGTTTTCTTAAAACGTTTACCCGTAGGGTTTGAATGGAGAGAATGTCTTTGATGTGGTATTTTTCTTTAACTGTGTTCCTAAACTGCTTTTTTTTCTGTCGGTTGGTATCGAATGCACGTAGGGTCTATTATTGCGTTTTTCTATGGCAGTGTTCTTAAACCTTTGTTTTCCTCTGCTGGTTTTGCTCGAAGTATTATCCTGTTTAAAATTTACATTTGGCCCATTATTATAAATAACTCAAAAACACATGAGCAATTTTAAAAGATACAGACAAACAATATTCATGTACAGACAAACAATAAAGTACAGACAATAAATTACAGATAAACAATATTGATGTATCATGGCAACCAATCATGTCAAGTTTTAACTCATAATTCCATTAAATATTGTAATAATGCCATTGAAAACATGTGAGTAAAGCAACGGAGCTTGGATCACGGAATTCACCATTGTGCCACTTTCTGTATTCGGTGCGTAGGCCTTGTTTATCGGAGGTGACGGGTTGGGTCGCCGCCTGTAATAACAGTGAGAGACAGTCAGCAGGATCGCCGCCTGTTCAGCGGAAGGCTTCCCACAGTGGCTTTGACAAGAGCCGGTCCACTTATCCACTGAACAGAGTCATCAGACAAGATCTTGCTTCAAAACAGGTAGGGAGTAATGTTGACGCGCAGGGAGCACAGTCGACGTTCGCAGGGACGAACGCCCGAGAGCTGTTCCGCAAATGAAGGTAGCAAGGGGGAAAAAGATACGCCACTTCCTTTAATGAGCGTTACTTCCGTCAGAAAAAAAATCTGAGTTACTCCCTAGTTGCGTCTAAAGAAGTTTTACTTCAAAGAAAGAAAAAAAAAACTAATAGAGGTAATAGATTGCAGTATAAATTATGCCAGCGTTTCCAGTCATCAAAATAATGAACATAAATTTACATTTTATTGCTTTTATTTTAGCTATGTGTATCCCCTGATGAAAATCACAGCAATCATAAATATTTCAATTTCATTCAATTCCATTTCATTATTTTTTAATAAATTGTCATTTCTGACGTGTTGGATTAGTACCACGTTGTATGGCTTATTCATTTTAGGACTATGACTGTAAGATATGATTTTTAGTCTAATTTTCTACTGATATAAGTACACACACACACACAACACGCTTAAACCAAATATTCGAAATACAATCCTTTTGGTGTGGAAAGTTAGCTTCTCCTTTCGGTTTTCGGGTTGTTTTTAACGGTGTTATTCGAAAAAATCATGTGATTTTGGTACATAATTACAAATAAACTAATTATGCCAGGCACTTCAAAATTTTGAAACTGTCTCTTTACAAGCTGTATTACATACTACGAAGATAGGCCAATCTGTATCAGTTTCAATACTTTTAGAAAAAATTCTTAAAAATCGGAAATTTTCGCAAAGCGTGTCACTCTTCGAAAAATCTTGCAGCTCAAATCCATGTTTAGGAATTTTTTCTGAAAATTTCACAAAAGCCACAGCATTTTCGCTTATCGTAGTGTGTAAAGCAGCTTATGAAGAACCATCTGGAATTTTTTGGACACCATGGTGCTATTAGTTTATTTCAATTTGTGTACCAAGACTAAAAACAGAGTTCTTTTTTTTTCGAAGAACAGCCTTAACACTTTCCAACAAGAGTGAGATGTGTTAATGATTTCGGTTTGTCTGTCTGTCCGTCCGTCCGTGCTCTAACTCCCGTAAATATGCATCGATTTTTACGAAATTTATATATGTTATTCTAATGTACTGTACCATGTACCCTATTGAAAATGATGTATGTAGCATTTATAGTTCTTCTACAGGAGAGCTCAAAAGAATTCCATTACATTGCACTCTATGGAAATAGTCATTCTTTAAAGTGTATTTTAGAGATATTTGGGTATTTGAAATGAAACAAAATGGATACATGTTATCAAGATATCTTACAAGATAAAGCTCTCCATCGAAAATAGTGCCTGTGTCATTAATAGTTTTACTACAGGAGCACTCAAAATAATTCCGATACATTACGTTCAATGGCAGTTTAGAGAAAGGCATTCATTTGAAGCACATATATCACTACGTAATATTGGCTAATAGTCCGACGACGATCGTGTGCCTCTCTCAAAAGTTGCGCCAAAAATCGTCAATATGGTGAGGAAAAAATCTTTCGAAAACTGAACCCAGCTTGGCGATGCTTTCATTATTTCGCGGGAAATGAAAAAAAAAAAAAAAAAAAAAAAAAAACTAATGTGGTATTATTAAGTTACGATGATTTCAACGGGAATTTTGAAAATTTATTACTTGTGCTCTAATTAACCGATTTAGCGAGTTGTGTTGTGTTAAGACAAAGCTACGCAAAGGCTATCTGCTTAGAAGAGATGTGTGTGTGTGTGTTTGTGTGTGCGCGCGCGCGCGCTAGTGTGTTGGAAAGTGTTTTATAATCGATGCGTTTGGCAAAATTCATCTTTCTTGTTTAATCTTACGGCGGAGCAAAAGAGTTGAATAGTGCAGAAAAACTACCAGAAAAGCTAAAAATTTGAGCCTTTTCGTCTGTAGATGTCACGCATTTCGTCTGTAGGATTCACAGCACTGCATGTGTATATGTACGAGTATGAAAATGCAGTCAACCTCTAAAGCGATAAGTATTCAGAGTGGTGATCGGTAACCTACCTCGTGTATAATTTGATAAGTTATGTATTTGTTCTTCCGAAAATAATTTAGTTATGGATTAAGTATATTCACATCTTTAAAGACGTAACGCTTTAGATGCGATTTCACTTCATCCGGAGTGACTGATCACAACTTTCGTTTAGAAGAGTTTGCTAATGTGCGTTGAGTGTAATATACATTCCCTCACGCATTTATTCAACACACGGAATTTTTAACATTTAAATTTAATATCTGAATGAAGTTTAAAAAAGTCATCTAAAAGAGTGATTCTGGTCATTGACAGGTTTCAAACTCACTCTTTCTAAGCAGTCACACATTCAGAAAGTTAATTATCTCTTTATGTAAATGTGGTATATTCGAAGATTTCATGAGCATATCCGTATAACTAAATGTATTTCGTTGTTTTGCAGTAATGATTTACACACATAATTTAAAAAAGGAAAAAAAAAATTATCTAATCGAAAATAATCCTTTCAAATAATAAAGAATGTTACTGTAATTAAAAAACTTTGTAAAAAACACACATAAGAAGTTAATCATCTCCATCAAACTTCTGTGAAATATTCGATTTTGGTTGAGGAAGGTTAAGAGCTAAAGTTAGACATTAAAAAGAAAAAAGAAGAAAAAAAGCATGCGTATGCTAATGATATAGACCAATGGCGCACCTAGAATATAGTTTTGGGGGAAGGGGGCTACAAATACAGCTGAACTCGTTCACGCGCGTTGACAAATCTCTTATACCTTATAACGTCAAAATATTCTGTATCTGTCCTTGATGGAACAGAAGCACACTTATAGAATTACTCAGTCATAGTGTCGAAAATAATTATCTGGTCTCTTCAATGACGTTATAAAAGAGTTCATCTGTAACTGTTAAGTATTTGTACAACAACAAACCTGATTCGTGGAAAATACTTTTGAATCACTGGAAGACAAATTTTAATTTAAAATTTGTCGCTCTGTTGAGGACAGTATATAACGTCATTGAAGAAACTAGATAATTATAATTCATTAATTTAGTAACGATTCTCCATTTTTAAGAGATTTTCACTTCCATTTTTTTACCTTTAGAGGGGAGAGGCGGAATCTCGCCTCTAAAGGTATCTCTCTTATAGTCTCTTCCGTGAGTGTATCTCTGTTCTTGGTGGATCCAGGGGAAGGGCTAGGAGGCTACAGTCTCCCCATCTAAAGCAGGGATATTAAGTTATATAAAAAAGCTCATTTTACCTATTGAAATTACGTATTAAAGCAGAATGTTAGCTTATAGCAATATCTTTTTTGGGGGGCGGCGAAGCCCCCTAGACCCCTCCCACTGGATCCGCTACTGATTGTATCCTTTGTTTAGTTCAAATGAGATTTTTTAAATCAATTAGCCGCTCTCAAACTGATTTACATTGCTTTAGCGTGACATTTTGCATTACAGTGCATTTTGTTTACGTCAAACAATGTTTTCTTAAAAAATTAAACGATCTAAAAAGGATTTTTGTATCCGCGGCTAGTTCCAGACAGCTTTACCACTCTTTAAAAAAAAAAAAAAAAAAGATAAAGGGAATTCAAAATAAATAAATAAATAAATAAAAATAAAATAAAATAAAGATAAATAAATAAAATTCTTAAAACTTCTGTCAAGTTTTACAAACGAAAAATACTGTATGACATTCGAGTATTTTAGTGAACAGAAAGTGTGGGTGTACGAAAATGAAAACTAAAGTATAGTGAGCGGAATTTCGCGTCTCATAGGGGAATCATCCATCAGGCGAGTGACAGTGAACCACAACAGCACTGAACTTAAAACAGTCCGAAAAGGATAGGCCAGCAGCCTTTGTATGGATGCCTTCTCTTTATATGATGATGGAGTTCTTTTTTGTCTCTCCGACGAGGATATTTCTTACTCCCCTTCCTAATTCTCCCACTCAACCCCATCATTCCGTTCAATGAGGCCGTCACACAACACCCACGCGATCAGAGAGCACCGGGAAGGAGCGGGGGAGTTGGGGGGCATGTGCTAAAGACTTGTCAGCGTAACACAAACCTCAAATCACGGGTCCCGGCATCGGAGTCAGGTCCACGAAAAGATCCGTGGCCCTTTTAACGAGACTTCGTTAGTCAGGGGAGACGATCGGCTCTGCTCTCTCTCTACCGCTCCTTCCGACAACCCCTCATTAGAGCGACGGCCTCGGTAAGACGATACCTCAGGTAGAAGCAGGGAGAGAGAGAGGGGGCCATTATCCAGGCCTCGATATGAGTCGGCAGCCGATCGGGATTGCTTTTCCAGTTGACATTTTTAAGGAGGGAGGGAGTGTGTCAGATCCTTTCAGGGGTCTATGACGTAATCAAAAGTTATTCACCATGACAGAAATCACGATTCTGTTTTCAACCTTTTATAGGTCAGTGTTCCCAATTGGGAACATCAAATTAAAAATATATTGAAAAATTAAATTTTTATCAATATGACTTGAAAAAAATATCAGATATAGTTAAAAGATGACTTGATTTTTGAAAATAGAAGTTGCATTTCTATCATTAGGGGGAAACTGGATTTAAAATGAAATCATAAAAATAGCGATTTTCATAAATTTTCATAGAGCTATCTGGATGCATCCCCTCCCCCTTCAAATTTAATTCATATATATATATATATATATATATCTTTACTTAAATTCATTAATTCTTAATATTTCACTTATTATTTAAAGTACCAATCATATTCGGTTTTTGACACAAGTGCATATTATAGTCAGAAATGACCCTTGCTCCCAATTTTAAGCACAGTGAAAAATGTATAAAATAATTTTTTCCCCATTTAAATGATTAATATCCTTTAACCAACGAAGACAAAATATGAAAAAAAAAAAAAAAAAAATAAATAAATAAATAAAATATGCCTGGATCTGAATTCGGTCTGTAAAAGATTAATACAACAATAGAAAGGAAATCGTTAAAAGAAACGGTGGGGGCGTTGATACTCAGAGTGTCCAAGAAATCTTCAGACGCAGTCATGATATTTTTTTCTTTTTCTCCCCCCCCTCCCCCCACACACAAAGGAAAGAGGCCGGAAAATATGTTACTGAATCCATTGTATAATTTTTGTACCGAATTACATTGCATCGGCAGAGACCGAATTGAAGAAGCCCCTTCCACGATGCTATGAGTGTATCCGTAACTGATAGTTATCATTTACTGATAGTGAAAGTCTTCAGATAAATAGCCGCGACTCTCCATTTGGTGCTAGCACTATAATAAATGAAGTGAGAATTTTTATACCTATATACGGTAGTCTCGGAACTTGGACCGATCAACCAATCAAAACACACTGCTTTCTCCCTGTTTTCTTAAAAGAAGGCCATTGCCTTCAAAAGGGGGTGGGGGACATCGATCAAGGAAGAGGTGTGCTTTTTGATAGGGAGGGAAACTCAAGCTTGCCAAGGAAAGGGGGCCTTTTGTGGGAGTGCTTAACATTCCATGATATGCACAATAAAAAAACCCATCCATCTTCTACTGTCCGAAATCGGAAAATAGTTTTCACCTCCAGCATTTACCCTGTCGGAAAAAAAGCAGTATTATTTCCGATAGTGATTCTAACATCGGAACGATTTCGTCGCAGCACAGAGACATGTTCTTTCAGCGTGGCTAACGAGATATGCGGGCTGTGGCACTGACATTTTACTTAGACCCCGTTGCACTCGAAGACTCAAGCGACCTAGGGGGTATGACCTAGTATGGCTATCTCGTACTAAGATAGTCGCACTCCCTTGGTCACATGACTTATCGAGTTCAAAGGAGTGTGACTAAAATGTCAGCACTCAGCTCTGCAGACTGTCTTTCTCGCCAGCCATGTCTTTCAGAATTGAAGTCATGAGTGGAGAAGGACTGATTTATCCACTCATGACGGGCGGATGAATCAGATCTTCCCTATATGATGATGAAAATATATATGATGTTATGGAAAGCTTTCCGATAACATCGTGGTAGGATCTTAGGACTGGAATCCAAGCTGAAGAACACTTCCATTTCATAAATGTAAACACATTAATATTTTTCGCATTAAAGTTTATCTATCAGAAAGACTTTTAAAAAAGCCACACGGTCATGTCATACTACCTAAACTCAAATCCGTTAACCAAAGTAATTTAAAAATATTCCTTAAAAAACAAGCAAACAAATAAATAAATAACAGCGCATTGAAAAAACTGTTTTGTTGAATTTAATAAAATTTTGTTGTCACAATTTTGGATGAATAGTTTTCTAAATCCGCGATATTTTTCTTGTTATTTGGTTAATTTTTTTTTTTTTTTTTTTTTTTTTTGTTGATCTAATAAAATTATTTAGTTAAAATAGCACCCACTAAATCTAATAAATTCAACAAAGCTTTTATTTATTTTTATTTTTTTTTTTTTTTTTTTTGTGCAGGTGATCCTTTTTTAAAAAATAGCTACAATGCCGCACTAAAAAGAAAAAGAAAAGACTTCTCTTTAAAAATTCTCTTTCTCAAGAATAATTTTGTGTATTTTATAAATAATTCTGTGTTTTTGAGTGTACACGAAATTTTGTACATCAAAGGTAAAAAAAAAAAAAAAAAAAAACTGCATTGAAATCTGTGAAATACACACACACACATATATATATAACTTCATTTAAAGATTTGGAAAATTTATGATTAAAAAAACTTTCCTTATGTTATATAGGATAAATTCAGACTTGATAATAGCTTTTTTTTTTAATTAAAAAAAATTCTCACATATGCTTTACAATATAGTCCCTTTTCCACTGTCCCTTGCTCAGCAATGCTAACATGCATCACCCCCTCCTCAGTTTTTAATCATCGGCAAGGCGCCCTCGGTGTAAGATTTTATTTGGTAAGTGCCCGAGGCGGTCCTTTTATATGTTTTGTGGGCCCCCTTCATTAGGAAAGCTCCATTCTGTACCTCCCTCTTTTCCTATTTTTGCGGCTCATTTGGTTTTCCTTTTGGCCTGTGTATGCGCGCGATCCAGAGTAATTGTGTTTAGTGTCGGGGTAATTTGGTTACCCCTGTTGTCGAGCAAGATTGGAAAAGTTTCCCCGCTTCTCCTCTCTGTAACAGATGAATTGGATCGATCGGCAGTCTTCGGATTTGCCGTGCGTTTATGTCGGGCGCGTCGTTACCGGATACCGGCACAATGCGCACAGTGTTTAACCCTTTCCCAATGCTGAAAAAAGGGCAGCCGTTGCCATCGCTCGACTTAACTACCAGTAAGATGGCGGACGATAGAAACGTTCATCGCGTGCCACAGATCGAGAGACACCTTTTTTGACGACAGCTGGCTGTGCCCGGCACAGCCAGCTGTAGTCAAAAAAGGGTGGGGGGGTGGGGTCCAACTTCTAGGTACGTTCCAGATTGTCAAAAATCAGTGATGAAAGAGCTCGTCTTCATTCGATGAAATTCATCAAAACTCGCCCCATCTAGTTCTCTAAGAATGCACTACACAGTACAATAGGAAGGAAAGTAACAGTTGTTCAGTTTTGAGAACAAGATGGTGTTTTATGTTCGCTTTCAGTTCGTTTTTGAAAGTTGAGGAAAACGAGAAAAAAAAAAAAATTCTTAACTTCTGCAATTCTTAATTTCTGCATTTGTGTTTATATCTTCTTTTTGTACTTACATACATATTTTTCATAAGTTGATCTATTAGGTAAGGTGCTTATACCTGTGACTGCAAGAGAAACATATCTTTATTCTGCATGAATCTGCAATTGAAGATTTAAGAGCTGCTCTTGCTTAATTAAAGATAATAACTTTGAATCTGTTGACTTATGTCAGTCTGTACGTTGGTCCCTTTTTTTTTTTTTTCAATGCCAAGCCTTCCGATTTAAATAATGTACATAAACGCATTAGCCAAATGACTTGTCATTTAGTACTTGGTGCTTCCATCTTTTGATTTGTATAGAGAGCATTTACTTGTCTTTGTTTCTGATTTCAAATTGAATTCTTTCATAATTTGTAGCGTTGTCAGTCATCTGCTTTCCCTATTTTTCTTCACAATCCGATTTAATTTTCTTTGATCACGTTTGGTCATTTTCTTGAGTCTGTGTCCCCTTGATGTTGAAGCTTTTTTGCTATCTTCATTTAAATGTTGTTTCTCATTACTCTTTTATTTGATATTTTAAGTTAATTTGAAATGTCAGATACTTTTATGCCATTTTGTCGCATAGACACAATCTGCTCTCTTTTAAAGTCCCGAACAGCTTTCATTGATGACATCTGAAAACAAAAACAACCAATTTTACAAAGTTCAAACAATCTTAAATTTGAATATTAGTGTCGTTTACTTTGACAGTTATTTTAGAGAAAAAGATTAGTGGATGTTTTCTGTAATTACAATTTAAGGGGAAAAATAATCATAAAAAGTGGTAGGTGACAAGTAATTTGGTCACTACCAATTAATACTTATTAAGATAATCTGCCATTACGTACCCTTTAGATATATCAGGTTGTAACGAAAGTTCTCCGCCAAATCTGCTTGAATCAGCTCATGCGGCACCCAGCGATTGAACTTGTACATGAAGTTTATGTGATGCAGAGCATGGCTAATGGGCATGGCATTAATGTCTAACTATTTAGCTAGCCCTCAAGTGGTTAAATACTGATCTTCTTCCACAAGTTCTCGCAGGTGGCCCTCAGTAAGCAGGCCAGAGAGCTATGCTCCTTGAATGCCATAGACCCTGTTTTTTAACTGTCAGTACCAAACCTTCACAGTGCCATATGATACAACATTAGAATCTAAATTACACAGATAATTCTTTGACATTCTGTAGCACTTTTTGCAACAGAACTGGAAGTAAATGATGGTTCTAATCCAGTAACGTGATAGTTCCATTTAAGACACCCTATATTTAATGATAACGATATTTTTTAACAACACAGTGTTCTAAAGTAAGTATCTTTCTTTCAAATGACGATTATCGTTTGACAAAATATGAGCAAACACACGAACGTGAACTGTTTGCAGGCGATATTTGTGGTGGCGGGAAACTTTCGTTACAACCTAATAGAACTTCTTAGAAATGAAAGCAGTGATAATTCTGTTCACTTTTTAGTCTTAACAATACCTATATTGTCTTACAATAGTTTTATGATAAAAAAAAATTTCAATTTTAAAGTAAATAGTTTCAAACACTTTTCATCCAGTTTACGCAAGTCTGGTTTTAGAAACATTATCAATAATCATTGTAGCAAGATTAAATATCTATGTTCTAAACAGTTTAAAGCCACCCATTATGAACTTTTATTTCAATCCGCCACTAAATATAACTAACCATCTAAATTTCTAAAGTCTGTTATACATACCCTATCTAAATATTCTTTTTTCCCACTGATTTTCGTGAATTTTAATTTCAACCTTGTAAAAAGTTACTTTAGATCATACCTTGATAAAAATTAAATGGTGCGCTAAGCGCTTCAGGGTCCTAACGAGTTAGCTTCGCCACATTATGCGGACTTCACCCCCTATTTGAATTTAAATCAGAAATACCATTCCATTGATTGATGAAATCATTTATATCAGTGAAAATAATCTTATAGAGCTTTTCAGCACCTACTTTTCTGTACCGTGCCATATTTCACATAGGAATAATTGCAAGACAGTAAGAAGTCCCGACTTGTTTTGCTGTCTCGCGTTTGCGGTTACAGTAAGACGACTTCTCGAATATTTGAGCTAAAACGAGAATAGCCTTAAGTCTCATCTTCTGGTCTAAAAAAAATATTTTTCCTGGCTATAATTGGAAGCGTATCTCACATAATCAGGGGTACCATGGCATTTTTTTAGCAGCGAAATTTAATCGGATAAGTGTGTCACTTCAAAATAGGGCGACGTTCATGTGATTACGAGGTCACGGTACGCCACTCGAAAACCAATCATCAAGTTACCGCGACGTCATCGTAAAGTTGGGAGTGACGCAGCCAACAATAGTCATATTGCATTCTTTTACTAGGTTCGGTCATCTGTCCTCCTGACGTACACCGAAGATCCATTACATGACCACTCTCCTTCCATAGCAGTGGGCTCGCCCAGCAACAAAACCACTGCGTGTGCGCGGCTGATGCTCGAGTATATAAAGCGCCTATGCATTGTCTTTCCAAACATAGGGTGATTTGCGACAAGGAAAAGCAGCTGATTTCTCGGACATCGACAAAGGTAAAATCGTTATGGCTTGGCAACTGGGAACATCAATATCAGAAACGGCGCGTTCAGTGGGCTGCTCACGTGTAGTTTGTGAGCACATATCGAAAGTGGTGTACGGATGGTGCAACAACAAGTCGCTAGATTGCAGTATGTCGTCTACTGCGCATAGATTCCAGACTAGAGAGGAGACTGCTAGGCATTGTTCGCCGTGACCGAAGAGCTACAACTGCCAAAATCACCACCAGTTACAACAGTGGCGATCCTGACAGGGTTTCTCAAAACACTGTGCAGCGTACATTGCTGCTTATGGGCCTACGCAGCAGGAGGCCGAAGTTTGTCCCTGTACTGAAGGCACGTCATCGCCAGCTGCGTCTGCAATGGGCCCAGAATCGGAATTGGAGATTAGAAGAATGGAATAAAGTTGCATGATCCGACGAATTACGTTTTCTGATCCATCACATGGACGGGCGTGTGCGAATACGCCGATTTCCAAAGGGAACCCTAGCTCCCGGATGCACTGTTGGACGGAGAGAAGCCAGAGGGGGGTGTTATGGTATGGACAATGTTTTCATGGAGAATATTAAGACCCATAATCCCCATAGAACAATTCATAGCGTTGCTACGTGAACATCGTTGCAGACAAGGTTCACTCATTCAAGACAACAGTATTTCCGGCGGGGGATGGTGTTTACCAACAGGATAATACGCCATGTCTTAAGGGTCGAATCGCCAGGGATTGGTCCGAGGAATATTCCAGTGACTTTCAAGTCCAGCCTTAGCCTCCAAACTCACATGACATTAATCCAATAGAGCATTTATGGTTCCACCTAGAAAACCACCCAGTACTGTTACGCTACCCCTTTGAATTTTCGGGAATTGTAGGACCAGTTGGTGAGCGCTTGGTACCAGATACCTCAGACTACCCAGTCAATGTCTCGACAGGTGCTGGCAATTTTGAGGGCTAAAAGTGATTATTAACACACTGGGAAAAAAAAAGTTATCTCGTATAAATAAAAATTTTGTTAAATAACAAAATTTTCAGGTTGAAATAGCGCCAACCAAATTTTTGTTAAATTAACAAAATAGTTTTGTTAAAATAATTTGGTTATTTCGACAAAATACTTTGTCAATTTAACCAAACAATTTGGTTAAAATAAACAAATATTTTGTTAATTCAACCAAACTATTTGTTTAAGTGGTTTATTTGGTTAAAATCAACCAAATTATTTGGTCGAATCAACAAAATTTCTTTGTTAATTTGTGTGTTCATGGGTCATTTACAAAATTATTTTGTTGAATTCGTTATGTTACTTTTTAAAGTTGGTTAAAAATTTCAGAGATAAGGCGAATTAATTTATTTATTCATGAAAATTTTCATTTTTACTTTCCGAACATGTACCATGTTAGGAAAGTATTGTAATCATGAAAAAATTCGACTTCGAGATTTTGGTGTATTTACACGTTTTGAGGTCTTTTGAATTCATTTATGCTGTTTTTACGAGATGTATGTGTGTATGTGTTTGTGTGTATGTGAGTGAACACGATAGCTTCTAAACGGGGCATTCGATTGAGCTCAAATTGGGTATATATATTATAAACCACCGGCGCAAGACCGGTATTGATTTTAGTGTGTATAGGACTTATAGTTTTCCTACAGGGCTACGACAAAGACTTCTTTTACATTATAGCCTATGCAAGGAAATTCTGCCAATTAAGAAAAGAGTGCGTTTCTTGCTGGTGTGTACACGTGACAGTCGGCGCAAAAGGGCTAACCTAGTTTTTTTATATGCTCTCTTTTATTGGAATACCAACAATCGGTACTTTTTTTTATTAATTTACATATTTCAATCTTTTTTATTTATTTTTACATTTTTTGTTTGCTTTCTAGGGTGTTGGAGACTATTATGATCCCGGAAAACCCAGGAAAGTTTTCCCAAAACGCTCATGAATTTTTTTTTTTTTTTTTTTTTTTTTTTACTTTTAATATTTTAACGGCAATGTTGTTTCTTACATCGGCAAATCATGGGCTAAGAAACTAACTTCACGCTTACTGTTACACTTCTCTTAGTGCGATTTCCTTCACCGGCAATGTGTCTTTCCAGCATCGATAGTCGGGCAGCAGGGAAAAAACGAAATGTATAACGCCATCATTTGTGAGTTTTATGGTGTGTTATGGCAAACCTACACGAAGAGTACCTGCCTGGAAGTACCAGGGTGGTTATAAAATAAGTATCTCTATTTAGAGCTGTCTGTAGCTTGAATCAATAATTCGAATAATACCAAAATCGATACTCTTGCTAATCGAGAGGAGGGAAGAAATATCGAATAATAAAAGAATTAGTTACAGTAATCGTGGACAGGTGGCGCTTTTGAATGCATAATGTGTAATACAAGAATTAGGAATGAAAACGTAAAACCGGATGGCATACCTAATTTATAGGAAAATGTTGAAGATAATGTGATATCCTCAATTGCACTGGCTATTTCTTATTGTATGGGGAGAGGTACAAGTTTTTTAGCCCCCCCCCCCTAAATTCACGTAAAGCAGCTGAAGCGCTTGAGCTATTAACGTAGAGTAGTTTTTAAAACCAAAGCTTGATCTGGCAAACTAAGAGGCATCTCGTACCACGTTACTGGCAGAAATGACCGCTCCTTGATCTTTTTAAGGATTACAACGGAGTTTGCACTGGAAACGCCACCTATCGGCGATTGTTGCAACTATTTTTTTTTTAATTATTCCATTCTTCTTCCCCCTTCTCGATTAGTAGGTGTATCGATTGGACTATTTCTTCAAGCTACAGGCAGCTCCAAATAGAGATACTTATTTCATATCCGTCCGGCAGTTCCGATTGCCTCGTTCATTCCTGTTTCTCGTTAAATCAGGGCACGTTATAAACGAGTTCGACTGCATCACTGGGCACATTTGTTTCCTGTGATAGCGGTCATTTTCCGAAGAATGTCTCTGAAGAAAACGTTTCCTCCTTCTGTTAACCCTTTGAGGCGAACCCTTTCCCAATGCTGAAAAAAGGGCAGGCGTTGCCATCGCTCGACTTAACTACCAGCAAGATGGCGGACGATCGAAACGTTCATCGCGTGCCACAGATCTAGAGACCCTTTTTTTGACGCGGCACAGCCAGCTGTCGACAAAAAAGGGTTTCTAGATCTGTGGCACGCGATGAACTTTCGATCGTCCGCCATCTTGCTGGTAGTTAAGTCGAGCGATGGCAACGCCTGCCCTTTTTTCAGCATTGACAATCTATCCAGCTGTTCTCGCATTCTTCCATTTTTCGGCAGATGTCAGTGCTGTTAAAAATAATCGTGACCATTTTTTTTCCGGGAAATGACGTGCTAAAAAAGTAAAGGATGGCTATGTCACCCGCGGCTATGGGCTATGTCACCCGCAACTATACTTTATAGAAATCAAATCTATCCTTCGTGAGTGGCAACAGTCAAAACGTCAGAGTTTGGCGTTCCCGGAGCGGACACACTGCGCGTTAAAGGGTTAAGAATCATCGCCTCAGCTCTCTTTCTCGCTCTGGTGCTCTGTCTTTCCATTTATTGTCTGGTGGTGGTGGTGTGTGTGTGTTCGGAGACATTTTCGTTCGAACAACTCCCTCTCGCTCGCAACAGATCCCATTCATCTTGCTCCTACGGCCTAGGGGCATTCCCGTCAGAATAGTACTTTTACTTCGACAGCAGCAGTATCGATCGAGAGCAAAAGCTATTGAGTACACGGCAAATAAAATACACATTTCGCCATACGATTGCACTGGTAGGGAGGAGCAGCAGTGAAGCTGATGCCAACTTAGAAGAATGGTGAGCTACTTTCATATGCAAAGCATTCAGCCATGTTTGCAGCCGGTAGCGTTATTTTCGTACGCGTCACCACCTATGACGGTTCTTGGACGCGTTTTGCAACACCCCCTCCTTCGCCCCCCTTTTACAATATTTCATAAATCAACGGGCAAGTATGATAAAAAAAATTAAAATAAATTAGTGCATTATTTGCTTTAACCTGTTCATTTTCCTTTAAAAACGTGCCCATCGTTGCTTTCTGACATGGATCTCATTTCATACCTCATTTTATGAATAACTCGTAATGGAGATGGGGAAAGAGAACACATATTTATATGCTTTTATCTTACCAAAAAATGGCGACTGCAACGAGATTTCGCAATTCTTTAGAATAGATTGTAGGGCAACGCTTCAATTTTCTTACGTTAATGTTTTTGCGACTGGGATGTCCTTCGACAAAATGCGTCAGGTTAAAAATGTTCGTGGCTGACGTGATATACAGGCTGCGATGCTGACATTTTGCACTCAAAAAGTCACGTGACCAAGGGTGTGTGACCATCTTAGTACAAGATAGCCATACTAAATAGGTCACACCCCATAGGTCGCATTCATAACTTGGAATAGAACTGATAGAAGTGCGCATACATATTATACCGGCTTTGCGTATAAACATTTTCAATATTTATTTCCCTGCTGACTAACTATCCATGCTAGAAAAACGCATTGCCGGTGAAGGAACTGGACCCCTTAGAAATGTAACAACACGTGTAAAATTTATTTGTGAGCCGATGATGCCAGTTAGTGGCGGATTAATGCAAGTTTGTTGGGGGGGGGGGTTAGTTAGAAGATTGACATATACATCCATTTTATGGAAGTAAAATAAATATTTACTTGCGTTTTTGAAGACAAGAAGTTTCTCTATTCTTCAGGATCAGAATAGTCATTAACTTCCTGAAAAGCAAACACAAAATAAATAAATAAATAAAAATATTTAAAAAGTGCAAGATTGTTGATACTTCAACGAACGAAAAAGTATAAGAAAATTAGATTAAATCAAAAAAATAAATAAAGGGGGAAAAGAAAAAAAATGATGGAGTGGAAGCAAATTACAATTATCGAAAAGAAATTTAAGTAAAGTATAATAATAAGAAAAGAATAAAGTTAAAGCAGGAATTGTAAAGTCAACCCACAAAAGTATAAATGTAGGACTTTCATTTTTTGTGCAAAGTTATTTAATTCTTCTTAATTCCAGTTTTTACATCGTATCGCACACGATACTTGGCTGTGTAAATTTTCTAAAAAAGTTAATAAAATAAATTCAATTAAAATAAAAAATGTTTTCTCAGATTTTTTCAGTTTGGCTACATAAAGAATAAATACAATCAAACTTGAGGAAAATTCATGAACTTAGAAAAATAACTTTAGAAAATATTGGATTTTGAAGCTAATATAGCACTATAGCGTTGAACATTAAAAAAATGAATGAATGAATGAATAGTTACTCCCACTTAGGTTAAAAGATTTAAATTAGAGGAAGTGCATATTAGTTATCTCTGGTGCATGCGTTGTATCAAGTAAGCAGTATTTAAGTGAAAATAGTCGATATTCACTTTATCGAGGCGTAAATTCACAACTTTTTACTCTTATTATACTAACAGTCAGACTGAACACTTACTCCTTTAGAAGTTGGCCACTTTGACTCCATCTCACTCCTTATGAATGATTATTGTAATTCTAATCGAAAGGACCGGTTGTAAAACGCATTAGCAATAAATAATCATCGGATAATTCATGAGGAAGTTATGCCTGAGCTTATTCGAATGAGCTCAATTAGGGGGGGAAATGTAAATTTAGAAACTATTCATGCGACCGCAGCAGATGGCCTCTGATGTTTGCAAAAAACTGGAGAAGATTTTTATTTGTCATTTTAAATTTAGCAACAGTCCTTGGTTCCAAGTACATGACCATTCAGCTTTATAATGCTAATCACTCATTCTGATGTTAAAAATGGTCTCCCATCCATTTCCGCTTGCGTCTTAAATCGTGATCTACAAACGTTCTCGTGTTAAAAATCATTACAAGTTGAAAAATGCCATCATGGCCCAATAATTGGAGAAATCATTCTCAATCAAGCCACACGGCTTTGTACTGATTTCTGATTATTGCATGATGCATAAATGTTCTCCCCCCCGATAAGTAGCAATTCTCCTTTTCTTTTTTTTTTTCTCAGATTAATAATCTGTTTTCCTCAGGCAGACGAATTTAATTACGATCGCAAGCAATTTAACGTGCTGGTTTTTATTTTCCAGAATATTGAAGGGATGTGTTCATGAAAGTGGCAATCATTTGGACAAGACTTTAAGCAAACCTTTCGTTCTGTTTTATGAAATTTGGATGTTAGCCTACAGTCAGTACAAATTAAAGATAATGAAGTGCTTATACCTTATATGCGTATCACTAAAAGATATTCACAGATTCACATGCCACATTCATTACTGATTTTCAATTATATTTATGAGCTAACATTCAATTTGTAACTTTTCCTAGATTTTTTCGACCCACCATAGGCGTGTGTATAAGACATCGAACATGGTAAGATTGCCAAATTGTGAAGGTCCTACGTTCGATCCTACGCGCGGCTGCCGATCTACTGGTCAGGAGTTCTGAGCGGATTTCTCCAGATATAACGTGAATACGCGGCAACAGAACCCATCAGAAACGCCTGCTCCCAAGCCCTCCCCCCCCCCCCTCTGAAGGCCTCTGAAGGCAGATACTTCCTGTATAGGCATACCATAACTGAAAGCATATACATCCTACATTTTTCCCTATCCGCTTATTCCAATGAGCACTAATTTAGCTCATTCATGCATCAACTTACTATGTGCTGGGTAAAATTGGTACAGTTAAAAATATACGTATATATATTTTTTTTAATGACGCTTTTTGAGTTAAAAGCATCCGCTGTTTAACCCTTTTCCAATGCTGAAAAAAGGGCAGCCGTTGCCATCGCCCGACTTAACTACCAGCAAGATGGCGGACGATCGAAACGTTCATCGCGTGACACAGATCTAGAGACCCTTTTTTGACCCTTTGTGCCCGGCACAGCCAGCTGCGTCAAAAGCGGCAGTCTCCCAGAGCGGGAAGACTGCGCGTTAAAGGGTTAAAAAAAAAGACACCGAAATTGTGCGTCTTATAAACAAAGCATTTCTGCATTAAAATGAATAGGAATGAATCAGGACTTTACGCATAAATGGCGTATAAATGTAAAAGTAGTATAAACGTTTTTTTCTGTACTTTCAAAAGGTCTTCTTTTTTTACATAACTCAAATATGCCAACTCCAGACGTCAAAAAGCAGTCGCCTAATTTCCGGCCAGCAATAAGCAGCTCGTCCTTATACGCTTGAACGGGGGGAAATGTATCTAACGATCTTTTAAGGAATTTTTTTTAATTAATAAATTTCAAGCAGTACCAAATTCATGAATCTTTTAAATAGAAGCATATGACTAAAATAAGTATGTTCTATAATACAGTAAAACCTCCCAAGCTGAACACCACCATAAGTTGGACACCTCTCTAAGCTAGACACATTCCTAGGAACAGAATGTGTCTTTCATATAGAAAGATACCTCTATAAGTTGACACCTCCGACAGTTTGTTCGTTTACCGGGAGAGGGTAGCTCACGTCACTGAATGTGTCGTTCAGTCTGACGTACGTCCGTCCCGGAGTTTCCTGCCACAATTTGGATCCTCATCAGAGGATGAACACTTTTTGAGGGAACTGCAGGCGTCCAACTTACGGAGGTTTCACTGTAAAAAAGAGAAAAAAAAATTAAAATGACGAGCTGCCACTGATTGTAACATTTTTGTTTTTATAGGTTTCAGGAGACCGAAAATTTCAAACAGAGATTTCCAAGCATTTGTAATTGAACAATTTTGTGATGAACTGATTAAGAAAAACTTCAAATTTTTAAATGAACTGCATTCTGCTCCCTCTACCTACCCCCACGCCACCCCCCCACTTAAGTGTGAGAAAACAGAAGGAAGAATTCCTGATAGAGAACAAACGTCCTTTCTCTCGAATATCGAACGACAGAGACGGCTAGCGAAATCAGAGGGGGCACGGTTCGAAACGAAACACTCTAATCTGCACCTTTCGGAAAGGAGGAGGAGGAGGCTTCGTTTGCAGCATGAATTTAAAATCTCTCCTGCTGCCTTTCGTACACACAATACGCGCGAGACTCTGCCAGATATCCCCCCCCCCCAGTTTATTTCTTTCTCTTCTCAAAACAGAAAGGGGGGAGGGAGGTGAGCATAGAAGTTCTATGGAGGTGAGGAAGGGGGGCAGGATATTTTTCACAGTGTATCCAGCTTCCTATTCCTTTATTCCTCGTGACGTCGAGAACAGTCAAGAAAGAAATAAAAGAACCGAACGAAAAGGTGGAACACACGAATATATCCTCGTTCCCTTCTTTTCCCCTCTTTTCGGCGTATCCTCACACCTCTCTAAGTGACCTTCTCTCTTGCGGAGACATTCCAGGAGCAGTGCGACCTCGGACGCTGATTGGCACTCACGAGTGTGATTGGCAGTGTTGCCATAGTGACGCCTATTCTTGACTCCACCCACGAGATGCAATGATCCACCAATGAGAGGGCGTTCGGGGCCCGTGTCGGCTCGAGACACCTATCGATAGCCTCCGCCCGCCCCAGAGTTTAGCACTAATAGTTGTGAGATGGGTGGAAGGTTGCCAGCGTTTGGTGCATAATCTCCCTTTTGGCTACTTTTGATTTAAGTTGTGTTAAGTTCAGTATTGGGTAGAGTTATGCATAATAGGCTGCTGTAGCGTCGGGGATAGAAGGGGGAATGCGCCCCCCAACTTAAAAAAAATAATAATCTTTTGGTTTAAAACATCTGATGTAAAATTTAAGCGGAACTTCCATTTTCAACTCTTGAATTTGATACATGAACCCTCAAAAAAAATTTTCGGTCACGCTGCAGCCAAAATTTTATTATTCCTATTCAACAGATTTTAAAATTGGAAACCCTTGCAAAATGCTATTTCCGTCAAAAGTTTTACTTTAAAAGTTAAAAATTAACACGGAGAAAATAATAATAACATTAATTTGTGTACTAATAAAATTATTAATTATAATAGTTACGTTTTACGCTATATGCACCCTCCAAAAAAAGTATTCGAGCAAGAGAGAAATTTCCTATTTTAGATTTGCGAATAATAATTGAGTTTTTGAAAAACCAACACTTGATAAAAATATGGAAAGTCATATTTATCATAGCCTAATTCATAGGAAATTTCTCTCTAGCTTGAATACTTTTTTTGGAGGGTGTACATATAAACATAAGAAGATTTTGAAAGTGAAAATAAATAAATAAATGTTTATTATTATTATTAAAAAAAAAAATTATGGGAAATAAAAGTACACAAGGAGGATATCGTTTTATCCAGACATGCAGGCAAAAAACATTTCAAGGAGGTTTAGAGGGTGACTCAACTCATTGAACTCAGCAATATGAACAAACTGTAAAACAAAAATCCCACACTTATTTCACAAAATTATGTTTGTTTTAGCTTCACTATTACAGAAACTCATTTCATGTTGATATTTCCGCTTAAAACACGTACATTTTTTCTAGTGTAGCGTAGTTGTGACAGTTTATTTATGCATATTTTAAATTGTAAGCCATCATTTTTGCTAGTCTAATATCCTATTATGAGTTGTGTTTAAAAAAAAAATTGCTCTAAATACATTAAAACCTGTCTTAAACGAATAATAAAGCGAGGAAAACACTTGTACTGATACACTTGATACAGAGAAATTTATCGAGATCCGTGGCTCTGTCGCGTTACCTCAGTTGTTTCTGAGTTATTTATTTACGAGAAAGTATTTATTTATTTCAAAGTACATATTTTCACCACACAATATTTGGACGAACAACCAGGGGATAGATTGGGAATCGAACCCACGACCGTGCGCTTGGCGGGGATTAGCGTGGAGTAAGGAGGGCCTTTAACCTCCAAGGCACCGGATCCCCGAGAGAGGGAAACATTCTCTCACTAAATCCAACAAGAGAGTACGGCGAGATATTAGAAAATGCATCCGTTGAAGATTTTGGTTTATTAAGCGGTCCATTTAAAGCAGATTTTATTCTGCTAAAAATAATCGTTAAAACAAGTGTTAATACAATTTTTACTATAACACCCTTTATTTTCGCTTGGGGCAAGAGTAAACTTAGCCCATGTAATCACAAGGTCATCGAGTAAGTTAATGCAGTGGAACCTCTCAAGTTGGACACAGCCATAATAGAAACGTATCCATAGCATGGAAATACACCTCTATAAGTCGGACACCTCTGAAAGTTGGACACTTTTTAAGGGAACCACAGGTGTCCAAGTTACGGAGGTTTCACTGTAATAATAATAATAATAAAGCGTAACTTGGGAAATTTGAAAATTTTATCTATCTGGAGAGAGAATAATTCAGTATCTTCAAAAATAGACTCTTAAAAAAATAAATTAATGAATTTTGTAACATTTTAAATAATATAGAAAGAACTACGGAAAGTGTAATGATAACTAAGATAATAAATAAGTAAGTAATTAAAAAGAATAATAAGTGTGATTTTCTACAAGTGCATTCATTATACGTATTTTAGTAAGAGCAAATTTATAAATATTTATTCTTTCGCACTATTAAAAAAAGAGTTTTTTTATGGATAGAATGAAAAAGCCTTCATTAATGCACAGCTGAGCATCGAAAAATAGCCATCTTTTTAGCGTTCAGGCATCTTTCGTTTCCACACCTGTTAAGTTTTGGCGAACGGCTTCCCGCATCCTTGGCGCAGAGCCGGGGCTATCGCCGTCGCTTTTTGCGGCAACCCTTGGCAGCGGTGTATGCACGAGGGGACGCGGTGCTAAAAGAGGATCGAACACCTCCTCACTTACTACTGAGGCGAGGGAGTTGCGGCGACCGGCCATACGACACCCTGCGCACACTGATCTATAGCATCGCTGCCCTTGCATCGCTCTCTGGCATCATAGATGGGGGAGGGCACTGCTTCGAGGATCGTCTGTTCTTGCCCCCACTGATGCCCAAGCTCCCCTAGCTTCAGGGGCGGAAAAATTTAGAGGACTGTCGCTATTTTTGTTCTCGTCTTTTTTTTTGTTTGTTTGTTTGTGCGCGTGTGTGCATTGATCAGACTGGACGCAAGTTTTTGTTTACTTATTTTTTCAACTGCCATAAAAGAAAAAAAATTTCCAGAAGAGAGTTTCGACGGGATCGCTTTCAATCTCTTCCCCCTTCTTCTCGACAGTGTTTTTTTCCATCATCGGCCCAGCGTCGGTGCGAAGCGGGAAAACAAGACTCCTCTCTCCCCTACGACGGCCATAAAACTGGATGCCTTGTTCGCCGATCCGATCGCTAGTCCGGCCCACCAGACTGGACGGCACGAGAGCCTCAAAGCCTTGAGGGACGCCCTGGGGCCCCTCGAAAGTCGGGCCCCCACGGACCCGCACGACATCTCGAGGCTGACCATGGCCCTGGGCCTGGGTCCGGCGGCCGGCACCGGCCCTTCGCCGTACAGCCCCATGTTCGTCCTGCCCACCCTCAACTTCACGGTGTCGCAGGTGGCGGCGGTGTGCGAGACCCTGGAGGAGAGCGGCGACGTGGAGCGCCTGGGCCGCTTCCTGTGGTCCCTGCCCGTCGCGCACCCCAACTGCGGCGAGCTGAGCCGCAACGAGTCCGTGCTGAGGGCCCGGGCCCTGGTGGCCTTCCACGCCGGGGCCTTCAGGGAACTGTACGGCATCCTGGAGTCGCACCGCTTCGGGAAGGCGTCCCACGCCAAGCTACAGGCTATGTGGCTGGAGGCGCACTACCAGGAGGCCGAGAAGCTCAGGGGCCGCCCCCTGGGGCCCGTCGACAAGTACCGGGTGCGAAAGAAGTACCCGCTGCCCAGGACCATATGGGACGGCGAGCAGAAGACGCACTGCTTCAAGGAACGGACTCGGTCCCTCCTCAGGGAGTGGTACCTGCAGGACCCTTACCCCAACCCGACCAAGAAGAGGGAGCTGGCACAGGCGACGGGACTCACCCCCACGCAGGTCGGGAACTGGTTCAAGAACAGGAGGCAGAGGGACAGGGCGGCCGCAGCCAAGAACAGGTAAGCTCCTCCTTCGTACTTTTTAAAAAAACAGAAGTCCGAAATGAGCGGCACTCCAAGGTGGGGGCGCTTAGCCCCCACCACTCAACTCCATGTTCGAGCCATTCGGTCTCATCCTTTAAAAAAGACGCATCAGCGGAGAAGACTCTCCTTCTTTGACCGATGGTGTTTCCCCGAATGTTTTCTTTGAGTGGGAGCGAACGGGTTAAACATGGGTTCAGTGTTAAATATGAAATAATTTAAGAAAAGGAGGGGGATGGGACCAGTCCCTGACAGTATGCTTCGTCCAACTTATAGCTTGTTCCGCGAAACTTTCATGGATTCGCCAACGAAATGGTATTTATAATCCGGCTGATGATTGTGACATCAATCTCGTCGAGAACAAACAGATCGCCAGGCGGGACCGATTTGCAGAGATAGAGGCCCAGGGCAAAACCTTCATTGTGGGGCATCCTCTTACGAAAACTTTCTTATACAAGGTATCTTCCATATCACACCATACAAAGAAGGGTGTTATAACGGCATAATAATGGTTATTTACTCAAGAAGTCCAATAGTTCGATGAGAATAATAATATTTCAATTAGTATATTTTTTAGTTTACGATCGTTAATTTCATTCCATATTTTTCAAGGAACATGTTCCACACTATTTTTGTGTTTATTTTCCTAATGTATTCTATCATAGTATTTATTTATAGTGAGATAGATCTTTACTTCACTCCTCTTAGGAACCTATTTCTTTTTATCTGTTCCAATTGTAAATCAGCTGTGCGGAAAAAACACTCAAAATACTATCAGCGTAGATCACTGCATAGGCCATAATGATAAGTTTGCGCTGAATAATTGCATGAGACCAACAGTTTAGCTAAAGAAAATTGCGGATATAATGCCACAGCTATGAAATAGTAACAATTATTATTACCATTATTTTCTATAAAATAAGTTTATCTGTCTCTTATTTGAAATTAATATCAAAATTTGCAAATTCTTAAAATTAAAAGATCATTTTGGGGGCCCGTGCGCTTGCCCCTCATGCCCTGCCGGAAATCAATTCATGATCACCAGCCTCGTGGCTAAGAAAATATTTCGGTGAAATTTTGCTGCGAGTGAATGGTTAATACAGCAAAATAATGATTGAATGTATTCTATCTTCACAACCGTAATCTGTTCTTTTCAATGTAAGCATCGTTATGTCTTCTACATGTCTTCCAATAGTATATTCCAGCGAACGTTACCGTCATCTCAAAGAGTCCAGAGATATCCCGAGAGCAAAGAGTTCAAAAAGCATTTCAAGTACATAAAAAATAATTTTTAAGGTGTAATGTTTTACTTTGAAACCAATGAAGAAAACTCAATGATACTTGTCATCAAAAATAAAATAATATATAAATCGTTATATTGTAAAGGAAATGTCTGTGTTACTGACGGCTGTTATTAAGATAGCATTAAGAGCTGATAGTTCAAACTAGGGGTAGCACCTAGCAGGGGCGTAGCCAGGGGGGGGGATATCGGGATATATCCCCCCCCCCGAAATTTTTGGATTAGTGATGAAATTCCGTCTATTTATGCACATATAAGTTCATATCCCCCTCCGAAAAATTTTCCAGGCGCATATCCCCCTCCCCCCCCCCCCGGAAAATTTTTCCTGGCTACGCGCCTGGCACTTAGGGTTGAAAATAGGGAAACGAGTATCAAATTTTTGCTGTAAAATAAGGATTCATAAGAATGAAATATAATGATGTGTTTCTTTTTCAATACATCTTATACAGCTTTTTTTAAGACTTTTAATACTAAAATTTAAAAAAAGAAACAAATTTTTAAAATTTTATAAAATTAATATTCGTTTATTGTGTTGTATTAAAAAGTGGTAATTCATTTACTGTGTCAATTAATGTAACAGTAAGTTATATTTATTGTTCACAAAAAATTATTAGTTAAGTTTATCTCGAATGATTGTTATATTTATTAGAAGCAGTCAATGTTTTTTATTAATTTAAATTTTAAACAAAAATCAGCGCTGATATTTAAAAGCGACAGTTTGAATTTTACATATTTTTGGGGAATTTCTAAAGAAATGCTTGAATAATTGATGCAACTGCTCGAGCTTAAACATTTGAACTCAGTTTTCCAGAGAATATTTCTTTACTAATCTGTTTCGGAGACAGAGCAAATCATTGAATTGCATTTTTCCTTTTTCTTGTATTACCCTATAGAAAGCAGAAATTCAATAATAATTTGTACAAAATGTTTATATCTTATGAGAAATATTTATATAGATTTTGATAGGAAGAAAGTGCAACAATTCACTGAAATAGATATAAATGTGTGTTTAAAAAAAATAATTCCTCCCCCCCCCCTCCTCAACAAAAGAAAGAAAAAGAAAAGAAAGAAAATGCTTTTCTTTGAATAATTTGAGTGCGTAGTGTTTAAAACTAATATTAACATGGAAGAAAAGTGGAAGTAAAGAACATCATAGGGAAGAAAAGTTGGGGGGAGGGATGAAATTAAATAGATATATGAACGTATGAAGTAAATATTCTATTTATTTCACACGAAAAATATTCATATTTTGATCTATATTTAATTTTTACTTAGTTATTACATAAACTTTTTAAAGATATTCTAGTTGCATGCATTGAAAATTTAGCAAAATATCTTGGAGCATCGTTTGAACGTTTCTCGGCATTCGTTATATTTTAGAGAGGCTTCTATTCATCCCTAATTCACACGAAAGTATGAACGTTTTGCTCATGCCTCTCTCTTTATCTTCAACTCCTTTCGTTTTTAATCAAACATATAATTTTCTAGAGTTGAAATTTTCAACTCGGCTACTCATTATTAGTGAACATTGAAATTAATTTGAACTAAAATTTGACATTGCAATAAATTGCATTAATTATGTTGTGGTTTAAAAATGTAGCATCGCGCTATATCAAGAACATCGTATATCACAGAATCCAAGAACATTTCATTTCATGAGGTGATAGTTTTAAAAACTGTTGTGTATAGTTTTTTGATATCATCCAGATGCAGATTTAAACAGCACTGAGTTACATTTAAGGCGTTCCCAGCCTTGGTACGGCAAGCTGAAGAGAGTTTTCGTTTTAGTGATGTTTTATACTTATTCTTGATTTTTTCAGTACTTTCGTAATAGTTAAGTTTTGGATGGTATATAAAAACTTTTGTACGAATTAAAGCTGTTTTAGTTTTAGGGTCATGTGCACAAAGAAATGTTATCAGGAATTAAAACAAAAGAACATAGTTTAAGAAACACATTTAGATCTTGATTGAAGTTGATTAGATACGTATTAAACTTACACCAATCTGGATTATTTTATTTTTTATAAATATGAATTTTACAAAATAGTTTATTGCATTTGTAAATAAAAATGAGAACAGCCTTAAAAACAAAGATTTGTAGTAAGTAATTCACAGAAATAATAAAAGAAATTTTTGTGCAACCTAATTTAGTTTTTTTTTTTTTTTTTTTTTGTAAGTAGAATGACGAAACATTGCTGAAATAAGTAGCACTGACTTTGTTTCTTATTAGTGAAATCGGATATTTTAGCTCTTTAAGAAAGAAAGAAAAAATTAGTCATCTATGTGATCGTACAGTGGCGTAGCGAAGGGAGGGGATAGTGGGGTGGGGGTCACAACCCACCATGAGGAACTTTTTGCCATACAAAATGTACATTCTTCACTCCCTTATGACACACACGTATGTATGTAAGTTGCATTAGTCGTAACCCTCCCCCCATGAAAGATTTCTGGCTACGTCACTGGATCGTAATATAGTTTTATGATTAAATAAGTAAATAAATAAATAAAGACAGAGTAACTGTGACTGTATTCTGAAGGGCTGTATGTTTGTGAGCCTGCTTCATTCCTCGTAGAAGGATCGGGGATTGAGAAGAGCGAAAACTAATTTTTTTTTCTCGGAAGAAATTTATGTTTTTTCATGAGAAAGATTTTTATCGGTTTATCAAAACCCCACAAGTTACCCCCCCCCTCCCCAATCCCCCGGATTCTTATGGATGTTCTGAACAAATCATTTTCTCCTGAAAGCAATAATGATTTGTTGGTATTATTTTGTTAAGTTGCGCTGATGCCAGGACGCTATTCTAATAAAAAAGATAAATTACCGAACACTGAACTCATTAAGTGAGAAGTACTCCTCTAGATGAGGGAGAACAACACAAGGGGAAGTCCTTAACTAAGTTATAAATTGATATTCATTTGAAATTGAAAATACAGTGTAAAGTTTTTTTTATTAGCTCAATCGATTTCTTGAGCCTTGTTTACTCTAGGGATGAAAATGATCTGTCTTTATGTAATTAGTAGTTAACTAAGTTCCAAACTGATACAAGAGATTGATATAAAGTTAAGTTCCAAATTGATACAAAGACAGCACAGAGAATTTTCTGTCCAAAATATCGGATACTGGTTGCGGAAAGTTAAACGTCCACCGCTTTCTCTGGAGGGTCATTTTCACCACCCTTAACTAACGAAAATACAGAGCGTTTTATGCTAACCGCCGATTTAAAACACCGAAGAAATGACGTCAGCGGAAGAAACTTGATCCGATCGTTTTCAGAAGGGCGTCATACATCTGAGACACGCATTCTGTGATTTTGCTGTTTCCAGTTGTTGGTCTGGTTAATCAGCGGCATTACGCTCGACGATCAAGCTTGAAACGATCGTTTAAGGCCTGAAATATATTGAAATTGGTGTGCTCCGTCTTGAATTATACGAGCGTTTACGCGCAGGCCGCTATTATGCACGAAACGACTCACAGAAAACGCCTCTCAGCTGAGTCGCTAATCTGTTTCGTTTTGAGGATAGAACTGGATCATAAATAAACTCTCCGGTAAGTTAATGGGGGTAATAAATACGCGAGAATTTCCATAAGCTTGAAGTTACAAGCTGCGAGGCTTAATAAGGCGATAATGTGCGCAATATGTGCAGATTTAAGGTCATGGCAAGCGCAATAGTGTTCTGATTATGGTTTTCGTATAATCACTTTGTGCAGATGAAGTTGGTTTGTTTTGCATCTTATCCTTCGTTCATTTTCTTGAAACTCTCATTGGAGGGTGGAGAGGAATGAGCTCTCGAACATTTTGAAAGACCAGCAAGCTATATCGAGAACTTTTAAAAAAATCCGGTCGTTTCTTCAACAACAACTTTCAACGCCTGTGTGTACTATGCACTCTTGCAGAGGCACATGGAATTCGTAAATATAGGATAATGCATCATTCATTCAGGAAAAATATTTAAAAACTATACATTTCCGATTTTTCCCTGTTTTTTTTTTTCTTAACTATTATTTAGTGACCGTTTGTAACTGTAACAGTACAAAGTATATAGTATTGTAAAAAGACATTTTAATTTTCTTGAAGCCTTTAACCTAGTTACTTTTTTTTTTTGTAAGCTGTTCAGAAGTTGTATTATACAAGGGCGGATTAAAGTGGACGGAGAGAGCGACCGCCCCCCCCCCCGAGACAAAAGAAACTAATGTAAAAGATCCCATTTTACTTCCATAAAATGGATGTATATGTCAATCTTCTAACTAACCGCCCCCACTGACTAACTAACCGCCCTCCACGACAAACTTGCATTAATCCGCCACTGGTATTATATCTATATAAAATAATAATTAGAATAACAAGGTTATGAACAATGTTACACAGTTTTCAAAGCAAATGCGGTATGTTCTGGATTATAGTGCAGTTTCTGTTGAGTATTCGAGATTCGTTTGCATTGCTGAAAGTCACATCCTATACGTTTACTGTCTTTACAGAATTGTAAAGTTAGAAAAAGGCTTTTCATAATCTTTATTGGGCTAAAAGTATTAATCTGAACAAAATCACCACCATATGACAGTGAATTAATTACCTTACACCTATGAATACGAAAATGAATAATAAAATCCTTGTTTTATTTTTCCGTTTAGCCAGAAAGCGGATCCACGTCATCTGATGTGATGTTTAGAGATGTTTTCCAATCGCCTGTTCGCAAACTGGTGCCTGTCCGCGAGACGTTACTACCAGTCCGCATAGATCAAATTTATTAAAAAATGATAACGAAAAAAAGCCATTATAACTAAAAATTAAGTTTTATAGCATTGTATTTAGTAATATACATGTCTATATAATATTTGTTATTTTAGCCTGACGCCGGTCCATGAAATATTTTAACCCTTTGACGGGCGGTAGTTGCGCCGTGAAACCACTTTATTTCAGCGCTTTCACTGCTAGTTGCCAAAAAAATGGTTCCAACGCTGAAAAAGTGAAGCCTTAGCCATTATCCACTTGGTCGTCTAGTCTATTCTATATACTGATGTGAAAATGCTTGGGCTTCAAAGAGAGTCATTTGAGCACTTTCTGAATTATGCGTCAAAATTTAGATTCCTATGAGAAAGTAGGGGATTTCTAAACAGTATAGTGAAAAAGTAATTACCATTTACATCGATTGATATTAAATCGCGGCTCGTGATTGAAAATTTTTAGTCTGTTATCAGGGCTAATGACGTCATTCAGTGTTATTGCTGAATAAAAATTTTCAATCCTAAAATTGTTAACTATCATTAAATATTAATCATGAATAATATATAAATTGTATTTTTTTTCTATCGCAGAAAAATTGTAGATTCAAATGTTGCAACACATCTCAGTATTTATGATAATATTTATTTATTTTTTCATTTTAACTGGTGGTGGGGAAACGTCTATTCAGCAAAATTTGGTAGGTGTTGTTTCGACCGAATAATTTCGTTGGCATTTAACAAAACTTTTGTTGAATTAACAAAATATTTCATTGAACTGACAAAAAACTTTGTAGATTCAATAAGAACTATTTCTTTGAAATAGTGTTAACCAAACCTTTGCTGAATCAGCAAAAAAATGTTTACAGTGCATTTGTAACGAGCTTTTCCCTTTTATTAATTTTCCCACAGAACAAGGACTATGTGCAATAAGCGTTATTACAGTGAAACCTCCGTAAGACGGACACATGCGGTTCCCTCAAAAAGTGTTCCAACTTTCAGTGGTATCTACTTATAATTCCTGTAATGTCATTTTATTTAGGGATGTAGCGGATATCCGGCAAGTATCCGGTATCCGGCTGATTTTTCATAGAGGTATATTTCTATGTTATGAACACGTTCCTTTCCCCAGAGAAGTGTCCATATTAGGGATGTGTCCAAGTTATGGGGGTGTCCATCTTCAGAGGCTCAACTGTGTAAATACGTGCTGACGGTTCGTAAGACAATTTCTGGTAGTGCGCTTATCTTCTATAAAATGAGCGATGAATACGTTCTTGATAGAAAGTAAAAAAAAATCTTTTACCACAAGACACGCGTGTCGGTGGTTAACAAATAGGTCGCCGCTGCCCATAATTGTGCGTTCATCACCCATTCTTTCGGGTATTAGGGCCAGCACGAAAGGACTTCATTGAAATCACCTCCTCGGACAGGCAAAATACGAAACAATCGTGGGAGTAGCAGCGCTCGTGATGCGGGATCCAAAATCGTTAAAACGCATCTAGTTGCTGCGACGCGGAACCTGGCTGAACAGCTGCGGCTTCAGCAAGGAGTCATTTTGTGCATTAGTTTAGGCAAAACTTGCGGAGTGCTAAGGGCAGGGCCGGCTACAAGGAATTGATTTCATCTAACTTGCCAAAACAACTTTTCACCAAACTCACAGCTAACTCCAATAGTTTTCGCTATTTTTTTTTTTTTTTTTTAACGCTAGGAATATATTAGTACTGGTTTCTTTCCCCATAATTTCATCACGAGAAAGAATTTTGAATGTGTTTTTGTAATATTTTTAAGAAACGATATTACTTATATGGATTTTCTTTTATTAAACTGGCAGTGATCATATCCAGATGCCTCTTCTGTCTTTTCATTTCCACCATAATGAGGGGTTTTGAATTTAAGTATCGAGCCCGTCAAAATGTTATTATGAAATGTCTTTAAAGTGATCGTTTTATGCAGGGGCGTAGCCAGAAATTTTTCATGGGGGGGGTTACGACTACTGCAAATCATATATATGTATACGTGTGTGTGATAATGTAGTGAAGAATATACATTTTGTATGACAAAAAATTTCTCATGGGGAGGGGGTTATGACCCCCTAACCCCCCCCCCCTTGGCTACGCCTGTGGTTTTATGCATACGTTTTTATCATGAGAATCAGAGGGAAGACGGAGAGGGTAGTAATAGCTCAGGTTATTGTGTTACATTGTGTGAAGGCAAACTTTTGCACTAGGACTATCTGCCAGGGGAGGGTGCTTTGGGCGGAGGGCGTTTTAAGTGGTCCTTTGAAAACGGGCTCCTTTTGTACTAATTCTGCGTTTGGGTAAAGTGTGTCTGATTTATGTGTCAAAGTGTTGGGATTCTGTATTTATCACCGAAGACTACCGTTTACATATATGTGCACTATATTTGCGATTACGAATGCCTTCTCGTTGGTCGTTCTCATGGGGCCCGAATATTCAGACATTCTTCCTGCTTATGATACAGATCTAAATTGTAGAGAGAATCTCTGGGCAACTGTGCATGCCACACAGGGACATAACCAGGGGGTCGGGGGGTTTCATCATATATACCCTCTATCGAAATTTTTGGATTAAGTAGCACAAGCTTTAAGTCATACAAAAAATTAATTCCGTTCATTTTCTCACGACTTATTTCATATCCTCCCCTTCGAAATATTTTCTTGGCTACGCTCTTGATAGCAAATTTGGTGACTGGAGCTCTTGCCCTCTCTTCGACACATAAATACACATCTGCACACAATTGTCAGTAATTTCGGATTTTTTTTCTCTCCCTTTTCTGTGTCTGTAAATAACAATTCCATGTTCACATTGTTTCAGGTATAGGTGTTGTTTACGGGTGATATCCTAGTGCACGATCTCAGTAAACTTTTATGGGGTGGGTGGATGGAAATTTTATAAGGATTTGTAGTCTCCAGGGATCTACTGACAGTCATCGTTATTATTAATGGCTCTCTGTTTAACGACGTTCTACTTAACGACGATCTCTGTTTAAAGGCGATATTTCACAGTTCCGTACCTTCCGGCGTAAAAACCGAATTTTATCTTTTGTTTGCAATGTAACTTAAAATAGTTATTTGTGAATAAAATAATATAATGATAAAAATAACATTTTTAAACTCGCCAATACGTTAAGAAATATATTGACTGTCCTGTCCTAAGCTAGCGTGAAGGGAAGAGGTTTTTTTTTTTTTTTGCAGAAATTCTTTTTAAGGGCGATATCTCTATTTAAGGACGACTTTTCACTGTTCCTTGAAAATCGTTAAACAGAGAGCCAACTGAACACACTGTCACATACTGTTGTAATGTCACATGACGAAATGTAACGTCACCAAAAAGTCACAGCCAACACGATTGCTGTTTAGGATAATTATTTCCAACAATATGCATTTTACTAATAATAGTAACTGTTTTAGTTTAGAAAGAAGTTGAATCAGTAAAAAAGTTGGGAATGCTTGTCGAAATGTCTCATTATCTTTCGTTTATCTCTTAACTAATTTTCTTGTTTGTGAAATTTAACTCAACTTTACGCAGATTTAAGTTCCGATCTTTTTCAGCAAATTATTTGAGAGTTACACAGAAGATAGGAAACACAATATGAAGAGGCAAAAAAACCTCAGTGTAGTTTTTTTTAAAGGACGCTTCTTTAAATTTAAGGAACAATCATCCTAATTAGCTCCATCCTTTTTATTTTTATAAATCTAACTTTAAATATCAGAATTAGAAATGCATCTGAAAGCTGTTGAACGTCTTAGAAAGATTTTGCTTTTCTGCATTAAAAAAAAAAAAAAAAAATTTTTTTTTAAGCTACTGGAAAAGATAAGAAAAAGAAATACTTGATGTTTTAGCTAATTTGTATGATTTCATGAATTGAATGAATGAAATGAATATTGCTTGTTCATTACAATGATTTAATTAATATTTTCTTTTTAAGCATATAATATGAACATAAGTCATAAAATGTAATTTACAGTGTTATAGAAAATACAATCAAATGTAGTTTTTGCAACATTTCATTCAATTTTCAAATATGAAAACCTAAAAAGAAGTAATTATGTTTTGTTTCCCTTTTAACAATTGAAGCGCCGTTGGGGTCGTTTTGACCCTTTTCCCATAATCTCTTGCTTTATTTCAATAGACAGTTTAACACCGCAAATAATTTTTCTACTTTTCCTAAAATTTTTCCCGGCGTGTTGTGACAAATTTTTACATTTCTATTTTAATTAGTAAAGTAAATAATTATAGAAATACCTAAAGCAGGTACCAGGGATCATTTTGACTCTCTCCTCCTGCTGTTCTAATGATTAATTACTGTAGAAATAATAACAAATGATAATTACCATCATCACTATTATTTGTTATTATTATTAAAATCCATCCTTCCAACATTACGAAATGTAAGAGCATTTGCTGTTAAAAGTAAAATAAGAAAATTATCGCTTCTGTGGGTTTTTCAGGATTATTCTTTAATTAAGGTAGATTATATATATATATATATATATATCCAATTAAGTATTATAACATTAATACCAGACAATGTTTTATGCAAAAAGTGAACAGTCCATATGATACTCAAAAAATTCACTAAAATATAAATTATATGCTAAAGCGTTGTAAATTTTGACGATTAAAATTTTTCTATAAGTTTTTATTATTCTATTTTTAGTATTATCTTAAGCAATCTAATAAGTGATTAACTATCTATTTGATGTTTAAAGTGAAATAATAAAAATACATTTCAAAATAGGTTAGAGTAAAGTTTTAGTAAAATATGTTCAATATCAGCGAAACATTTTAAGGAAGTTTTGTCAGTATTAAGAATGCTGAAAAATTGGATTTTTGGAAAGATTTTGCGTTTTATTGTCACAAAAAAAAAATGTCGCAAAATATTTTCTAAATGTACATTTGTATTAAGGTAATTAATAAAAAGTAAACTGAATATCAAATTAAATGAAAGCAAAGTATATAGTGGCTAACGTAACTGTGGAGACGGAATTTTAGAGAACATGAATAGTAAAAATGGCTCCTCGGTAAAAATAACCTTTTCAGCACAAGTAACTATTGAATTATTTTTAATTAACGTTCCTAATATACACTTTCTATTTCTGAATTGTATGGTCATAGTTTCGAAAGCATATGCAGCGAAATTTAATTTGGTTTTGAACTTTTCCTTGTCTTTTCACCCAAATATTAACAGTATTCTAAATTTCAAGTTTGTAGATCTGTGAGTCAGTAATGAAATAGCGAAACTTAGATGGCATCTATTTTCAGAACTATATTTATTAGAAACTAGTAATTTGGGTATTTAATTAAGTACTTTAGGTATAATCTCTTACGAAATTTTCAAGGTGTTGCTTGCATTTGTGACGTAGAAAATTGAAAAGTCTACAGAGCCTACGATTGCTTTGCTGTACTTTATTATCCTGTCTTCTCGTTTCCTTACATGTAAAACATATCGCCTCAGTGAAGAATATATTGATTAATAATATTTTTAATTTGTTTTGAGAAATAATTTCTCAGAAATAGTTTACATATTTTGCATAGTGTATTCGTAGGGCACACCTGAAAATGCCAATACTTTTATGTAAAACTCATTCAGTTTTTCATTCATTTATTTTTATTCATCAACGAATATTTTTTATTTTTATTAAGTCGATCGTCACATAGTATGCAATTTGTTGCAATTATGGTTTGATTCAACGTTGAATACTCTATGTGTATGTTTATATACAGTGTTATATATGAAAAAATATATTCTTTTCTTTTTCTTTTTTTTTTTTTTTTTTTTTTTTTTTTACTTCAACAAAGCTTTGTTGGCGCTATTTTAATCTGTAATAATTTTGTTACATTCAAGAAATATATATATATATATATATATATATATATATATATATATATATATATATATATATATTATTTTTTAAATAGCGTTTAATCCTTTATACGTTTTTAATTTATACAATTTATTTTTGTATTTATACCTTTGTTCTCTTACCTCACTTCACTGTAATTTAATGATAAAATATTTCGTTTTTAATGGCACAAGTAAATTTTAATTTCAAATACTACTTTCATTTTTTCCTCTCTCTCGGGAATTTTTGAAATTGAATTTAATTTAGAGCATTTGTTCAATTGATGCTATCATTAATATGCGATGACAATTTGTTTCGGAGTCATAGATGTTCATTAAGAATAAACAATACTTGCAAACAACCTTTTGTTTATGTTTAACAATGCATTTAGATATGTTTAACAATGACAAATATAATCAATATTGTTTTGTTATTCAATACAAGATTGAAACTGAAATAGGTTAAGAATATTCAAAATTTTCTTAACGAATGTTACCAATTGTGTATAGAATCATTATTTATTTCGTTTATATTAAAATAAACTAAAAAAAAAAAAAAAAAAAAAAAAAAAAGAGTTTAGTGAAATAAAGAAAGACATTGAAATGAATTGATTTTTTTTTTTCTTTTATTTGTTTCTTGATTCTGTTTAAGCAAATATTCGTTAATGTGTTCTTTAGATATGATACATATAAGGACTTAAAAAGGTGTTCTCGTGGTGTGCTAATATTTCACTTTTACACTTCCCGAACTGTAATATTACTATAAAAATTAATACCTGTCAATACAGAAAAAATAATCCATTAATCCTTATTTTGAAACAATGAGTATAAAAATTAAATCTGCCTGTAGCAATATTGACAGTATATTAACTGGTATCAATTTTAAGAGAGGGTCCCGCAGTGGTCTGGGCGCTAAACTCCGTTCCCATAAGAACACGGCAAGTGAAGCAGCATCCGGGTTGGCCAGTGCTTGGGAGGGTCATCTCCCTCTCGGCATGGGCTGCTGTGGAACCGGTGCGTGCACCAAGCTGGTGCACGTAGTCCATGGTCCTGGCCGGGAGCTGGTGCACGTAAAATCCGTCGTGGCGCCAATGTCCTCCAAGTTGTTAAACGATACCTCTGAGACTGCCGATTTCAGGTGGTGGTTGGTCCCTCATCTGGAATCTGTTCAAAATTAGTTATTAACAAGTAGAAGTCCAACCCCCTCGGGGGCTCTGGCACCCCTCTTTCCATGGATAGTGTCGTCTATCCATGGACACAACAACAACACAGCAATTTTAAAAGGGTATTTCTTTAGTATTTCAGTATTTTCCAAATTATTTTCTAGTTTTTTAACGATATAAAAAATGCACAATTTATTAACATTTCTGCGCCATACGACCATTTTAGCATTGGGAAATCTATCCATCTGTTCTCGCATTTTTCCATTTTTCAGCAGATGTCAGTGCTGTTAACAATAATCGTGACAATTTTTTTTACGGTAAATGACGTGCTAAAAAGTAAAGGATTCTCGTGGAGCTATGTCCCCCGCAACTATTTTTATAGAAATCAAATCTATTCTTCGTGACTGGCAACAGTGAGAACATCAGAGTTGGTTGTTCCCAGAGCGGGAACACTGTGCGTTAAAGGGTTAACAAGAATTGAATGATTAATCATACAAATTATTATGCACAGTGCCAAGACTATTTTAATTCATTTTACTGCTGAATCAGCTAAACACCTTGCCGTTGCAGCGAGTCATTTTTCCTATTCTGATCTTTACGGGGTCCAAAAACTCCCTTTTCTGCTCTATATTTACGTGTTTCGAATTGAATAATTACTCCCTTCTGTTCGAAAACACAACAACATGCTCCGCAGTGCTCATTGTTTATATTCTGATTCTCGAACATACATGTGCAGAGAGTGAAACCCCAGATCTCGGGACAAGATTACTCAAACAATGACTTGCGAAGCGTTCAGTTTTAAATGGCTTCCAAACGTGCGGTGTGGTTTCGAAACGTCGAGGAGAAAATGGCAGGAAATTAGCGGAGAGAAAACATCGTGCCGCCCGCGAGAGAAAGACAATTTTTCGGGGAAGGGCGCCGCCGCCTGAGATAGAAGTAGCGGGTTGCTACTCACTCGGGTAACGAGTCTCGGGGATGTTTTTCTGAATCATATGTACGTGCGAATAACTGTTAAATTACTGCACCAGGAGCGCGATCGCTTTAAAATTGTTCTGGGGGTTTTAAAGCCCCTTATTTCGAACAGAAGGGAAACTGTTTTTGAATAGTCCATATGGTGCTTTATTATAGCTCAGCAAAGAATGCTCAGGCACATTTAATAAATTAAAAATTTAATCGCATGAAATGATTTTTTTTTAAAGAAAAGGAAAAATGAAAGAAAAATAAAAGAAAATTGATGTTGAAGAGAAAAATAAGTTAAAATACTATGCGCAGTTTAATTCTGCAAATATGTTTCTCTTAAGTAATAATGAAATTATGTTATGAGTGTATTAATATTATCATACATTTTATAAGAGACCGTACATTTAAAAAAAGGGGAGGGGAGACATGTATTTTAAAAAAGTCGATTTACAATTATTCAAACTTTGAAACGCTTTTGAAAAAATAAATAAATAAAATAATAATAATAGTAATAATAATAATTAAACAATAGTAATAATAATATTTTAATAAACGTAATACTTAGTGAGACACATTGATAAAAAGTAAACTATCTGCGCACATAATCTAAAACTATCTGCAAATTTACAGTAGCTGGGGAAATATATTTCAAGTTCATTATCTATCTTAGAAAAAAAAAAAAAAAAAAAAAAAAAAACAAAAAAAAAAACAGGAATCTCCACAAAACCTTAGAATTGCCGCAAAATTATCTACATGACTTTAGAATGTATCCACGCATGGCGTGCGCGCTTGCGTCTATATTATCTGACTATTGAGATATTAAAAATTGAATAGTGAACTTTTTGGTGCTAAATATTGGTTTTTGGCGTTTAAAATCTCAATTTAAAATTTTTAATCTAAAAGTACTCAAACTGAACATAAGCTTTTTTCTTTCCTTTATATCTATATCCATATCTATCTATATATGGGACAAGGCTTCTCCTCTTTTTCTTTTTTCTTTTCTTTTTTTTCCTTCTCTTTTTCTTTTTCTTTTCTTTTACGTACGTTTTTCTTTCTCTTTAATAATTTTTTAATCATCAGGTTGTTTTTATGAATATTTGCTGAATTTATTTTTTGTTAATTTATTTTTAGATTTCTTAGTGTCATTACAGCCCATAGTCAAACTTATCTTTTAAAACCATCCGAACAGAATCGTCTGTCATGGTTTAATAAAATCCTACAAGACACTATCCAGATAATTTTTCTGGTTTTGTTTCAATCGTAGAAAGGTAGTTCTGATAAAAGTTATGTAAAAACTAACTATACTTTGCCCCTTAAACTATGAAAAATTAAGACTGAAAATCTTTCACTCAACTGACGAAACATTTTTAAATTTGTGCAATACTAGCTTTTCGTGCTATAGTAGAAACGCTATTATCTTTTTCATTCAAACTATAATAGCATGGTAGTAATCTCCGTTCATTTTCCAGTGCAGTCCTGTAAATGTTTCTACTTTTCACTTTGCACTTTTTTTTGCAACTTAAGAAACATCCCTCGCCATATTTGTTAAAAATCAAAGTCAACTCACTAACAGACGCTTACACTATATTGAAAACTTGCACATTGTGTAATTTTTTGTGAATGACTTCTTAATCCTTTGAGGCGCAACTCTCTCCCAATGCTGAAAAAAGGGCAGCCGCGCTGCCATCGCTCGACTTAACTACCAGCAAGATGGCGGACGATCGAAACGTTCATCGCGTGCCAAGAGCAGTGAGAGCGTGACGCGTCTGGCTGTGCCGGCACAGCCAGTTGTCGTCAAAAAAAGGTCTGTGGCACGCGATGAACGTTTCGATCGTCCGCCATCTTGTTGGTAGTTAAGCCGAGCGATGGCAACGGCTGCCCTTTTTTCAGCATTGGGAAAGGGTTGCGCCTCAAAGGGTTAAGCGCTGTGCCGGCACAGCCAGCTGTCGTCAAAAAAGGGTCTCTAGATCTGTGGCACGCGATGAACGTTTCGATCGTCCGCCATCTTGCTTCTAGTTAAGTCGAGCGATGGCAACGACTGCCCTTTTTTCAGCATTGGGCAATCTATCCATCTGTTCTCGCATTCTTCCATTTTTCAGCAGATGTCAGTGCTGTTAAAAATAATCGTGACCATATTTTTACGGGAAATGACGTGCTAAAAAGTAAAGGATTCTCATGGAGCTATGCCACCCGCAACTATTTTTATAGAAATCAAATCTATTCTTCGTGACTGGCAACAGTCAAAACGTCAGAGTTTGGTGTTCTCAGAGCGGGAACACTGCGCGTTAAAGGGTTAAAGGCTGGATTTCAGATTTGTAATTGGAATATTTTATATACAGGGTCGTAATAAAATGTTCTTTTTTTCTTTTATGTTATTCTTCCTTCTTTTTTTTTCCTTAAAAATGCAGCTATTTATAAAGTTTATGGGAAAGGTGACTGTAAATAATTAGAAAACCTTTCCTAGTTGGTAGTGCAGTGGTAAAGTAAACTGCTTTGAAAGTGTCGCACTATACACACAGTTTGAGGATTCCACCATGGCCTAGTTGATAAAACACCGAACAGGAAAAATGACTGAAGTGTGAAAGTCCAGGGCTCTTGTTTATTGCGCGGCAGTCCATCTGACGGTCTGGAGTTTTGGCCAGTTTCCCAAACACCGGACTTTAAACCGACAGCCGCGTGCGGTAGGTCAGTACACTAGATCTTCTACCTTCAGTCATCTAACATGTTCAATGTCGTCTCCACTTGGTCCTGGTGGGGCCCCAGTCCTATACTAGTAGCTGTGTTGTGTATCATGATAGGGGAATACGATTTATTTAAAAGGGGGGAAAATGCAGATTACTGTTATTTTGAGCGAAAAGGGTTAAAAATATCCATTTAGAAGCATTTACTAAAATTTCTTAAACTCTTCAGTCTACTTTACACAATGTATACCGAGAGTAGAGATCACCCCCCTCTCCCTCCCTCCAATATATTTTAAAAGTTGATGCCAGTGCTCTATTTAGCGACCGACTTCTAAGAATACGATTTTCTGTTCCTTGGCCGTGTTTTAAGACATTAAATCCCTGGAGATATTTTTTCCTTTATTTGAAACACTGATAAGAGGCAGTTACACAACGTGCCAGCTAATACCACTTTCATTTTGTTTAAGGTCTATAATGATTCATTAAATACTACTTCGCAGATTTTTTTTAATACTATTTTATTACTATCGTACATTTTTGAAAGCAGATGAAAAGAAAACGGGGGGGGGGGGAAATAGTGATTAATGTTAACATAAGACGCAATATCCGACGATGAAAAAAGCAATATGTCTTTTATTATTTTTTTTTCTTTCAAAAAAGTGCTTCATTAGCTATGGAAGAACGAAGATGATTTTTACCTAAACACAGCTAGATGTTAATGTCTCCCCCTTCTCCTACACTTCTCCACTTCTCTCCTTTCCTTGATCGAGTTAGTAATTAAAAGCCGGAAAAAAATCTGTTAATTTTTAGCGGCAAGTACTTCATCGGAAAATGTTATTTAAAAAAAAGGGGGGAGAAGGAATAAGTCAGGTATATGAGGTATAAAAAAAAATGACTTTCGTGTTCAAAGTGTTAAAGTTTGGAAATGGCCAAATATCGTGATGAGACGCATATATATATCGCTTAAAAAGATTTTAAGTCAAACTAGGATAATTTTTATGTTCAGAAAAAGAGAATGAGTAGAGGTTAAAAAAATAACTGTATTATATTTAGTTTCTCATACAGTGCGTTTTTGAAAAGTGCATTTTTTTAGCTGTTTAATTAAATATTAATTTCGTTAAAAAGTGAAATTTTCTTTCACGATTTCGGGGTTCTTTTTTTTTTTTAATTATTGCTCTCAAAGTACTTGTTGGCGCAAATGAATTGGGTCACGTTTTTCGGAGGAAAAAGTAGAAATGCTCATTTTTCTTGTGGATGTAGTACGAAGTACTTAAGCATAAAAACAATGAATGTGGGGTTTTTTCCCACCCTGAAACACACTTTTCTTCCGATAGTAATCGGGAAAGAACGAAAAGAATTTAATTCGAATGCAATTATTGAACTGATTCAACTGTACGAAAAAAGAAGCAATTAAAAGAAAACAAAGCAGATTTGGCTCGCTAAATATACACTGGCAATGAATTTTTTTCTTCTTCTTAGGAACGCAGTTAGTTAATTTGTTTAGAGTAATTCATTTAGGAACTGAATGCGAGATTTTTATGAATTGTTCTTTTTTTATTGTGCTTTCCTTTTCTCCCCTCAAATGATGTTAAGACTATTTTAAGGAGGAGTACAAATGCTTTAATATTCCCCCACGAATAAATTTGATCAATTCCGCATTTCCTAAACTTATATGTATGCATAGATTTATTTATTCAAAATCGCTGAACAATAAATATTTTCTATCTGTCTATCTGCCTTTCTGCCTATCTGCCTAGGCATGGGCGCGAGACGATTTTTTGCGGGACGAGACATATTTTTACAGCTTTTTTGCTAGATGAGACAAACATTTTTAACATTACGATATAGGGATTTTGCGAGACGAGACAAAGCTTTTCGGCTGTTTTGCGAGGCGCGAGACGCCGATTTTTAGTCTCGCGTCCATCCCTCTACCAAGAAACAGGGGTACAGAGTGGACCGGTCACATGTGTTAAAACAGAAGCATAGAGTGTCTCAAAATTAACTCAAGACATAAAGTAAATAAAAAATTAATTAATTTAGTGTTGGCAACAAAAAAAGGAAACATTTTGGCAGCTGACAGTTTAGGTTTAGTAAAAATGCACCACTATACGAAAGAACAAAGCGTTTTCATGGTTGAACAACGTTTCAAAAATAATGAAGTTTGATTCATGATGATTTTGATGATGAATGATGAGAAATATCTTGCAATTTAACAACATTGGATTTCTTTCTGTGGGGTTATTAGAAGTCAAAGGTGTATGTCAACAAGCCCACATCCACTCGAGCATTGAAGGAGGATGTGCGAAGGACTCAACATTGCGTCATCGAAACTTAGCCACATCTATTCGAAATGGTCCTGGAAAAATTCGAAAAAACAATGTTATGTGCCAACAAAGATCCGTAGGGATCATTCTCCTGATGTACTATTCCATACATAACCCTATCCTATGTACTTTATGTCTCAATTAAAAAAAAAAAAAAAAACTGGAAAAAAACTGTGTTTTCTACATAATTCAAATCTTTCGTCATTTCGGGGCAGCGTGCATAAAAAGTAAAATTTTTTAAAATTGGAAATGAAAATATTTACAATCGGTTCGACTGTAATCAGGGGCTACACACAACAGATTGTAAATATAAAGAAAAAGTAACGGGATTTCAGTAAGTGGCTTAACAATAGACTCAACAATCCAGTTGGAGGCAACCTCGCTACAGAAAGTATGGCGAGAGGAACCTTCAGATGTGGCTCTTCAAATCATGCCAACACAAGAAACACAATGCTTGAACTTATAGTGTTTCCAAAAACAAGAAAAAATAAATCAAATATTAATTCTTAAATAATAATTGCCTAAAATAATAATATATATGTTGTGGTATTCAGGAATATTATTAAAATTAAGTCATACTTGCTAACAATTATTTTAAACGTAATAGTAAGCGATAATTAGATAGACATACAGTATCAGTCAATCGAACTGGTTGCTGAGATGACATTTATGCTCACAAGTGGAGTCACCCTTAGTAAAGATGGTAATTCAGGTATTCGAGACGTACTACGTATATCCGAATATGTAATACGTCACATACATACATGCATGCTCACGGAGACCTTGTTTTCCATTTGATGAATGGAAGGGGCAACTTTGTCTGTACAAAAATCGCCAATCACCATATAAAAATACGTTAAAAAATAACTAATTAAATGATAAATTTAGCATTTCCATTTTATTTTAATAACATTAACTCTGGCTAAGGTAGCACCGTTAGTTATAACTGAAAAACGTTTTTGTGATCAGCCGGAAGACTTTTCCCATCAAATCTTAGATCAAGTTTGCTGTATTTACTATATTTTCAAATGCATTTGACAACTTTATGGAGTGAGTGTTTGTTTTATCTTATTGGTTACTTACATAGAGAATATTTTTTCTTTCATTCGCAAAAGACATGAATAAAAATAAACAAAAGACTATAGTTGTCTCAATAATTTTTCTTTATTTCTTTAATAGCCAATCTAAGGCTTTGTGTGAAAGATTTTATAATCCTCATTAGTTAAGGGAACAGAAGCTGACAGAACTTACCTATTGCTGTCATTCTTAAAGTGAGGTAGAATTACGAAAGCTTAACTTGACAGATATGAATTTGTTGCGTGAAATGCTCCACTTAAAATACGTGACGGATAAATCTTCACTTCCATAGAATTTTTTGAGGTGTAACATCTATTTCTCACTGATCCATGGAAAAGTTACATTCAGATAGAGAGAGAAGATCGAAAGTATTCATATTTTAATCCTTTAACGTGCGGCGTCCCGCTGTGCGGACACAACTCTAACATTTTGGCTGTTTTGATTCACGAAGAATACATTTAATTTCAATGAAATTCTTAAGGAGGACATATAGATAGACTGCCCAATGTCAAAAAGTGCAGTCGCTGCCATCGCACGATTTAACTACCAGCAAGATGGCGGTCGGTCGAATCGTCCAGTGCGTGCCACAGAGCTCAAGAACATTTTTGACACAGCTGGCAGTGTGGCGGTAGTTAAAACGTGCGATGGCAACGGCTGCACTTTTTCGGCATTGAGAAGTGGTTGCTCTTCAAAGGGTTAAAATTATTGCTATAATATATGTAGTTTTTATGCGATTTTAAACAACTAGTAATTATCTCGAAAATGTGACAGTTTGAAATCATTTTCTATAATGATTGCAGTCGAACCCGCTCATAATGGAATAGCTAATACGTTACGAAAACATATTCTAATAAGAGGGATATTCTATTATCCGGGATTAAATTGATTAATTATTACGGTGTTTGGTGGATTGAAAATTCATCACAAAATGCGGCATATTCCTTTAACTGATAGTCCACTTAGCGAGTTCAACTGCATATTCATTTCAGAAAACATAAAAATGATTAAATTCATTTCATAAAGATTTGAATGAGGTTTTCTTGAAGTCATGGATACCAGATAATCCCCTCGCCCCCAGAAAATTGAAAATTGAAAAGTGTATGTTACTTCTGTGTATTATACCCTAATACTTTAAATAAAAATAAAAATATCGCTTTAATATTGTTCGTTCACAGGAGCACAAAAAGTAATACCCATACATTACATCCTGTGGATGGTCATTGTTTAAAGTATATTTTAGAAATTTTTATCTATTTGAAGAAAAGCTAAATTAACAGGTGTCATTGAAATTGACAAAAGAATGCTTTCCGTCAAAAATATTGTATGCAGCACTCATAGCTCTATTATAAGGATGACAAACACCTTTCACATATTTAGACTTGTAACTGACCAAAGTTTTTTTTTTTTTTTTTTTAAAAAAGAGCAACGTTTTATTTTTTTTTAACTTGCTCACTTCCTTTCGTCGCAAGACGCAACATCAAAGATCTTTTTACACTGACCGTGTTTCTATCCCTGCATGGGTCCTAAATACCCCGTTGTAACCCAGCGACTACGGAAACTCAATATTGGAGCTTTATTCTCCCCCGGTTGTTTTGAAATCGTCGGTGGTTAAATCTGCAATGTGGTCACTTAAGATGGAATCTTAAGGAGGAGCTCCAAGGGATTCTTGTGATTGGCTAAAAGACCTCCCGAAGTTGTTAGCGCAGTCGATAAGTAAACCACGAGTCTGCCCAGTTGGCAGCTAACAACCGATGATTTCCCCAACAACCGGAGGAGAATAGAGCTCTTGGAACGAAGAAGCGGACAGGTTAAAAATTTGTTTGCAGTGCACTGTTAATAAAACCAGTTAACATTTCACCATAAAATGGAGCTAAATTAGTTGCAACCTTTCTATAGAGAAATATTGAACCATGATTTTGCGGTAAATTAATCAGTGGAATTAAAACATTCTTCGGCGTTTCTCCATACAAAGATAATTTAGCACAATTATAGGTTGAAATGTTGTTCTACATCTACCAACAGTACATTATTCAACAATTTTTTGGCAACAATATTCAACAAATTTTTAAGCCGACAAGTTCAAATAGGATTTCAAGCCAATCGGTCTAGATATGTTAGAAACCCCCCCCCCCCCCCCCCCAAATTTCAAAAGTGAGGAAAAATTAAAATTGGGGAAAGGAAGAATTTTCAGATTTTTAAAACAACTAAAGTTTTTCTACGTATTTTTACAAATTTTCAATGCAACTGGTTTAAAGATGTAAGAGATGTTTTCGAAGTTAAAAATTCTTTAAAATCGGAAATGGGTTGATTTTCATGTTCTTAAAATAGCTAAAACTTTTTTCTGTATCTTTGTATGTATATGTAAAGGCAATCGATCAAACGATACAGATTTGTGATGCGACACAAGGCAACTAAATACAAGCAGATTTTCCGTTTAAGAAATTTGTTCAACACTCTTTAATTACGTGGTTTGTTTACGTAAAAAGATAGATCACCAGTTCCCACATTTCCTGCCAAAGGGCTGCCGTTTAAACTTCGATGATAGTTAAATAGTCGGGTATTTCGTCACTTATAATTACGGCTGCACGCTTCATTACCGAAGCATGATCTTGGCGACAAAAATTCAGTCACAGAGATCAGTCAGAGAAGAAAATACGTATAAACTATCTCATGAATGTGTATGCTGTCTGTGTTATTTGATTCGTAGAATTCTAGGCACACAGAAAAGTATAAAGAAAATAGAAAATTAGGAAAAACCCAAAGAAAATAAAAAGTAGAATATGTAAGATTTAAACTGGAAACTTTAAAGTCTGTTTTAACCAAATATAGTTTTGTTTTATTTATTTATTTAACTCTGGGCTTTCATTAATAATGTGATAGCAAAATGAAGAGCCTGATAATTCGACTTTTAAATTATTTTAGAAATCGGGAAGTTTTTTCATTGTTTACAAAAATACTGCGTTTTTTTCTTACTTTTCACCATTTCCCCCCTAATATTTTTAGAATCCGTTTCATTTTTAAATACATTTGACTGTAGTATTCTGTCTTCATGATGTCACGCCTACGTCTCGGTACGATACAATAGTGCGAGTGCTGAAGCATTTTGCATCTTTTCATAAATCTTAGGTGATGGGAAACGAGAAATTAGATTACAGTGATATAATTCATGAATTTTCTTGTGTAAAATCAAGAAAAAAAAAAGCGTATTATGTTGAGTTTTATATCTAAAACTCAACATAATACGCTTTTTTTGAATGTATTATGTTGAGCTTACGCTGTGTATTGAATGAGATCGTGAAAAACTTCATGTTTTTTTCAAATTTGGTTCACCGATTTAATGAGTCAAAGGAAAGGCTTGAGAATATAAGTTGTATATGATTTTATTTATTTATTTTTTATTTATCGCTGTATTTTCCAGAGGGGGGGGGGGAGTCTCGAAATGTCTGAAGTCTCGTTGCCCCATGATATCATAACCTGGGGCTGTCACTTTCGTATGACGAATGAAGTAAACAGGTTAAATATTAATAAGCATACGTTCAAGTAAGATTGTGTTGGAAAGTGTTCGGCATAAATTATCCTTCTTACTAATTTTAACTCTTCATGAAGATAAGCAAAATAGAATAAATATAACCCTTTCGTCAGGATCGACAAAATCTATGCGCAAGAACAGAACTTAGACTATTGAATTCTTTGGTGTAGTTTTGTACTGCTGACTTAATTCTAGGATGAACTTGGTCCAACTACCAGTAATAATGGAAGAACGAAGTTTTCAGTCTCTTTTATTACGCTTCTATCTTCTTCTTTGAAACATGCACTGGAATTAGAGGTGCCGCATAGATTTTCTCCTGAACCTCTTAAGGGAAAAAAATTTGACCTTTGATGACTTTTTTTTTTTTTTTTAAGGAATTTTTACTCATATGCATGTCATCTAAAGTTGGGATTAAATATTAAAAATTTCACCAGAAAAATGGACATTAACAGAACATTTTAAGAATCGAATTAAAAAAAAACATAAACATGGATTTTAAAATTCATTTTCCTTTTTAATTTATCAGCTATTTGTTTGAAAACATTTTGTTTTAATTATTTATATATTAGTATGCTTTGCAACTTTAGCAATCAGTTTTGAAATTAATATTAATGAATTAGTTTGTGAGAATTAAAAAAAAATGTTTACCATCATGAAAAAAAGTAGCAAAAAGGAAATCATGATTGTAGATATATTTCTATTTTTGATATTTTCTCTCCACAAGCTATAACAAAATCCATTCTTTTTTCTAGCAAACTAATCATACTAAACACACCGAAAAATATGAAACATTCTACATATTTTAATACATATTAAAAGCTATATATTAAAATCTTATTTTTTTCACATACTTAAAGCATGTAATAATCCATGCGTCGCACAGTGGAGTATTTGTGTCAAAATCCTGGCCAAAAATATTTTTCATGTGTTTTAGCGTTAAAATCATTACTGTTGACTTTTGACTTACTTTTTAGTATTATGTATTTCTTAAATTATATAAAAAAGCGTGTTGTCGCCAAATTTGGCGATATATCGCCAAACGACACGAAGTTGGTTTCTAACAAATGTCTTGTCCGGGGAGTGTCCCTTACTGGGAAGTACTGCTATTGTATAATACCACTTATAAATGTAATAACACGCGGCTGTCGATCTAACGGTCTGTAGTTTTGGGCGATTTTCTCCAGATGTCACGTGAATACGCATTAGAACCCCTTAAAAAGCCGTCCGCCCAAGGCAACCTTCCCGTTAGGCAAATAGCCGTGTAGCTGTGCCTTAACCACAATAAAAATATATAAATGTAATACTTTAATAATACTTATAAATATAATACTACTTATCTATAAATCAATTTTTAACATAAAAATTTATCTAAATGTAGTTACTATAGGGATCTTAGTTTTCTAATGACTTCTGAAGATTAACTTTTTCATTCTGATTCTTTTGAACTTTGATATTCGTCTTCACTCAGAATCACTTTTTTTTTTTTTTGTTGGAGGAGAGAGAGAGAGAGAGGGGGGGGACCACCATCGGGCCCCTCTGTTGTAGGTTCTAGCTGTAGCGAAGTTGTAGGGTCTTGCTGTAATAAGGCTTGCTCTTTTTCGTTGGCCTTTGTCTAGAGCAGCTAAAAGGACACTGCTCAAAAGAAGCCTACTTGAAACCCATAAAATCTCATTCCAAGCTGGAGCAGAAAGTAATTTATTTCAAGCCAGCACTTCAAAATGACTGAGCTAGCACGTGTTTCTGTTTACACACTCACACTCCAATGACCCGAAGTCACAGTTGCCAACCTTTGAGATTCAAAAATGGGGAACTTTTGCTTTGGACACAATTTACGACATAAATGGAAAACTAAGCTGTAAATTGATGGGACTTTTTACAGGACTAAGAAAGGACAATTTTGGAATATGTAGAAATTTTCTTCTTATAGCCAATTTACATCAGAAAAATAAGAAATTACATACTGAATTTAAAATGCCGATGTTAAATCTTAACTAAAATGAAATTTTATATACCTTTATCCAAACACTTGCACATAATTTATAGTTTATGAGAAGTACAAGCGCGTATGTCTGTATCCCTTTTGCGTTCACCCGTCGAAATGGCGCTATATAAATAATTTTTTTTAAAGAAATGGTGGATGTTGGGGGAACATTTTTTTCTTGGAATAGACACTCAGTACTGTAATAATTACGATTATAGTTGAAATTAGGCGCGACAAGCCGCGACACCCCTTCAAAAAGCTTTTTGAAATGTGGATCTTTGAAAAAAAAATAAGAAAAAAAAAGTTTACAATTTTTTAAAATAAAGTCATATTATTTTTTCACGCTAATAGATACATATAATTAAAATACATATATTTTACTACAATTATACTTAGTATCAAATCAGTAAATTAATTTAAAGAGCCCGTAAAAAATGCAAGACGATATAATAGGAAACGCTGAAATCTCTTGCCGTAAATGAAGAAACTTGCTTTTAAACCGAGTGTTGCATCTTTTGGATATGAATTATGGTCGAAAAACATACATTACATGATGCATCAGTTACTAGGCTATCCAAAAACATATATATTACTGTTTTTAAACAAATTTAAAATTTTTGACTTTTGGCCAGGATTTTGATACGAATACTCCACTGTGCGTCGTCCCTCTTTGTCTTCCGTTAAGTGGGAAAGGTTATCATAATACATGAGTGAGTTGTATTTGTCTTTCCTGTTCCATAAAACATTTCTTCCGAATTGACATCAGTGATAAAATCACTTACTAAAACTGCTTTCCAATCTTCTTGCATATTCCAACTATACTTCACCTTCCTTTACAATAATACAGATGCCTTTACAGACGCTAATTTACTGGTAGTGCAGATATTTCAGTATCTGTGATATCAACAATATTTTAAGACTTTTTTGTAAAGTAAACTACTACGGTGTTCTGCAGAATGATTGCGATTGTGCATCATTCACACTTTACAAATTTGGTGACAAAATAAAACCACATCAGTGAGTGTCCACACCATGCGACATCGCTGTAGAACTTAAATCAAAAAGGATAGTAATTTATTATGTTGGGCGGGGGGGGGGGAAGCAATTTTGAAAGTGAATGGAATAGTTAGAAAATCACTTTACTTTCTTTTTGATCACAACATTGGCACAGTTTCTGTGTCATTATTTTGCAGTTACGCTCTATATCATCTCAAGTAAGCATCTGTAAGACAAAGTTTATGTCACACAGTGGCGTAGAGGGGTTGGAACCCCCCCTCCCCCCATGTGGAATTTTTTTTGTCGTACAAAATGTATTTTCTTCCCTCTCTAATCACACACGAGTATACATATATATGAGTTGCAGTAGTCGCAACTCCCCCACCCCCATGAAAAATTTCTCGCTACGCCACTGATGTCACGTCACAAAGAAAGAATTTCGAATTTTTGAAATTTCGTAACGGTAGAATTAATTGTACTTATATGAGAGAAAAAAAAAAAAAAGATTCCTTCCGTGCGAAGAAGGGATATGCAGCTAGTTCTAGATATATTAAATTATACTTCTGATTATCACTTTAAGCAAGAACTAGACAAATCGTCGTTTTCATCGATTTCCGCCATTTGAAATGTGCCATTTAAGAAATCATGCAACTTTATCCATAAACTTTAGCCACATCACGCCAATTCGGACAGCAAGCAATATTGCCTCCTGGTATTCAAAGGAGACTGAAAGGTTCACAAAACGCAATATAATGATTAACACCCTTTTTCTTCCAAAAAAAAAAAAAAAAATTTTAAATTAATTTACATATAGAATATCCATTTTAGCTTAAATTAAAACTTATAGAGGCGGAGCATTCTAACAGTTGATAACAATTACCACATCCCGATACCCCCATGTCCGTTTGCTTCAAATCTCGAAACGGGCAACCTAAAAACATTATCACACTCAAAGCTTCTACCGCTTTAGTACGGATTTCAGTCATCCTTTGTGCGCTCTAAATTTCTCTTCAACATTTTCGAGCCTTTTGAAAAAAAGAAAAAAAATGTTTTTCTCTAAATCTCTTCTTTCCGTGCGAAAAACGGGCACTCAGCTTGTAAAATAAATCTTTCGGATGGACAGCAGCCCTCACACAAATATCAAGAGTGCGATAAACGTATTTGCATCCGCTATTTTTACATTTTCATCCATTCCGTCCACTACTAACCCCCCCCCCCCTCGCAAATGCCACGGTACACTGAAACCGCCCTCCTCTCCGCCTCGAACTTCTGCCGTATTATTTTCCTCCCTGTGTCGTCGGGTGCACATGTGTGCTTTACATTATACTTTTCTCTCCCTAGTGTCCAGACTTTTATATAGCATCGCATTTCATGGTCGAAAATCGAGGTGTTATTGCAGCCTTTAAACGCATCTCCCAATCTTCTCCCCCTCTCCGTCGCATTTTCATAGCCAAACGGTGCGCCCACAGAGGAACAGTGGCCTAAAAATATTCGATCTCGAAAAATTTGTGTGCAATTCTTTTCATAGTGCAATCGAGCTATAATTTTCTCTAATTTACTCTTACGTACTGTAATACATTTCGACGTCTTATTTTAATCGGAAATTTTTTTTAAAGTCATTGTTATAACCAATGAAAATTATCAAAATACATTTTAATTTCGTAGTCCAGCCGTTCTGGTAGTGTAGTGGCTAACGAATTATTCTGTCGCACCTTGAGTCTGGGTTCGATTCCCGGCTTGGATATGGGTGGAAGCTTGTCCGTCCCTTCATAGGAGATAATGTTGACCAATTACTGGGTGCCCCATAGTAAAATAACTAGTACCTCGGGGCTAAGTAGAGGCAAATGCTTGGTTGGCAAGTGGCAGCCCCTGAAAATTAAATTCACGGTCGATGAATTTATAAATATATAGTATTTGGTATATAGCACATAACAAATTTTGAGCATTGTTTGATTCCTAACAAATTAGTTTTCTTTCTTTCTTTTTCTTTTTTAAAGATGCATAGTTTTTATGGACCTTTAAACTCTCAAACAAATCAACTCTCAAAGATTTAGGTTCTAAGATCTTCGATTAAAATAAAGTGCCTAGTTTGCTTTAATCTCATCATCGTATGATTTGTACTTTTTAGTTCTTCCTTCAGCAAAACATAGTTTTATTAGTTTATAAATCTATTAAGACTTCAATAAGAAATTGTTGTCTTAGTTTTTTTGTTTTTCTTTCTTCCCAGTAGGCTTGCATAGATTATATTTTCATGGCTGCCTGTTATATACCAGTACTTCTAGAATAGTTGCCAAAGGATTTGCTTTTAAAATGTAGATTATAAAAAGTTGAAAAAATTATTTCAATAATTGTTTATTATGTAATGTATATTCATTTGTTACATATGTTTCTTAAATAGTGTTTAGCCATTTTACTGAAACTGTTTTCATCTTTTATCTATAGAAATATATCGGAAAAGGTGAAGCTGTATAAGATGTTAATAAATTATTTTTTATTTATGTATTTTTATTATTATTTTTAGAACTACAGGCTATTTTTACAATGTCGAATTAATAATACAAGCTTTTAATGATTTATCTTACACAAACCTTTGTTAGTTTTTACAGTTAGAAGAACTTTCTAGCAAAATTTAAATTTATTTATATACGCATGTAGTCTTATTCATTGTTTTACTTAAATGTGCTTATTTATATTTATTTGCTCGCATATTATATGGATAACATGTAGGAAAATAATCATATTGCGCTAGATGTGTCTAACAACCATGATGTGACACTTTGCAAGCTTTTGAATTTAAAAACTTGGCAAGCTTGGTATATTATGTTAAAAATAATGATAATCTGTTTATTACCGCATAGCGTATTTCATATAAACAATATCCTTTATGAATAAGAAATGGTTTATTTAAACAATTAATTAATGAAAATTCATATTGAATTTTCACATACAGAAATAGGTTGTCTTTAAACACGGATTAACGAGTTAAAAGCAGGCCGATCTTACTTCTAATGCAGAATAAACAACCCTGGAAAGTGGGTTATTACACCGCTGATCCTCAAACTACCGTCCGAGGGAGTGCAGGTCATTACAGGCTCAATCGTTATTTGCATGATTATGACGTATCTTTTTTTGAGGGTGCATTTCTGTACATAGCATTTGCAGCGAGGGGTGATAGATCGCTGCATCCTCCCTCTTTCTGTCCGTTTTTATTTTGGATCTCAGGGATTTGAGAATTGATGTCCCGTACTCACTGTGTGTGTGTGTGTGTGGAAAGATGCTACTTTAGTGCTAAACTAGAGGCGGATCCAAAGGGAAGGGAGCGATGGGGGTGATCGCAGCCCCTTTGAGAGCACATAACCCTTTAACGCGCAGTGTTCCTACTCTGGGAACACCAAACTGTGACGTTTTGACTGTTGCCAGTCAAGAAGAATAGATTTGATTTCTATAAAAATAGTTGCGGGTGACATAACTCCACGAGAATCCTTTACTGTGCCGGCACAGCCAGCTGTCGTCAAAAAAGGGCCTCTAAATCTGTGGCCCGCGATGAACGTTTCGATCGTCCGCCGTCTTTCTGGTAGTTAAGTCGAGTGATGGCAACGGCTGCCCCTTTTTCAGCATTGGGAAAGGGTTGCGCATCAAAGGGTTAAACCCACTACTAAGCCCCTGTTTAACCTGTTCGTTCTCAAAATTTAAAAAGACGCAACAAAGAAAACTATTTTTCTTTGACCAATTTTGCTTCCCAGAATGATTCTTTGAACGTTCCTCCGGAACCTATCGATTGCACAAGCGCAACGCAGGGTTCCGGCGGAGCATTCGAAGGACCATTCTGGGAAGCAACATCGGTCAAAGAAAAATAATTTTCTTTGTTGTTTCGTATTTTTAAATGTGGAGAGCGGAAAGGTTAAACATGGGTTCAAAATTAAAAATGAACAGGTTAGAGAGAGAGAGAGAGAGAGAGAGAATGTGACCCACATCTGATTATGCGCTTCGTCCTACTTATCATCCCTTTCCCCATTTGCAACATTTCTGGATCAACATTCCCCCCCCTGCTAACCTGAAGTGTTTCTAAAAATTTGACAGCCAATTATTGCAGATCCATGTAAAAATTCAATCTTAAAAAGACATAATGCAACTTTTGCACAGTTTTCAAAAGAATCAAATGCAGACTCTAAGAAATTCAGAATGTATCTGCAGAAGCTGTATTTTGCACGCTTGCAAATAGTGAAGCTTAAAAAAACAAATGGCCACTAATCATAAAAAATGTAAAATATGAAAAAAAAAATCTTGAAGTATTACAAAATGCTAAATAGTAGTGACGGTTTATTGATTTACTCTTTATAGATGCGAAAAAAAAAAAAAAAAAATAGTAAGTGGAAGAAACATTCTGAATTTTCGAGTCTCTGTTTTGAATCTACTCAAGAACACTGACGATTGTAGTGTTCTCTTCAAGGAAAGCATATCATTTTGTCGTTTCTACGCCCGTTTGTTCGCCCGTGAATTGACTACTGTAAATTTATATGGATTTCCATGAAATTTATAAATGCTATTTAAGTTTTATAGCCACACTTTCCAGAGAAAACACACACAGGTTCTCTGAACGTCTATTAACGTTCAGAAAACGTCTTCTGAACATTAATAGACGTTCAGAGAACCTGTGTGTGTTTGCTGGAATCCTTATTTAAAAAATCGTGTGTGTAGCACCAGTCATATTTTTCATTTTTTACCAAGCTGATAAAAGTATTCCAATACACATTAGTCTAATGGACAGTAATTGCATCAAGCTCGATTAAATCTCATTCTAACGAAGTAAAATTAGCTTATACCGTTAAAGTGAATAGCACGTCAAAACAGGACATCGGTAGTTTTTTTTTTTTTCCTTTTTTCTCCAGGGACCCACAAAATAATTCAGTTACACGGCAATTTAAGGGCTTATATTGATTATTTTCATGACAGTTAAAACTAACTTATTTCAAGTAAAAGAATATATATTTTGCCGACACATTTTTTAGGATAGTTTGAAACAGATTTTGACTTTCATCTGTCGACTTGTAAGTCAGTCTGTTTATTCTATAATTCCCTTAAATATACAGAAATCTTCACAAAATTCAACAGTGTTAATGAAATAGAAAGCTTAATAAGAAAAATTGCATTACATTTATAACTCTTTTATAGGGACACACAAAAAAAAAATAGCCATAGCTTGTGCTGTTTCGACGATTATTAAATGAAATGCTTTTGCGTTTTATTATTTCTGCTATTTATTTCACTAAGTAGCGGCGTATATGAAAAGAACATTATTGTAATTGGAAAGTAGTTTATAATATATGCTCTCGTCGTGATTTATCTTTACTGACCCATCACATTTGTTACTTTTTATTGTTTTAACGAAATAAAAATATTTTTCAGAAATTTTATTTAATGTATATGCCCAGATTTGTAGTTAGAAGAGTAAGCGAAGTTATCTTGATTTGATCATTATATAGTAGCAACAGCATTGCACGCCAACAATCTGTATCAACATATATTGCAATACTGTACAGTTCTATCAATGGCTTATTAATGATATTGATATTATTACGCTCATGTTTAAGCTAGTACTTAGCGATAATATTATTATGTACTGTATGTTAGAATGATACTATGAGTTTATGTGTTTCAGTAGAATTTAAACTAATTTATACATTCATTTCTTGCTTGTCTAGAAGTTTCGAATTTTAAATTCATTTCTACTTTTATATATTTGTAACACTAGCAACATTTTACTAAAGTAAGTATCCGAGATGAAAAATTAAAATTTAAAAAATGAATGGTATTATTATTAATTTTTATTTAACCAAAGGAAGGAAGATTATAACAGTCCTCAAATACTTAAATTCAGGATGTTAAAAAGAAAAGCGAACTATCAGTTAGTGGAAAGAAAAACAATTTTTTCCTAAAATTGGTACCACTCTGCTATATATAAATAAGATAAAAAAATTTCGTTAAATATGGTGTTTCAAAGAAATTTTAAATGGAAATAGTAAGGTTATTGCTACCAATATCAAAAGCAAAAATATGTGCAATGCAGCAAGCTTGGAATGTTGTACGTATATGAATAAAAATGGAATTGATACTGGCAGCTGATATTGTATCAAAATACAATAAAATCAATCATTTTTAGAATTAGAAAACATATAACTAATGTAAAAATAGAAATTTTAATGCAATACTAAAGCATCAAAATTTGCAGTTTACAAAATAAGTTTTTACTGTACTACTTGAGCATTTCAATATAGTACTACACCAGATCCGACATTTGAAGACCTATGCCGAGAAGCAACTATGGAAACAGAAGGAAAATAAACAGCCAGTAGAGTACTGTAAGCCCCCGTAACCCCATACACACATTGTGTATGGGAAGAGGACCATACACCATGATTTACATTTTTAATAAAATGAAATAGTTCCATATATTTATTTTTAGTTTCGCTTCTTAAAGAAACAAGAATCTTGGTTTTTGACCTTATTACCAAAGACCTACAATTGTAGATATGTCTAGGTGAATAGTTGGAAGTCATGTAACATTTTACAAGGTGACTTTGCTTTCATTTCCTCCCTTTTCCCATAGAATTCCATAGTCTCCTTCTCCCCAAATCAATGCAACAGCCTATTCTTTGACAAATGATTCACAGTACAACTTTTAATTGAGGTGTTATTTACAAAATTACAAAAAAAAAATTACAAAATTAGCATTATATTCCAAATAATAGGCTGTTTATTAATATAGATGAATTTAAGCTTAAATGTAGCAAATGTAGCATTTATTTCAATTTTCTGTTTTGAATCGCTACACAAATCATTATAAATCAGTCTGTTTCATACATAAATGGAAGGGACATCAAAACTAATCATTTTTTGCTAATAATTTGTGAGGCCCTTGGAAAACATTATGCGAGATGTCATGTCGAAAGGACTCACATATTTGTGATACGCTTATTGCGCGGTGCTGGTGCCGTCGATTTAAACATTAAGCTTGGACCATAAAATGTTGACTTTTACTAAACTCAAATACATTTATAAAGAGAAAAGAGAATTTTTGTACCCCATCCAGAGCTTTTTTTTTTTCTGGGGAACAAACAAGTTAATGGCTATAAAACACTAAAAGCATATTACCAGCTGTTAGTGCATAATCCACAAGGGATGTTTTGTTTGCTCTACAAAAGAAATATAAACGTTACATTTGTTACTTTTGAAGGTGAACAGTTGTTTATAAGTCTCACTAATATGCAATAATCTTGTTTCCTCTGAAATGTATTCATGTCGTCCCTAAAACGCACTTTGAACAATGACTTTCCTTGGAAAATAACATATGTCCTTTAAAAGGATTATTCATATTAGGACTTGTACAGTGCTACATTAGCAGATAGCAAATGTAGTGCATAACAATTAATGTTCAAGGCATAGACAAGAAGTAGGGCATAGGGCCCTGAGACCCCCCCGCCCTCCTACCCTCCCCTGAAATTTGGATTTTTGTTAGCTAACCCTTAAATGCATAGCGATGCATATCTGCACGCATGTTTAAAACGCCTCCACTGCCGGCTTAGAGTATAAGCCAAATTTCTTATGTAGATCTTGCATATAAAATATATTTTTCGATAATAAATAATTCATGTTGTGAATAATAAAAATATCAGATATTTCTTTCAAACTGCGCGTTTTTTGAAAAAATAATTAGTTAGTCACGAAATTGACATAGGAAATTTAGCTTACACTCGTGAACATAACACGATAGGCAGCAAACGTGTCTAAAATTCATGAAATTAAGAGTTAAAGGTCAATAAGCAAGCCCTTTTGAGGGAAATTCTACATTTTCCACATTTTGGTCCATTCCCGAAAAAAATGTTAATCTACGTGCCAAAGCTAATCGGAGCACGAACAGACGGGCAGACAGACCAACTGAAATCATAAGCACTTTTCAGTTTTGTTGAAAAGTCTTAAAAATTAGATATCCACAAAAAAATAGTTTGAAAAGATAAACGAAAAAAAAAATTATTGATTTCAAAACTCTGAATGTAATACCGCTCATTTAAAACGTATCAAGAAAAAGTATACTTCGTTCATCTCCTCACCAGACTTCCACCAAATGTTAACACTTCCTGTTTCTCTTTTCATTCCGTCATGTATTTAATCACCCCCCCCCCCCCACCTCCTTCTCTGAGATCAAAGATTTGGAATTAATACTTCGTTCCGTTCAGAACAGGATAAAAGCTGAATGTCAACAAAACGCATTTCATGGAAAATTTCTGGGGAGAAGAAGGAAAAAAAAAAAGGTAATCGTTAAAAAACCTTTTCTCGCCGTGAGGAAATTAAACACTGAAAAATCTTGTTTCCAATGAGGGTGCGCGGGAAATTAAAACCGTCATCCCCCGGAGAAATCGCTTCTTTTCAGAACGTTTGCTGCCGGGAGCTTTAATTGGACTTTCCCGCGCTGAAGTCTGATACTTTGTGTAAATATGTCCTTTTTTCCCTTCTTTTTTTCTTAGCTTTATTTCTTTTTCTTTTTTTTTTTCTTTCATCACTATTAAAGCTGACTCTATTCAAAATGAATTTTTTTTTTGACATTTCACGGCAAAAAATTTGCTTTTAATTTGGGATTTTGTGAGGAATAATCTGTTTAATAAAAGGGGGAGGGGAAGTCCAATGTGATTTCATATGCTTTGCACAAACGGGGGGGAAATGGTTTTTGCTCATTTATGACCGAAACACATCAGTTTCTTGTTCAAGAATTTTCTTCTTCGATGCTTGTTTTATTTTATTTTATTCGGTCGTTGTTTGCATTTCTTTTAGATATCTGGACTTTTCTTTTTTTCCTAGTTCCTCAAGAAAAAATTCTGCTTGAAAAAAGGTTTTAAATAACATAAATCTGAACATTACTTTTGAAAAATGTTGCATGCAAGAATTTTTTTCTTCTTTTCGTTGAAAAACATAGTTATACTTCCCAATAAATACGCTAGACTGAGCAATCGTTGTAGAATTCGTACGCGTCTAGCAGTTAGTTTCGCTGTCGGTTAAGGGTAAAAAAAAAAAGAACTGCAAAATCGAAATTTGTAATTTTTTTTATGCAATTAGATTTTTGTAACTTATCAAGGGATATCCTTTTATACATTATTGAGAAAAAAAAAATCATTTTGGAAGTTTTTCATGAAGTTCTTTTACATAAACATATCTGTTACATAAACATATCTGAAGTTCTTTTACGTAAATATATCAATTCTCGCGGTCTTGCGCGAGAGCTGACCTGGGGTATCGCTCTTGCAGTCTCGTTTCGCACCCGTAGGTATCGTCTCGGAAAATTACGAGACCGCGAGATGTCTCGTCTTGTCTCACGGTCTCGCGTCCTTCCCTAGTTAAAATTGCTCCATATGTAACCTGATTATACGTTAGAACACTTTAAAAAGTCCTCCACCCGAAGCACACACCTTCTAAGCAGGTACTCCTTGTGAAGGTTTGCCTTTCTGCAACAGGGCCGTACCCAGGAAATAATTTCGGAGGGGGTCCGACATTTCGGGGGGGGTATCTGACTTATTGAATATCATCATATCCTTATAAATAAAAATGAAATTCTGTTTGTTTGTTTGTTTGTTTGTTTGTGGATTTGATTCGTATACAAATCCACAAAAATGGACCTATCAGCCTGAAATTGGGCACAGATGTGTAAAATAATATAGAATAAAAGATAGTCCACTTTAAAACTTTGAAAGTCCACCCGTTCCCGGAATTTAAGAGATTTTTTATGTTCTCCACGCAAAAAGCTTTCCGAAATTGTAACCTCTGTAGTCAAAAAAGTGTGAAATAAGGATCGTGGTTGCCATGTGTGGCGATTTTGCCGAATAAAATGTTTTAAATTCTTAAAGTGAAAAGAAAAGAACAATAATGATTTTTTTAGTTTATATTCGTAATGTTATTTTTTTTAAATTATAATATCGTGTACATAGGAAATCGGAGCAGGAATGAAATGTTTTTTATATTCAAAACAATAAGAATTGAGGATTTCCGAGGCTAATATGTTAAAATTTTTTAGTTTGGCGAAAAAATAAAATGGCTCAAATGCCGAGAAAGTGAGTTCTAGCGGTTTACACTGTTTCCGGCTTGGCGAAATTTACTGAGAGCTTAAGGAAACGAATTTTTGAAAACAAGTGCAAAGGTTTTATTAGAATACAGTGTTAAATTTTAATTATCCGTGCGGAAATAATGCAGTTATTAAGAGATTTCAAGCGATCTATCTTCAGCATTCTCGCCAATTGAGTGCATTGATTTTAGTTGGGGGAAATCCGCCAAATTTCAGAAAATTGAAATCTTCGCATTTAGTACATCGAGGTAACGATGAATGAAACATGTTATAGTTGATAATTTAAAAAATGAGGCTGTATTAAGGGATTCCACTTTTCAAAAAAATGCCTGGCGGTCGAACCATTTCCCATTTTGATTGCTGCTAATTCAATGCTTCGAATGATTCCCTGAAAAAACTCTTGCAAAATGGCGTATGTTGGCACTTTGGTGAGGCTTAGATTTGAAACTGGATTTTATTTGAGACTGGTATCTATATTAATAAAACAATGTGTGTAAACTGTTTGTCTGTGTCTCGCGTAACTCGCAAACGGGTGATCGTAGACCTACCAAATTTTGAACGGAAATTCTCCATGACAGGTCCCGACACACCTCGAAGCGATTTTTTCAAAATTCGAACTATTTTAGGAAATATCGATAAAAACGTATCGCAAAAGGCTAATTTTTGCTTTCCGCCATTTCGTAATTGTAACCCCACAGTGCATTAAGCGACAATTAAGCTTATATAGGTTGCCACATTCGGCAGTTCATTAAATGATTCAGACTCTTGAAGTAAAATTAAAAGAATAACGATTTTTTTTTATTTTGACTAGATTATTTGTAAGGTTGTTTTAAAATTAAAATATCGTGTGCATGTGAAATCAGAGCGGGAATGAAATGATTTATACTCAAAAGAAATATAGAATTTGGAAATTTTCCGAAAATAAATGTGCACCTTTTTAATTGGGCGAAAAATAAAAGGGGTTGATGTCCGATTTTGTGGAGGATTCTAACGCTTGGCGCTATTTATCGTAATTTAATCGTCTGCTATTTGGGTTATGAATACACCTGCGTATAAGTTTTTGAAATTTTCATTCAGTTGGAATTGTGCATTTTTCTGAGCAGCTTTTCTGCATCTATTTCTAATATATTACATCCAGAAAATAGGATGTTAGAAATATCAATTTTAATTTTGTTTAATCACACTCATGAATAATGATACACTTTCCAACTTAATAAAAGAAGGAACGAAAATAGGGAAGACCCAAGGATTATAACACTTTTTATATATAGCACTTTAGTGCGTATTTAAAATCTGAAAGTGTGTCAGATTTTCTATGATTCTAGGGCTTGGCGCAATTTAATGAGAGGGTATTTTTAAAAACAAGCGTAGGTAATCTTATAAATAAAAATCAAATTCTGTTTGTCAATTTGTTGATTTGGGTAGTATACAATTCCATAAAAATGGACCTGTCAGCCTGAAATTTTACACAGATATATGTAAAATAATATAGAATAAATGATAGTCCACTTTAAAACTTTGAAAGTCCATCCGTTCCCGGAATTTAAGAGATTTTTTATGTTCTCCACGCAGAAAGCTTTATGTAATTGTAACCCCTGTAGTGAAAAAAGTGTGTGAAATAAGCATCTTGGTTGCCATGTGTGGCGATTTTGCCGAATAAAATGTTTTAAATTCTTAAAGTGAAAAGAAAAGAATAATAATGATTTTTTTAGTTTATATTTGTAAGGTTATTTTTTTAATTATAATATCGTGTGCGCATAAGAAATGAGAGCAGGAATGAAATGTTTTATACGCAAAACAATGAGGATCGAAGATTTCAGAGACTAATATGTAAATTTTTTTAGTTTGGCAAAAAATAAAATGGCTGATAGGCCGATTTTTAGAAAGTGAGTTCTAGCGGTTTGCACAGTTTTAGGCTTTTTGGCGCAATTTACTGAGAGCTTAAGGGAATAGCATTTTTGAAAACAAGTGTATAGGTTTTCTTAGAATACAGCATGAAATTTTAACTATCCGTGCAGAAATAATGCAGTTATTAGGGCATTTCAAGCGATGTAGCTTCAGAATTCTCGCCAATTGAGTACATTGATTTAACTTGGGGGAAATCCGCCAAATTTCAGAAAATTGAAATCTTCGCATTTAGTACATCGAGGTAACGATGAATAAAACATGTTATAGTTGATAATTTAAAAAATGAGGCTGTATTAAGGGATTCCACTTTTCAAAAAAATGCCTGGCGGTCGAACCATTTCCCACTTTGATTGCTGCTAAGTCAATGCTTCGAATGATTCCCTGAAAAAACTCTTGCAAAATGGCGTATGCTGGCACTTTGGCGAGGCTTAGATTTGAAACTGGATTTTACTTGAGACTGGTATATATAATAAGACTGGTTATAGATAAAAATGAATGTTGGTATGTGTGTAGGAGGTTGAAAAACTCAGCACCGTTTCACCGATCACCATGAAATTTGGTTCACCTAAGTCTTTTATCATGGAGAAGGTTTTTATGCTATCCGTTTTCCTCTAACTTGCCACTAGCTGGCGCAGCAGAACGTCGAATTCTATTCCGTTTAGCCGTTTGCTATGCGAATATCGTCCAACCAATTTCTATGAAATTTGGTACACGCGGATATTAGAACACGGAGAATATTTTTCACTATCCATTTGCTGTAACTTACCGCTAAATAGCGCTGCAACGCATCAACTTCTATACCGTTCGACCGATCGGCATAAAATTTTTTATACTTACACATTTGAGCACGAAGAATATATTCTAACTGTGTTACTTTTGATGTTACTCACCACTAGGTGGCACTGCAATGCATTATTATTTTAACTCGCCACTAGATGACGCTGCAGCAGGCCAAATTTTTGACCATTCAAACGGTGGCTATGAAAATCAGTACTCATAGCTATTTGAACAATGAGAATATTTTGGCGTTATCCATTTTCCTATAACACGCCACATGACGGCGCTGTAGCAAATCATTTCTTTAATTAACCACTAGATGGCCCTGCAGTGTATCACTTCTTGACTGTGCGAATGATCGCCATGGAAATAGGTATACATAGATATTTGAACACGGGGAAGAGTTTGGCACGATCCATTTTCCTATAACTTGACACTAGATGTCGCGTCAACACATGAACTTCAGGACTATTCAGCCGATCGTCATGAAAATTCGTATGCATCGATATCTGAATGCGAAGAATATTTTCGCCGTATCCGTTTTGCTAAAACTCGCCACTAGATTGCGCTACGCCGCATCGCCTTCTGCACCATAAAATCGATTGCCTTGAAATTCAGTATGCATGATTATTGAACACAATATAACGCGATATCCATTTTGCTATATCTCTTTATTACAATAAATAGTAATCACAACAAATATTAATGTCAAAAAGTCCATTCATTCCCGTGCGAAGAACGGGTACTTCAGCTAGTTATATATAAATATACTCCCACGCACATATAAATATATATAGATATTGTGATAATTTCGGGGGGGGGTTCGAGGACCACCCCGTGGGTACGGCCCTGCCTTAGCACAACACAACAACAACTTGCTCTTAAATTCGTTTTGCCGAAACGATCGTCCGACTGGTAAGTACCTTTTTATGTGTGTTATTTTACAAAGTTTTATTTATCTCATCTTTTTAACACCAGTTTCTTTTTGAGGGTTCTTGTTAACTTGCCCTTAACTTTAACTTGTCTTGAATGCTGGCGCCTTTTTGTTCAGTAAACCAACTAAATAGCAAGAATTGTTAACAATGCTTTAAGGAAGCTATGTTTTTTATTTTACCGACAATAGCAATGTAACTGACCTTTTTCCAAGATTTTGCTATGTTTTCCTAAATATAATTTAAAACGTTTTTCGGTTTCAACCGAACAAAACGTTTCGGTTCGGTTTCAAAACGTTTTTCTGTTAACTTGGGAGTCTGTCTGTCCATAATCTATATTTCCATTTAATAAGTGTCTAATAACGTCCTTTAATATGCTTAAATTTTCACAAATTTTAAGTGCATAATGGAAAAAGCTGCCTATATGTAATTTCATATTCTCATTCGTGCAATGGTTGGTAAAATATCCCATTTCTATCTTCTATCTAAAAAAGAATCTAATAAATAAAGGAAGGAGGCAAGAAAACGAAATACTAAAATATTTTAGCTATTATTATTTTTCCCCCTTCAGCGAAATCTACACTTTTGATATAGCTGCGTGTTGAGTTACTGAGAATGAGTGTCGGCTGTATATAAGAGCCCGAAACATCCTTTTCTCGAAAATGACATGTTCGTTATCTCAAATTTTCGAGCATTATCCGAAAATTACCCAGCGCGAATGTCTAAGGATTTTCCCAAGAACATGAGATGCAGCCTTGCGACTCCCTTGTAGAAGAACATTTTATGGGAATTTAATGGGCGCAGTTCTGGATAGTTTGCAAGAATTATATATGTTTTATTATTTATTTTTTAAGTAACGACCCAAAAGAATGGGGTAATTTTTTTAACCCTTTGATGCTCGGTGGTTGCGCCATGAAACCACCTTATTTCAGCTTTCACCACTGGTCGCAAATAAGTACAGTTAAATGTTCCCAACGGGGAAAAAGTGCATCTGTTGCCATCTTTCCATTTAACAATCTGTACGGCCGCACAACCAGAAAACTTCAGAATACTTCTTCGTCAGAAATCTTTTTTAGTTCTGTGGTGCCATGTGGGCGATTCGGTCGACCGCTATGTTATTGATGGTTAAATGGATCGATGGCAACGACTGCACTTTTTCAGTATTGGGCACTCTATCCAGTTGGTCTTCTATATCTATGTCAAAATGCTTGCCCTTCAAAGGGCTAAGCGAGGGAATTTATTTATTAATCGCATTAAAAAATTAAAATGGAAATTAAATGCTTCAGAAATCAGCAAATAATTTTAGTCACTTTTGAAGATTACTAAAAATCAATATCTAAAAAAAAACTTTTCACAAATAAATTGCTCCCTATTTTTCTAATATTATTGTAGTATGCGAAATGCTTCTAATGTTAAGAATGGTCTTCATTTTAAATGAAGTGATTAACATTTGCTTATTTAAAATCCCTTCAGGCACAAAACATAACTCTACTCTAGGGTTGTTCTAGATTATTTTTCAAAGGCCCAATTGAAAAATTGGCGGGAAACTTTAGGCATGAAGGGATTCTGTTTTTTAATTTTTTTGTGGTAGGAGATGTGTGCGGGATCGGAGATGGAGGGAACTAGGATTAGAGAAATCTGAAATATTCTATAAGCAGTACAGAGTATTTTGTTCAAAGAGGAAAAGCCCTCTGAAAGTTTGACACTTTCAGTTCCCACAAAAGCGTTGAATTTATTAACATTTGCTCTGTTTATTTTTATGATTCATCATCCAGTTGCATATATAAAACTGTTTAGAAAGTGATTTGCAGTCGATGTGTTTGACGTGCGTTGCCCCCCTCCCTTCTTTACAGCTAAGCTTCACAGATGGGATACTTCATTAATAATTTCATCGTTGCCTGGTAACTCCAGGCTAACTTTTATGTAGAGAAGTAGACAATATTTACTAACCTTTATTCACAATGTAATGAGAGTGAAGTTTCAAGCTTCGTGCATTCTCAGCCAGATGTGTGACCACAAGCAAGGAATTAAAAAATAATAATAATTAACGTTTCTCAAATACCTTAGATAACCCAAAAGCCTTTAGAATAAAGCTTTAAAAGGAGGGAAAAAAGAAAAATAAAACTAAGGAAATGGTTTCGGTCGAAAAATCAAAAAATGCTCCAAATTGAAACTTTTATTCATAAATATATATGTCATAGCACTGCAACACAAAAGGGAGAAACGGGCACAAATTATAAATAAGTGTGCGTGAGAAATACCGATTACAGATTCCTTTTTCTTTTTTGTACCATCCACAATGCGACTTTTCTAAAAGAAAAGCTCCCAAGAAGAAACTCCCATTATAGAACCGACTCATTTAAGATCGAAAACGGTGCTTAAATAAATACTAACGGAACAGGAGAGTCGCATCCCCACTCACAAGCGTGCCCAAGTGTGAAACTAGTCTCAAAGGAGTCGCACAAATGACCCACGATAAGCATCACTCTTTGTTGAGCCAAGATTTAAAAAAAAAAAAAAAAAACACATACACACATATATATAAAAGAGGTACATCTCCCACTGCCCTGAAACAACTCCTTTTGATCGCAAATCTGATTAATACGTGACCGAAATTTAAATTCCACCTCTTTCTCCCTCTATCTGCCTCTCGCGCATTTGCGACAAAAGGAGGCACGCCACAAAAGACAGGGGGACCAGCGGTTTTGCGCTCACAAAAGAGGCCTATGCGTAATTGCCGGCGCGATCTTTTGCCAATAATCAGAGCTTGGCGATTAAAAAACATGTTGACACACCATCTTCAGCAATGCCGGGCGCTGCTTTTGTCGCGCGACAATTATCGCAAAGGAGGTTAGATGATGGGACAAGCTGAACCAGCGGATTGGAAATCCTGTGCCTGCTGCAATTATGGCGCAGGTACAGTTTGATAATATGAAGACTGTCCTCTTGTCTTCGTGTGCGTTCGTTTTGACGTTCTTGTTCTTCCATGCTGTTTAGTTCCGCTTGCGTGGTGTATGATTCATGGGCTTGTTGAAAGCGAAGCCGTTCGATGTGTAAAGATATTTTTCTTTTCTTTTTCTTCTTTATGATCGGCATAATTTACTTTTTATTGGGTCTTGTCTATGGCTTTTAAGATTAAGGATTTGTTGAATAACTCTTCCTCGTTTTTCTTACGCCCTTTTCGTCATTTGAGCAAGATAAGCCGTGCGAGATGACCGCCTGATAGACTGATCCTAATCTACGCTCGTTTTTTAAAAATGTGACAGCCTGTGGATAATCTCAGTGATAGCAAACTGTGTCCATACTCTGTTGATTTATTGGTGGATTTGCCCTCGTGACGGAATTCATATTCTCACTAGCTATCTTCTCCGAAGAGTTTTACACTTGAGCATCATGCATTACAGCAGAAAGCGCTCTCTGTAGTTGCAGAAAAACTTCAGTTTTATAGGGGTTTTTGATAGCGTCACAGATCATGTACAGCTGCCGAAAAAAAAAACGCCCACTTTCTCTTTACTTGTCCGTCGTTCGTCGTACTGCAAAGTTATATATACCATTCGCTTGTAAATAAAGTGTACTTTAATTTACTATTAATTTAATTTATACAATTGGCCGTCTTCATATTTAATTCTGCATCAACTTCGATTTTCTCAATAGCAACACTCTATTTTGACTTTATCAAACGAAAGAAAATCTTCAAATTATCCTAAATGTAAATTTTCACCAATTTTCTACGATAATTTTAGGAGATATTGCGAATTATTTTTTTCGCGATTTTAAGGGACTTTCTGCAAATTGAAAAACGCTATTTGTAGGTTCCGAACTTTTCGATTTTCATTAATTTCGATCGCGGTAGTTAAAAGAAATAAATATAATTTACAGGGAAAACACTGTTTCTAGTCTTAAAGTTTTTTGTACTGAGAATATCAGAGGATGAAATTAGAATATTTAGTCAGTGGTCCATATGAACCATGACTCCAAAAATCTTTAGTCCGTATAGCATGATGCATGATTTAAAAAAAAAAAAAAAAAAAGAAATGCAAAACGACTGCTTTCGATTTTGGAAATCTTTATAATTTTGAAATTGTTATTGAATATTTGGAGGTTCTCTTATGCCCATATATCACATCTTCTCTATCTTCAATTGAAACAACACTTTCGTTCGACTGCTTTCCACAGCAGTTGGGTGAAAAGCATTGTGCGATATGCATGTTCGACATCCGCATAGCTATTATATTTTACTATTTATATAGTGCTTTATAGCTATAGGTCGGAGTTATAAGTTAGAAAATTCAATTTAAGTAATTCCTTTCATTAATCAAAATCGTAAAGGATCAAAACAGTTCAATTGTACTCAACGGACCAAGTATATGGGGACCAACGTGTGAAAGCAATACTTTCGTGTAAGACAAACTTGTTTCTGAATTACAGAGAGTCCTCGGGCATAATTTATTTATAGGATACTACTTCATTCATCTGAAATAGATACGAATACATATGAATACACTTAAGAAAATGCATCTCACTTAGACAATTTTTTGAGTGACGAAACGTATCATCTTACCTTCATAAATTGGGCCTTTTTTATGAGAGAGAACTATAAGAGTCCATTTTTTTCAGATTTCTCTGTTAAAAAGAAAATTTTCTAATAATTTTTGTAATTTATCTTCACTAGCAGGAATATGAGATTTGTTATGAAATTAAAAGTGAAAGATGGAGCTTGTCTTATACTCTCATAATAAAGAATTACAGAAACAAAAGAAATATAAGAAAAATCTAATTAACATTAACGTATTACAGAATATTTAATATTAGTGAATTCAGAATTGAGAGACTTTAGAAAAAGCACAAACAAAATGGTAGTAATTATTAAAACCTCATGAAGCTATAAATCTAGCAAATAGCACTAATAGACAATACGAATTTTTTTCTCAAATTTGTTGGTAACCAAGATTAGTTCCATTAAGAAATGTAAATCAATGAAAACTTATTAGGAAACTTAGAAATAGCTTCACTCGCAGAAAAATGAGTTCATCTTGAAAATAAATATAAAAATATTTCAGAGTAATGCTAATTGTAGCGCATGCTTATACAATATATATATATTTGAAAACTGTTCTATTCATTCTTTTCTTTTTTTTTTTCTCACTAGAAGAAGCACACACACAATAAATAAATAAATAAATAAAAATAAAAATGAAAGCTTTTTTTGGCACCTCCGAATGGTTTTGAATTACGAACTTTCAAGCTGAAAAGCCGAATGCGCTATCACTGAAGCAATAATTTTTCATTCAAAGAACTCGCACAAAAATATAAAATCAAGCATTTCCAACTCTAATTTATTCTAGGAAACTCAATCATAATTTAACACCTTTTTAAAGCACAGATACAGGATTTTTTTAAAATTAAAATCTGAACTAAATTTAATAAAAACCAGTTGAGCAGGTCCCTGGCGGACAGCGTTTTGTTAACTAATTCAAGTAGACGAATAAATATGAAAAAGTTATGTAGGCAAATTGATGAGAGTGCGAGTGTGGAGACGAGGGGTGCTGAATTAGAGGCACATTTACACCTTTTAAACTCTCTGAAACTTGGTATAGGCCATTGCCACAAACTTGTGAATAGAGGTGGACGCAAGAGATCATAATAAAGGCCTGTTTCGTCTCCCAAAACAGCTGCTAAGTTTTATCTCCATCTTTCAAAATCCCTGCATTGTAATGATAAAACCTTGTCTCGTCTCTCAAAACAGTTACAAAGCTTTATCTCGTCTTGCAAAATCTCTATATTATAAAAGATAAAACTTCTGTCTCGTCTCGCAAAAAGCTGTAAATCTCTGTTTTGTCGCGTCTTGCATTCATCCCTGACTGTGAATCTGCTAAGTAATATATTCCGACAATGTTTGGCTATGATTGACAATTAGGTGCATCTTCAAACATGGCAGTGCTAAATAATCTAAGTCGTTATAGCATATGAAGAACCTTTAATGTTTGAAATATCAAAACTATAAAATAATATTATTGCAAAGCTGCTAAGATAATTCCAAGCTATTCCGATTTCCTGTTTGGGGCTGTCTTTCATCCTCTAACAATAATGATTCAAGCGACAAGAATACTGTCCAAAAGAGAAAAGGATTCGCGGAAAAGTCTGGGATATTTATTGTCCTTAGGCTTTTTGATGCATGTTAATTGTCAATCATCGCACCTGGTTGCAAAGAATAATAACAAATGGGATGTTTCTGCTTCTGGCAGTTTATTGCCTTTCGTTTGGCGAAGTTTTCCGAATGCTGTGTGTTCACCGTTTTGACAAAGCAACTGTAAGCACGCATTTAAGATTCCGTGGTTATACTTTTTGCTGCCTTTCATTGTTATGTGGTAAGTCGAAAAGGGTGCACAAAATTCTCTTGGGTAAGAGAAAAATCAAGAATGTTTGCTTGCACAAGAGCTGAAATATTTTTGAATTCAGTAAACGCTGAAAAAATGGAGTAAGGTGATATATCTAGGTGGAAGCGTGAGGCATCTAGTCGAACAAAGTGAACAAGTAATACATGCTACATACTTGATTTTTATCAATCAAAAATATATACAGAGTTTAGCGATTTCATATATGTTAGGACTACTTTCAGCATTAGGGGCTCTACGTCATTTGCAACCTGCTAACATAAGTTGGTATTTTGCAAGGCACAGTAGAACTTTAGCCCTCGTTTACACTCAGCCCACTTTAACGGCAGGGAGCAGGAGAAATGGCAGTAGCAGGAGTGTAAACACCTCTCTCGTCTTGATGATACCATGACCTTGCAGACCTCTGTGGCCGGCGCGATCCCCCTTCGAGGGTTTTTTAAGGGAGGAGAGAGGAGGGAAGTACAGTAGAAAACTACCACAGGAGAAGGCGAGTACAGCTGAATGTAAACTCTCACTGCTTTTGGAGCTGACGCAGAAGTATTTCCTGGAAAAAAAGCTGCATGCAACAAAAGAAGAAATGGGAAGGGCTGAATGTAAATGGGGCATTAGGTACAGATTCTCCCTACCTCTTTACATGTAGTATACGTTTCGAATTATGCCACAATTCCGAAGGTTCGATTAAACGAACATGGCAGAATAGAAGCCTAGGTATCAGGCTCACTTAAATTAAAGCTTTAGCTATAACTAAGAAGTGGAATGCCATTATAAGCATCCTATATCTAGAGGTGTGAATGTGCATGGGGATTCAGGGATGCTTTCTTCTCTGTCAATACTTTTTGAATACTTTAGTGATAGTACTTTTGCGACTTATTTGCTTTAACCCTTTGAAGCGCAACCATTTTCCAATGCTGAGAAAAAGGGCAGCCGTTGCCATCGCCAGATTTAACTGCACGCACAGCCAGCTGTGTCAAGAAATGGTCTCTAGCGGCACGCGATGAACGATTCGATCGACCGCCATCTTGCTGGTAGTTAAGTCGAGCGATGGCAACGGCTGCCCTTTTTCAGCATTGGACATCGTATCAGCAGATGCCTGGGCTGTTAAAAATAATCCTGAGAATTTTACAAATAATCGGCCATTTTTACGGGGAAATGATGTGTTAAAAAGTAAAGGATTCTCGTATAACTATATCACCCTCAAGCATTTTTATAAAAATCAAATTTATTCTTCGCCGCTGACAACACTCAGCGTCAGAGTTTTGTGTCTTCACGGCGAGGACACCGAGCGTGAAACGGTTAATACATGTCAAAATGAGACTGGAGAAATCATCCGACATAAATTGTCTTTCTTGTTTTAGTTTTGTTTATTGTAACTTTTAGTGAAGAGGGGGCAGAAAGCTATATTATTCCCATCCCTCCCTATTATCAGCACGTGATGACATCAGTGCTATCATCCATGGGCGCCGGCAGAATATTTCCCAGGGGGGGGGCAAAGACTACTTCAGCGTATGGTTACCATGTTGGAAAGAGCAAAAAAGCAAGGAAAAGCACTGCATACAAAAATCTAGGGGGGAGCATTGCCCCCTTTGCCCTATGTTGCCGGCGCCCATGCTATCATCCATACTTCTTATGGTGTGCATTTGTTTTCATCGCCAACACCTTTTGATTGAATCTGAAAAACGTTGCCAAGATATATACTTCACGGGAAATTGCTTTTCATGTTTTTTCCTCCCCTCAATTAGCCACCTGTCGCTTCGATCTATAAGAAATGCGAACATAACGTCATCGCAGTTAAAACACCAAGCAAAACCGCTCACTGTCCTTTTTTTTTTTTTTTTTTTTTCCCTTCTCACTATTTCGTCTGCATTCTCGGTGATATGTGATTGGCCAATTAAAAGGGGTTGACAGGACGGTGTTGCAACACAATGATAGGCTGGATTCTATTCATTATTTTCATAATGAGCCTTTAGATACATACATCGTTACATTGACGGCTGTCGACTTTTTTTATGCTTTCCTCGTAATTCCAGTTGCAGAAAAGATTTTTTTTTTTTTTCGTTTTGCATACAAGTTATGAATAGCAAGCCAAAACTTAAGGCAAGGGTGGGGGAGAGGATTGGGATTAAGGGTCTAAGATTTTAGTTAGAATCATGATTAATGCAGCATTTATCAAAACTGCTCAACATATACTCATGGGCGCCGGCAGAATATTTACCGGGGGAGGGGGGGGGCAAAGACTACTTTAACGTATGGTTACCATGTTGGAAAGAGCAAAAAACGAAGGGAAAACACTGCATACAAAAATCCAAGAGGGGCCTCTTGCCCTATGCTGCCGGCGCCCATGCATATACTGCTTTCAATTTTCGTCAGATGAATTGATCATTTAACTCCCTCATCTCACCAAATAAACTTATGGGCATATGTTAAGGCTGTTTTACTTGAAAATCATGCAAACTTTTGAACAGCTTTTTAAAAAAAATTGAGACTCGGAAAATTTTAGAATGTCTCTTTACAAGTTTCACAGTGAACTGACATTGAGAATGAACCTATAAGAGTAGCGAAATTCTCAGAAGAAAGTGTTAAACATACGGAATTTCCAAAAATGGGTAAATCATCGGCCCAATTTTTCAGGGAAATCCAAGTGCTTATTAATTTTTTCTAAAAGTTGCACGAGACATACAGCTTTACTGTTAATGTCAGTCCAGAATGCCGTAGGTAAAAAAGCATTATTAAATTTTCCGAGTGTTTAACATCATTGGTTTGCTTTTAAAGCTGTTCGAAAGTCCTGTGAAGACGATCGCTCTGTAGGTAGAGCACCCTTAAACGAAGCAGTTAGACGAGGAATATCCTCCGCGTCAGAGAACAATTTTTCGGATATCCCTAGAATCTAAGGCATGTAGCATCTTTCAAATTTTCCGATCTCTGGGGGGCGACGCTGTACAACTGGGGCTTCCAGTAGCTTCATAAACAAAACTTACAAGACAGTTCGAAGCCTTTCGCGCGGAAAAAGTTCTCGCTCCCGAAATGCAAACCCAGGCCCTACGAGAGGGGGGGCGGGGGTGGGCAGACGGGGCGCCGCCCCTGGGCTCGTGTTCAGCTAAAGTGCGCCCGTGAAGTTTTCAGAATGCGTTACGAATTTCATTTATAGATCTGCAATTAAAATCTTTTTTTTTAAATAGACTAAATTTTGAATACGTAATTCTAGAATGATTTAGATGGCAGAAATGTTAATTCTACCATTTAAATATTAGTATTTTTTCAACCTTCGAACATGAATTAAAAGTACCATTACATATTAGAAAAACTTCCCTCCCACTCTCTTTCCTTTTAGCATTTTATATGAAAATCATTAAAAAGAACTTTTACAAAAAAAAAAAAGAAAATTCCTTCCGTCCCTCCTGTTTTTTCGAAACTTTTGTGCTTTACGAAAGGGGCCGGGAAGATTTTCGCCCCACCTTATAAAATTTCTCTCGGAGGCCCTGTGCAGACTTAGCGTGTCTTAATCGGAACAGAAATGTGCGGAAGATGAATGTAATCGAATTTATGAAATTCTCGATTATCCAAGAACTGCTTATCCGATTTTCCTTGTTAACCGAACAAATAACAAAACAATTTTTTTTTTAATTTTAGTTACAAATATTTAATATTTAATTACAAATGCATTTTCTGTTAAACTAAAATTAATAGACATTTGCTGTCAAATTTCGCATCATTTATTAATCATCGCACGCTGGTGGAACCTGATGGCTCTAAACAAGGTCTATATCATTCTATAAAGTGTGTTGTACTTTGAACTTCCTCACATTTGCCTGATAGCAGAATTTCTCTACTTTAGCGGAACAAAACACCAGATGAGAAAAACTAAACAAAATCTTTAATCTTTGTTATAATAGAAATGTCTCTGTCTAATACCTGATTATATGCCTAAATTAAATGTGCCGCACACAGAGCATAAGACAAAAATTCCATGTTAAATGCGACAGTTTGCTGTGGGAGGGAAACAAACAATAAGCTACCGATTTCGAAATGATGGTTTGAGCATCAAAAGAAGTGGGTAATTCGGTTAAGTGCCTTCCGTGTTTTATTATCCATGGAATAGTCGAAATAGATAAACAGTTTCCAGAAATTTGTACAAAGCTGTAGTGAAATATCGTGAATCTATATTTTAATTGTTTTTAAGACGCTTTTATTACCGACTTCAAAAGCGCAGGAAGTACTATGGTCAACGCGTATTTTTTTTTCCCTTTTAACGTATGTAGAGAGATAATTTTTTACCACATGGATGAAATTCCCTAATTTCTTTTTTAATCGAAGAGGGATAGCTCAGGGGTAGTCTCATATAAATTTGGTGACGTTCTGATGATATTATCATTCCGAAAATAGGGAGGGGGGGGCATGTTTTTAAAACACTGCCTGTAGGGTTGCCAGCAACACCTTTAAAAGTAATGTGTCAGAAAACGTCAATGTTTGCCACTTTTACCGATTTATCGCCAAGTTTTACGTCAAAAAATAAGTTCCCAAAACTGAACTAGAGTTTATAACTTTTTTTTTTTTTTTTTTTTTTTGCCCGTGCTGAATGTCTGATTTTCCGTGTGCGTTTTATTTCCGGTAAAAATGCACGTATCGAACGGAAATTCGGCTGTGTCATTGATATAGAATAAAATATTTTTCTTATCGAAAATGGTTTATACAACATTTATATAGACAGTCGGACCGGCAGACAAGCCAAAGTTATATTACTCTGTTTACAATTGTAGGTAAGTTTTGGAAAAGTATTCTAAAGTACTTGATTATTGATCTTATAATATTGAAATATTATTAGAATTTCCTCTCCTAAATCACAAAGGTAACCGGTTTATTTTAAGAACCTGCAAAAAATTATGCTACATACATCGTTTTTAGTAGAGGTTGTTTTACTCCCCATCAGTGATATTTTCGTGTTGATGCTGACACTTTTACAGGAGATATAATCCACACGCACTGGCAAACGGACAGACAAAGAAGTTTTACATACTTTTGAAAATCATCGGAAAATTCCATAAGAATCAAGAATGTTCGAAGTATAATTAAATGTAAAAATTTAAAAAAATACTCGTCTATGAACTACGATGTTTCCTTTTTTTTTTTTTTTTTTTTTTTTTTTAATAAATAGATCCGAATCCCCCACCACCTTCACAACTAGCCCTCAAGTAGCTTTGCCTTAAAGAATAACTTATAACCATTATTGACAGGTTTTGTAAAAAAGATGAATGTTACATATACTACTATCAATAAGAAATATGTTGTGTTCATATATGTAATACATATATGTAAATACCATTTGAGTAGATACGGATATTTTTATGTGATACAGGGCAAAAGTATGAGTCTAAATTTCTCAATTTCCTGACTTTTTCCAGTCTTTTGGGAGCTTTTAGAAAATATTAGGTCGTAACGAAAGTTTCCCGCCACCGCAGATATGATCTCGGCAAACAGTTCGCGATGGCCTGTTTCCTCATATTTTGTCAAACGATTTTTGGCATTTGAAAGTTATGTTTTTGGTCTCGCGCCCCCATGTTTCTGGGCCGAAGGCTTTGAAAAACTACCAAAAAGTTGGCAAAAAATCATAGATGTGGGTGGTGATTACTAACCGCATTAACTTTTTGCTGGCGGAAAACTTTCGTTACAACCTGATATTTCCTGACCATACATATGCTTTGGAAAACCTTCAACAGCACCAACCTCTTATTATAAATATAAATATTTTGCTGCAATTTGAAATAAATTAATCCTGTTTAAGATTAAAATGACTACGTTTTTTTTTTTTTCAAAACCGAAATTATTTAATTGATTAAATCCGTGTGCATAAACATATGCAGTGGACACTATCTAATGTGACCACCCTCGGGAAGAACGAAACTGGTCACCTTCGAAGGTGGTAAGTTTGGTGGGGTCTGTATTGACTGCTTCTGTACAGTAAAGTGAAACTGTACAGAAGCAATCAATACAGACACTTTCTACCAAGGACTTTCCTTGGACAAGGACTACCTTGGACTTTCTACCAAGGTGGTCACTTTAGCATGCTCCTCTGTATATCTATATACAATTTTCTATGAAGCCAAATTTTAAAGAAATGGCAGTTTTATGACAGAATAGGTTTTTGAAATCTAGCATGGGTCAGGTACTTCTCGGGTTTGGGCAGAAGAAAAAGAAAAATATTTAGAAGGAATTTCAGGCGTAAATATTACACACACACGTATATTTTCATGAATAAATCATAAACTCTCAAGATTATTTTAATTACGAGAAAATTTTTTGTTAAGCCTTTAACCCTTTGAGGCGCAACCCTTTCTCAATGCTGAAAAAAGGGCAGCCATTGCCATCGCTCGACTTAACTACTAGCAAGATGGCGGACGATCGTAGCGTTCATCGCGTGCCACAGATCTAGCGACCCTTTTTTGACGGCAGCTGGCTGTGCCCGCGCACAGCCAGCTGCCGTCAAAAAAGGGTCCCTAGATCTGTGGCACGCGATGAACGTTTCAATCGTCCGCCATCTTGCTAGTAGTTAAGTCGAGCGATGGCAGCGGCTGCCCTTTTTTCAGCATTGGGCAATCTATCCAGCTCTTGGCATTCTTCCATTTTTCAGCAGATGTCAGTGCTGTTAAAGACAATCGTGACTTTTTTTTTTTTTTTTTTTTTTTACGGGAAAGGACGTGCTAAAAATTAAAGGATTCTCGTGGAGCTATGTCACCCGCAACTATTTTTATAGAAATCAAATCTTTTCTTCGTGTCTGGCAACAGTCAAAGCGTCAGAGTTTGGTGTTCCCAGAGCGGGAACACTGCGTGTTAAAGGGTTAAAATATTATCAACTGCATAGAGACTGTACTTGCAAGAAAAGCAAACTTTAGGGGCATGTTTGCTTTCTTGTTTCACCTTCAAAGTTGAAATAATTAAGGAGTATTGACATTAATACGAAGGTTTCCTTTTTAGAAGAGTTTTATTTCCATTTTATTTCCATTATCTGATATACGAAATAAGGTAAGCGCGACCCTCCCCCCTCTTCGTGCAAAAAGTGAGAGGGGGTTGTCACAAAACACACTTCTGCGGTCTATTATGGGAAGTGGGGGAGACGAAGTGTTGTACAATATGTCCACTCTCATGAAGTGATCTGCCCCCTCCATTTTGCCACGTGGCGATTGCTGTTATGACCCCCACGTATTGAATCGATAATCGCTTAAATGAACTGGGAAGGGAAACGGCGAAAGTTTAGTGTTTGCTAAGGGGGAGAGTTATCGTGGATTGGGATTTAAAAAAAAAAAAAAAAAAAAAAAAAAAAAGGGTGATGCTCAGAAATGGAAAAAGGTCACTGCTGGCTTAAAATTCCGCCACCGATTTTCATGTCTAATAATGTCACTGCCTATGGCATAAATTTATGATCAATAATGTTCCTTTTCGGTATTAAGAAAACTCAACTCCCACCAGCGTCTGTTTTTATATCAAACATGCCCAGAAGCTGAATAAGCCAAATCAGCTAGGCCAAAATGCGATCTAGATTTTAATGTTCAGGGTGTCAGTTTTATTATCTTTTAATAACTCAAAGAAGAGATAAAGCTTTCGTTTAATGCTCACATTCAGCAGCTAATATCACGCATTTTTTTTTCCTCTTAGACTAGGTATTCATATTATTAACGTTATGTTATTTCATTATTTTCATTGCATGATGTATAATTCCATCAAATATTAGCAATGGAGATTATTGTAATATGTATTTAGCTCATGATCATTTTATGGATTGCAATTTATGGTCGATTGTGCTGTTTATGTATATTATGAGCACATTTCCCAGGTGTTTTAAACTGATTGAACAGTGAAGCACTTATTTAAATTTTAACACTAGCCCTATACTTCCAGTTAAGAAAAATCTTCTAATAACCTGCAGTTACTTTTGGTGCCTCATGTTTCTATAAAGAGCCGTCCGTATATTTTAAAAAACGGAGCGTGCATCTAATGCAGTATGTTCTCTGTAATCCGCCCAGGTTATGATCAAGGATAATGCAGATTAAAGAATTTCGCCTTATATGCCATTTCTTTGTTGCGATCCAAACTGAAAAGGATCTCGCCACCTCATACCCTCTTAAAAAAAAGTAATAATCACGCGAAACAAAACTGACAATAAAATAGAACTGACTATATATCTTGTAACTTTTTGTTACATAAAATACTCTATTTTTTGAAAAGCTGTTGAAGAAACTTTAAAATTACATTTATCAATTTGATATTAATAAGTACTTTTTCTTTTTGAAGATTCCGCTCATTCATGTCCATAAGTTATTTTTTAGAGTGGTGCAAAATCATGCTGATTATAAATAGGATACTATAGCTTCTCAGGTGTACAACTTTGTTTCTTCCGTTCAAAACTATTTGCTTACGTCTGAAAAATTTGGTGGATTCTAGTTAGTACTTTTCAAGTCATGGAGTTGTGCATATATATTCATAATATATATGCACAATAGAAGAAGCAAATATTTAAACCTATACAAGAGACATATCTACCTAACAATCGAGATCCACATACTTAAAAATATCGAGCTAAATTATCTCCGATGATCTTTACTCGTGAAGTAAACGTGACTGAAGATTTTCATTATTTTATAGCTTCTTTTATGCTTTTATATCTGAAATAACAAGAGTTTTTTAACATTCGAATTCTTTTCATTTCATCTCTTTTTATGTGTAGCGTTATTTTTGTAAATTATATTTTCCTAACAAACATGTTCAAGATATTTTTAATGCAGGAGCTTCACTATAATTTAATGTTGAATTAACACGTTCCCGTGATTGGCAATTTCTAGTGAATTATAGAAGAACTTCTTACCCGAGTTTTTAAGAAAATTAATAAGCTTCGTTGGGGAAAAATTATTAATGCAGAAAGCCTTCGGCAGTTTTCAAAACTTCCAAAACTTTTGAAATTCAATTCTAGAGCATCAATACTTTTTTTTCTGGTGAGGTACGTCAGCATCATACACATTCCCCACCAATTTCGACAGATTCCACTTTTGGCTTTCCATTCTGATGCTTTCAAATGAAATAAAGGGAAGACGAACAGTAGGAGAGAGAGAGAGAGAGAGAGAGAGAGAGAGAGAGAAATAAGAGGATTTCTATTTGAGGATTCCGCATTCCTCGGTTACGTAGAAAAAAAGTTTTTGCTTGGTATACTTATTTTATTTTTTCCAGGAAACTCTATAAAATGCATCTCGAAAATTTGATAACGAAAGAAAAAAAAAAAAAAGGGAAAGAATCATCCGAGGCATCTTTAGTGTCTATACCACATTCTCCTATACATGAACAATTTTTTTTTCTTTCCCAGGGGGTTTTTTTCTGTACTATATCTCCAGGAGCGTCCAATACATCCACTCATATGTATCACAAATATTTTGAGGGAGACGGTGGCATCGGAAATTCGGTTTCATTTCGAGAAAAGTGTGCGGTATACGTTGCAGGATGTAACGCAATCTCGGCTCAATTTTCAAAAAGATAGGGTATGTTCGGGGGCTGCGTAAATCAATGATTCTATTGTTTTGCGGCGTGATAGCCGATAATATGATATCGATTGTGAAAGGAATCGATATAGGTACACCAACAGCTTCACTTTAGATAGAAATCCGATGCCTCAGATCGGCAAAGGTTATCTTTTTTTTTTTCTTCTTCTTCTTCTCAAAACAATATTACAGTGTTTTTATTTATTTGTTTATTTTTTACGGGGGTGGGGGAGCGTGCGTTCAAGAAAGAATGCTATACAGGGAGTCCCCAAAATAAGTACATGCATTTTTGAAATGAGACGCAACTAAAAAGTTGAAAACACTGAAATCTATTAATGATTATCATGCTTAACATGTACTAAAAACATATTAAGCTTTATTTTCGATGATATAGGGTTGTCCCAAAATTTTCATATACAGGGTGTTTCAAAATTAGAGGGACAAACATGTAGTAGAGGTAGGTTACACCAAGACGTTTCCGAATCACATAGTGAAGTGGGATCGGAAATGTCGTCTTCATGTGTACCTGTTAATAATCACTTTGGAAGAAGTGCTGAAGAGTGTGTCTAATTTCTTATAAACAATTCAAGGAGGACATGGGCTCTCCTCTTACAATTACATCAATGTAATGAGGGGGGGGGGGAGGGGAGGAATCTGAATTAAAAACTTTTATCAAGTGCAGTCTGAGAAAAATGCATTATTTTTTGAAAAACGTTGGTTGGAAAGTTCACTATTTGATTTGGAACCGTCTCATTGTTGTAACCCACCTCAGCAAGAAGTTTGTCCCTCTAATTTTGAAACACCCTGTATAGAAGCACACATACATAGGGATGGACGCGAGACAGAAAATAGGAGTCTCGCAAAATAGCCTAAAAGCTTTGTCTCGTCTCGCAAAAATCCCTATATCGTAATGTTAAAAATGTGTGTCTCGTCTCGCAAAAAAGCTGTAAACCTCTGTCTCGTCTCGTAAAAAAGTCGTCTCGCGTCCATCCTTACACATACATGCGTGTGTTGAAACACTTCCTAAAAACTATTCATGGTGAATTTGGAGACTGTCAAAAAAAAAAAAAAAAAGTATGTGCGTGTAATATTTACGTGCGATTGTAGTAAAACTTCTTTGACGTTTACGATAAATATCACTGAAATAATTAAACTTTAACTTAAAATAAATATCATATTATAATTTAATTATATTTATTATTCATGTACGTTACAAAGATTATATAAATGTTATATTCATATTATTCATTGGAAATAGGAACTTGAATTTCATCATAATATTTTATGTATGAAATTATAAGTTTGTGTTAACTATACTGTGAAACATAAATTTTACTCTCTAAATTTGCTAACTTTCTTGAAAATACAGCATCTATCGTTGTACCGAAACGCGTTGTTGATTGAAGTCGCGAAGTATTCATAGTTAGATACAATTTTTCTTTTTAAAAATCAACTGACGGCTGAGATTCTTGGTAGCGAAAATTAACATTAAAATCTCCAGTAAGAATCAGCGGTAATTCATGATAATTGTTTAGAATCCTGGAAGTGTCCATGTTGTAGTATTATTCTTTAACTGTTTTCTTATACCATTGTTCCGTCGGGAGTTTGGGTTTGAATGGGAGGAATGTCCATAGTCTAGTATTATACTTTAACTCTGTTCTTTAACTGATGTTTTCCTCTGATTGTTGGGTTCGAATACAGGTAGTGTAATTTTTTTTTTTTTTTTTTGTGTTTTTCTATCACAGTATTCTCAAGCGTTGATTTCGTCTGCTGGTGGGTTTCGAATTATTTATCTGTATCTGTGTTTTTAAACTGCAGGTTCAATCTATTGTTTGGGAATGATTGCAGCCAGGGTCCGTTTCTTTGTGGTGTTCCATCCCCCCCCCCTGTTAAACCGTTGCTCCATCTTGAGGTTGGGTTAGAATCCACGGAGTGTCCATTTGCTATTCTTTTATTTTGATCTTAAACCCTTTGCAGCCAGTGTTTGTTTCTTTGTGGTGTTACATACCCATGTTCTTAAACCGTTGTTCCGTCTGGATATCGGGTTAGCATCCAGGAAGTGTCCGTGTTGAACTATTATTCTTTAATGTTTTCTTAAAATGTTTTCCCGTAGGGTTTGAATCGAGAGAATGTCTTTGTTGTGGTATTTTTCTTTAACTGTGTTCCTAAACTGGTGTTTTCTTCTGTCGGTTGGTATCGAATGCACGTAAGGTCTATTATTGCGTTTTTCTATGGCAGTGTTTTTAAACCTTTGTTTTCCTCTGCTGTTTTTGCTCGAAGTATTATTTGGCTCATTATTATAAATAACTCAAAAAACACATGAGCAATATTAAAAGATTAAATATTATTTAAGTACAGACAAACAATATTTATGTATCATGGCACCCAATCATGTCAAGTTTTTACTCATAATTCCATTAAATATTGTATTAATGCCATTGAAAACATGTGAGTAAAGCAACGGAATGCACCATAGTGCCACTTTCTGTATTCGGTGCGTAGGCCTTGTTTATCGGAGGTGACGGGTTGGGTCGCCGCCTGTAACAACAGTGAGAGACAGTCAGCAGGATCGCCGCCTGTTCAGCGAAAGACTTCACACAGTGGTTCTGACAAGAGCCGGTCCACTTATCCACTGAACAGGGTCATCAGACAGGATCTTGCTTCAAAACAGGTAGGGAGTAATGTCGACGTGCAAAGAGCACAGTCGACATTCTCAGGAACGAACGCCCGTGAGCTGTTTTGAAAATAATTAAACTTATAAATCTGGAAAAAGCTTGTTAAGTGTGACGTCAATATGATGTAAAAATCACTTGCAATAGCTAATTTTGTCACGCAAATGATTAACTTTTTTGACTCTCGGATATGAAATGTTGCTGAAAATAGCGAAAAATCGCTTAAAAATGAGGGAACGGGTGGATTTTCAGATTTTTAAAGTAGCGCAGATTGTTTTCTATATTTTTATACATGTTTTTGGTAAATTTTCAAGGGGATCGTACAAACGGTGTAGAAATTATCAGGCTTTTTGTCCTTGCCATTGCAATGTTTTTGCAGTCATGGCGGAATGAAGAAGCAAGGTGGAAAAAGATACGTCATTTCCTTTATTGAGCGTTACTTCCGTCAGAAAAATATCAAAGTTACTCCCTATTTGCGCCTAAAGAAGTTTTACTTCAATAAAAACTATCAAAAGTGAACTTGGAGACTCTCAAAATCGATTTCTTCATCAAAATCTGCATACCGAAAATTTTCGCAATCACTATTACTTCCCTTTACTTTGTACAAGCAAGTAATATTAGTGTTGCCTTAACCTGCAAAATGAAATATATATATATATACTAGCTGACCCGACAAACGTTGTTTTGCCATATAAATTATTCCTAGGATTATTTTAGTAGAAAGAAATGACTAACTTATTGTAAGTGTGTGAGGATGTGGTATATGAGTGGAAGAGGCATGGAGCGCTGTGAACCATGCTGGAAATAAAAATAACACAATACCAAACATTTATATTTTTAATTCATTGTAATTTATTCTTTACATTTATATATATTGCTAATTACAATAATTTTACTAAAAATAATATCAATCCCTTAACGGAATAGAGTGAACAATATTTTTAGCTAACACAAACAAACTGCATGGTTTGTCCACTCGAGATCATGCCACGTATAATTGTCCGTGTGAAAAACATGGCGTGCTCAAATCTAAGCCACAAACAAACATAGTTTGGCCTTGAGACTTATTCATAGTCATTCCATAAAAAATTTTGTCAAAAAAAATAAATAAATAATAAAAGGATGAAAATCTGAAACATTTTCAGATTTTAAATACGCACTATAGCGCTATATATTAAAATCGTATCATAATTTATGCGTCGTCCCTATTTTTCTCTCATATTCCATTAAAATGGAAAGTGTATATTATTCATGACTGTGCTGTATTTTTTTTCTTGTTTCGTAAAACCCATCTTTGGAATCGAAATCTATCTTAAAATCGTCTTCTAAAACTATTTTACAATATTCGCCAAGTATATTACAACTACACTTCATCGTTCTATATATTGTTTCGAATGCGCATCATAATACATGCGTATACCATGCATGCATGTCTTTCTTGGGTTGATTCCTACTTTAAAGCCTCGACTCTCGCCAAGGTGGCGATCATTAAACATATACAGTTACAATGACAATTTTTTGCATTTATGTGGCAAACATAATTTAGAATTAAAATGGCGATTTGGAACAACATGTAAGCACAGCATGCCGTAAAATTTTTATTTATTTTGGATTGCCAATTAATGTAGTTGTAATAATAAAGTGTCTTCAAATTCCTTAACTGGTGCGTTTATCGCTAATTTGTTTACTTTAGTTTTCATCTAGTTCTTTTGGGAGCGCCGAAACCGTACGTACGTATTATGCCGGCGGTCACTTCCGCCAAACTACTTTCTCGTCAAATTTGCTGGCAAACTATTGCCAATCGTATTCCAAACCATCAACAATTTCATGTGCCCGGCGTTTATCTTGGTGAAAATTGCTTGTCTTGGAGGACCGCCGGGATAATACGTAAGTACCGTTGAAACTTGTGCATTACTGCAGAGACCCCTGACTTGTGCTTACCCAGAGACCCATGACTGCAAAGCTCGCCAAAGTACGGGGATTTTTTAGGTTGGCGAGAGTGGGGGGCGTTAAAATAGGAATCAACTCTTTCTTGTACCATAAAACACATCTTTGGAATCGAAATCTATCTTAAAATCGCCTACTGAAACTGTTTTACAATCTTCGCCAGGCATATTCGTCCTATAGGTATATTCCAACTATGCCGCAAAGACATGAAATGGGAATCATAATCCATGAGTGTACAGTGTTTTCCTTTCCTTTCCAGTGCTTTGTTCCACAAAGCACTTCTTCAGAATAGAAATCAATATTAAAATCGCCTAATAAAACTGTGTTACAATATACGCCAGGCGTTTTCTAACTATACTCGAAATATATTTATAATAAATTATCACGTTTTGGCTCCAAATTTAGCGATCCATTATCAAAAATTGCAAATCCTTGTGCGACTTTCAACATTTTATTAACGCCCCCCCCCCCCTCTCCACGTTTTCTGGCAAACACATTTGAAAAGGGACTTGATGAGATAATGCCTAGACAAAAATCCTGATTGAACTTATTAGCACTCTGGTGCTAAGAATTTTGAGGTGGACCGCCCTTGTGACTTAGGGGTATGAGACAAAATCATATTCGCAGACCTAACGAATATACATATAAAATTTCTTTAAAATCGGTCTAGCCTTTTTGGAGGAGTATGGTAACTAACACTGTGACATGAGAATTTTATTTATTAGATATACCCAATATGAGTTCAATCGAATGTACCGTTTAAACGCTAGAGCACTTTCAAGAATTTCCCCCCCATAAGCCATAATGTAAAAGAAATCTTTGTAGTAGCCCAGTAGAAAAACTATAAATTCTATACACATCAAAATCATTGTCGGTCTTACGATGGTGGTTTATAACATATATACCCAATTTGAGCTCAATCGAATGCCCCGTTTAGGAGCTATCGTGTTCACTCACATACACACAAACACACACACACACACACACACACACACACACAAACATACATCTTGTAAAAATAGCATAAATGAATTCAGAAGACCTTAAAACGTGTTAATACATCAAAATCTCGAAGTCGAATTTTTTCATGATTACAATACTTTCCTTACAGGGTACATGTTCGGAAAGAAAAAAGGATGAAAATCTGAAACACTTTCAGGTTTTAAATATACACTATAGTTCTATATATTAAAATCGTATCGTTAGTTATACGTTGTCCCTATTTTTCTTACTTATTCCATTAAGTTTCAAATGTGCATCATTATTCATGACTGTGCTGTATTTTTCTTGCTTGTTTCGTAAAAGCCATCTTTGGAATCGAAATCTATCTTAAAATCGCCTACTACAACTATTTTACAATCTTCGCCAAGTATATTACAAATATACTTCATCGTTTTATATATTGTTTCGAATGTGCATCATAATCCATGAATGTACCGGTTTGTCTTTCTTGGGTTGATTCCTACTTTAACGCCTCGACTCTCGCCAAGGTGGCGATCATTAAACATATGCAGTTACCATGACGATTTTTTGCATTAATGTGGCAATCGTAATTTAGAAATAAAATGGCGATTTGGAACAACATGTAAGTAAAGCATGCCGTTACATTTTTATTTATTTTGAATTGCCAATTAATGTAGTTTTAATAATTAAGTGTCTTCAGTTTCCTTAACTGGTGCGTTTATCGCTAGTTTGTTTACTTTAGTTTTCATCTGGTTCTTTTGGGAGCGTTGAAACGGAACTTACCGTATCGTACAATCGTATTCCAAACCATCAACAATTTCATGTGCCCGGCATTTATCTTGGTGAAAAATTGCTTGTCTTGGCGGACCGCCGGGATAATACGTAAGTACCGTTAAAACTTGTGCATAACTCCCAGAGACCCATGACTGCAAAGCTCGCCAAAGTACGGGGATTTTTTAGGTTAGCGAGAGTGGGGATGTTAAAATAGGAATCAACTCTTTCTTGTACCATAAAACGCATCTTTGGAATCGAAATCTATCTTAAAATCGCCTACTGAAATTGTTTTACAATCTTCGGCAGGTCTATTCTTCCTGTAGGCATATTCCAACTATACCGCAAAGACATTTTAAATGCTGTTTGGAATGGGCATCATAATCCACGAGTGTACCGTGTTTTCCTTTCTTGTTCCACAGAGAACTTCTTCGGAATAGAAATCTATATTAAAATCGCCTAATAAAACTCTTTTACAATATACGCCAGGCGTTTTCTAACTATACGCGAAATATATTTATAATAAATTGTCGCGTTTTGGCACCACATTTAGCGATCCATTATCAAAAATTGCAAACCTTGTGCGACTTTCAACATTTTATTAACTTCCCCCCCCCTCTCCACATTATCTGGCAAACACATTTGAAAAGTGATTCGACACGTTAATGTCTACACAGAAATCCTGATTGAAATTAATAGCACTCGGGGGCTAAACATTTTGGGGTGGACCGCCCTTATGACTTAGGGGTATTAGACATAGTTAAAAACCTATTCTATGACCTAACGAATATACATAGAAAATTTCATTAAAATTGGTCGAGTGGTTTCGGAGGAGTTAGGTGACTAACACTGGGACAGGAGAATTTTATATATTAGATATACAGTAGACTCTCTATTAACCGGGATAGTCGGGAAATGTCTTGTCCCAAATAAGTAAATATCCCGGATAACAGAATGTGTTCAAATTTTGCGGGAAATGTTAGAAAAAATTATAGGAAATGTAAAATTTTTATACAATAGGGCATTAATAACTTAATTAATACAAAAGAAAAAGAATGAACATAAATTTTAATGTTATTTAGATTTACTATTAGTATATTAGCAAAAAAAAAAAATGTTTTTTTCCGTCACTGTTTTGTGAAGAATGGAATGATAGAAATCTGATTTCGTTTTTCGTTTACCATTTTTACCATTTTTACTTACCATTACATTACCATTTTTACTAACAATTTCTCAGCATCATTTTTTCAGCGGGTTTTCATCTTCTTGCTCCCAGTAATTAACTAACGTCTGACGTACTGATGCGTCATCATCCACTCATATGTATCACAATGAGTGGATGACCATGATTCAATTTCTGATGAATTACATGATTTCCTTCATCACTTCACCTCTCTATGACCGAGTGGATGAGACAGTGAACATGGCAGATGACTGAAGTTTGAAGGTCTTGAGTTCTGGCCTACCGTGCGGGATTCGATCGAACGGTCTAGGATTTTGGGTGGTTTTCTCCAGATGTAACATAAATTTTCGTTTGAACTTCAATTTCGAACTTCGTTAATCCATTGTTGCGCTTCAGTTTTCAGAGCAGTCTCAGTTTGTTAAATTTTCTAAGATATTTCTCTGCAGTTTGCTACGATCGTCTTCTGTAGGAATTTCATTTTCTTCATTCGATAAAATCGACTTCCATGATTTTTTTAATCTTGGTATTTTATCCTAATTTCTATGCATCCTCAACATAATAAATAGGGACTGTCCCGGATAAGCCGGTCCCGGTTAATCGAGAGTCTAACTGTATATATATTTATAAATAGATAGATAGGTATAGATAGATAGATAGATAGATAGATAGATATAGATAGATATAGACAGATAGATAGATAGGTATTAAAAAGACGTTTGAAATTAATGACTTTTTGTGTTGTTCAACACTAAAGAAAATATTTTTTTCGATGACAAAAAATAACATTTTAATAAAATATTTATGCATATAAATGAAACTGCAAGAACAGAAAGCAAGTTTTTGCTGTCTTAACGTTTTTATCGTGACATGAAACGCTGATTAATAAACTTTTTCTCTTTTCTTTTATATAATGCACTTCCTAAAATTTTCTTTCAAGGATTATATATCAAGCGGTGATCATTAACCGTTGTTTCAGAAATCACTGTTTTTCAAATCATCCCAAGGCGGTTCAATGCTTTTATTTTAATTAGTGTGTTTCAAGTTCCATATCACTCTCGTTCTCTCAGCTTGCAGTAATTTTTATTTGGTTCTCATGTGTCTTTTCTGTATTTTCTGGAATCGTTTCTAAACTCATCTTACTCGAGGTAGCTCAATGTTATTTATTTTAGTTGGAGGGTTGAGTGTTTCCAGTTCAATATCACCTATGTTGTCTCAGTTTGCAACAATTTTTATTCGGTTTTCATTTATCTTTTGTATAATTTCTAGAATAGGTGCACCTAGTATATTAATGATCGAATGGTATATTTTTTACTATTTCCCAACAAGGTTGAAAACTGTTTATGATTCCGGGATTTCGGTTTGTCTGTCTGTCCTTCCGTGCTCTGACTCTCGTAAATACGCATCGATTACTACGAAATTTATATTTGTTATTTCTATGTACTCTACCATGTACCCTATTGAAAATGGTGTATAGTTCTTACAGGAGAGCTAAAAAGATTTCTAATACGCTCTACGGGCAGTCATTCTTTAAAGTGCATTTTAGAGGAAATTGGCTGTTTGAAATGAAACAAAATTGATACATGTAATTAAGAATTACAAGATAAAGCTCTCCATCGAAAATAGTGTCTGTATATTTAATAGTTGTGGAACAGGAGCACTCCAATACAATAATTCCAATACAATTTTAATGGCAGTTTGCAGACAGGCATCCATTTAAAGCAGAATAGTATCCTACTATGTAATATTAGCTAATAGTCCGACGACGATCGTATGCTTCCCTCAAAAGTTGCTCCAAAAGTCGCCAACATTGGAGACATTTGTGAAAAATCGCCAAATAGGGTGAGAAAAAAATCTTTCGAAAAATGAACCCAGCTTGGCGATATTTTCATTATTTGGTGGGAAATTAAAAAATACCTAATGTGTTAATAGTAAGGTATGATGATTTCAATGGGTATTTTGAAAATTCATTGTTCGCGCTGTAATAAACCGATTTAGTGTGTTGTGTTGAGTTAAGGCAAATCTGAGCGACAGCTATCTGCTTAGGGAATGTGCGTATGTATGCGCGCTCATGTGTTGAAAATAGGGAATGCAATCACGATTCCGCGGGAACGGGATCCTGCGGGATCTTGCACGATCCTGCACAAATGTTTGCGGGTCTAGTCCCACGGGATTACGATCCCAATCCTGTGGGATTGACACTGAGAAAAAAATTATTTTTTATTACAATTTCACGCTGCTTTCCGAATCAATAGACCGAAAAGTTTTACATATTTATGTCTCTTATCTAACAATAAATGAATCAATAATTACAATTTTTAATTCAAAGTTTTATTTTTTTAAATTATCTTCTAATGGGAGTCTGGATCGAACATCTAAATCTAAGCATTGTAATCTAAATTCTTCGCAAAATTCCCATCCTCCAAATGAACTGAAATATTTCATACTATTTTATCTCTTAGCGAAAAGTCACGAATTAATTATAAAAAGTTTCATTTTAGTTTTTAATTTTTTTTATATAATCCACACTTTTAATTATTTTACTAAAATTAAATCTAGACTAGGAAATGATTCATTGGATTTGTTCGATTTTGTCCATTCTTTTTTAATAAACTAAGAAAATAACGTAAATATGTGAACATATCTATAAATTATATATTTCTGTAAATTCCTCATTTTTAGCAACTAAGACATAACTTAGTATATTAGACATAACTTAGTATATTATTCTGAAAATCATGGTTATATTTTCATATTTCTGTAAGTTATTGTATTAATTATCCCATAAGATTAATTATTGTTATTAAATTTAAACTTCATACTGCTTTAAAATCTTACTTTTATCTACTTTTCTCTGTTGAAATGAAGTCCTAGCTAAATGAAATGTCAATCCCGCGAGATTGCGGGATCCCGCGGGATCAATGAATCTCAATCCCGAAATCCCTCAGGGCGCAAAACAGTGCGGGATTGCATTCCCTAGTTGAAAAGTGTTTTATAATGGATGCGGCTGGCATTATTTATCTTTCATTCATTCATTCTTTTTTTTTTAAACTTGAAAAATTTTTTCCTTTCCAATACATTTTTCGTAAAAATGAAGAATGCTTTTAATTTTCATGAGTAGTACATGAAAGCATCCATGTGCGTCACCACTAATTTCTTTTTCTGCCAGTAAGAGGAGCAACTAAAAAAATATACATCTTTCACCGTATTACTTGCTTTGGTACAGTGCCATATTTCCGGCAGGGCAAACGGGGCAACTACCCAGGGCCCACAGATTTTAGGACCCGAAAATCTTGCATCTTACACTTTTAAAAATTTACAATAAAGTTAGAAAGGATAAAAAAATTTCAAAAGTTCAATGATTTCAATGATTTTTTAATTATAAAGTATGAACAAAATGAAAATAATTCAAATTTACATTTGTATAAATACATTTAAACTTATTTATCGCCAAGTTTGCAGCGAAAATAATAATAATAATAATGATAATAATAATAATAATAATAACTTCAAAACCGAACTAAGCTTGTAAAGTATGCTTAGAATATGCCTGGCGAAGATAGTAAAATACACTGCGCAAAACAATTAAAGGATATTGTAAGTTTTATATAAAATAAAGATATAAGCGAAATTTTTCTAGCCGAAAATGGAAGAAGAGAATCACAAATGCAATTTTTTCTGATTTTCAAACTGTGGAGTATGCTAATTTTGAGTTCGACGTCAAGAACGTCGCTTCAGCGGCAGCGAATGAAATTGGACTTTCAACTGAATAAAAGACAATGAAGACAAGGATGATTGGCATTCAGTGACTGCTTTGTTTCGATGAGTACGATGTCTCAGCGAAGTCATTTAACCGATTCAGAAGCTTGGAGAGTTGTCTCGGTAGGTTAGAAGGGGGGCAAACTCAAGCCGAAGTAGCTCAAGCCATTGGAGTGTCACAAAGTGTGATTTCCAGGATCTGGAACCGGTTTTTGGCGACTGGAAGTGCAGGCCGAAGACCAGGGTAAGGTCGTAGACGGGCAAAAACGCCCAATGAAGATCGTTATTTAGTGTTAATGGAACGGAGACACCGGAATATGAACGCTGCTCTTCTCCAACAACACCTTCGCTCGGCTACTGGCACCACAGTTTCGAACTCAGACTGTCCGAAACTGGCTCCATGGTGTAGGTCTGTTTGCTCGCCGACCGATGGTATGTGTTAGACTAACATCAAGGCATCGTCGCGACCGCAGGGAGTGGGCAACAGAGCATGTGAACTGGAGCATGTCTGAATAGAGCAATGTTCTTTTTTCTGACGAGTCCCGTTTTTCAGTTCATCCTGATAATAGGCGTATTTTCATCTGGAGGGACCGTGGCAGTAGGAATAATCCTGCGTTCGTGCACGAAAGTGTCAGCTTCGGCGGTGGTAGAGTGTTGGTGTATAATGGCATCTCCATTGACGGGCGCAGAGACCTCTACATCTTTCGAGATGGACCTCTGACTGGTCGCCGATATAGGGATGAGATCCTCAGACCTATTGCAGTCCCTTACGCTGCAGCAATCGGAAATGACTTCATTTTAATGGACGATAACTGCAGGCCACATCGTGCTAACCTGGTGGAGGATTTCCTTTTCGAGGAAGGAATCGTACGAATGGAATGGCCAGCGTGTTCTCCAGACATGAATCCAATAGAGCACGTTTGGGACGCTCTAGGAGTACGAGTTGCTGGCCGACAACCACCCCCACAAACTTTCCAAGAACTGGAAAAAGCTCTTCTGGAAGAGTGAGACGGAATACCCCAATTTGTGATTAATAGCCTCATTGACTCCATGCCTCAAAGGTGTTCAACATTGCTGGCCGTCCGTGGAAACTATACCCCCTACTGAAAATGATTTCCTTAGTAGAAAACACCTTTTCTTATTCTTTTTTTTTTCATATGCACAAATTGTGTTTTTTTCCTTTTCTACACAAATGCGCAATAAAATGCATTTTTTTCTGCGAAACATGTGTAATTTAATCTCGTATAACCTACTACGTCTGTCGACCATGCATCCATCAGCTAAAAAGTTTCCCAGCCACAAGATCCACCTAAAACCGCAATATCCTTTAATTGTTTTGAGCAGTGTGTTTTAGTAGGCGATTTTAATATGGATTTCAACTCCAAATATGTGTTTTATGGAACAAGACAACCACGGCACGCTCGTGGATTATGATGCCCATTCCAAACAATATTTAAAATGGTGGAGTATAGTTGGAATATGGTTGGCGAAGATTGTAAAACAGTTTCAGTAGGCAATTTTAAGATAGATTTAGATTCCAAATATGTGTTTTATGGTACAAGAAAGAGGTGATTCCTATTTTAACACCCCCTACTCTCGCCTACCTAAAAATTCCCCGCACTTTGGCGAGCTTTTCAGTCATGGATCTCTAGGAGTTATGCTAAAAATTCAATGTTCCCAAAAGAACTAGATGAAAACTAAAGTGAACAAATGAGCGATAAACACACTAGTTAAGGAATTTGAAGACACTTAATAATTAAAACTACACTAACTGGCAACCCAAAATAAATAAGTAAGTAATGGAATGCTGTACTTACATATTCCAAATCGCTATTTTAATTCTAAATTACCGTTGCCACATAAATACGAAAAATCGTCACTGTAACTACATATGTTTAATTATCGCCACGTTGGCGAGTCGGGGCGTTAAAGTGGAAATCAACCCGAGAAAGTCAAACACGGCACACTCATGGATTATGATGCTATATATATATATATATATATATATATATATATATATGTATCACTTTAGTGCATATTTAAAAAATGAAAGTGTTTCAGATTTTTTTATTAATTTTTTTTTTTAAGGTTTACCGCATTTATTTTTCTTCCTTTCTAAAATAAAACGCTTAAAGCTTCAAATATGATATTCCTAACTATGACTCATGTTCATCATCAAAAACATTTTCGTTAATCGATGAGTTTTAATTGCTTTTTAGCTTACAATTACCAAACAGAAAAAGTATTAGCTTTTTTAAAATTTATAACAGCAATAGAGCGTTTTCTCATTCATGCAGTTAAAATAATTTTGAAATGATATTCCTTTGATATGATAAATTTCATACTTTTACTTAAATTGCTTTATATAATCGCGCCGGGGAAGGGGGGGGGACGAGAAAACAGGCAAAGGGCAAGTGATAAAATGCAAGTTTTAAAAATCCTTTTATTTATTCTTATTTTTATTCCAAAACATATGTATTTCCGTTTAAAATGTTTATTCAAACTTTACTGATAACACTTTTTTTTAAAGAAAAATAGATACAGTGTTCATTTTTGAAGAATAAAAAGTTCAATGTTTGCTTAATATAAGGTAGGGGGCGCCACCGGAAATTAACTTTTGAAGTGGGAGGTGGCGACGTTAAATAGTTGGGAGCCGCTGCTTTATATGGCGGGTTGAAAAAACTATAAAAGCCAAAAATTGATAAATTGATATGCTTTTTATTTGCACACTTAAGTTAAAAAATTACTTTAAACTGTCGTATATTTTCAATACTTTATTGATTTTGCTTTAAATTTTCCACTAATATTTGAGGGTTAATTCTTCAAATACTCAACCAACACAATACGTTTGGTAACATTTGGCGGAAAACTATAAATTCTCCCAATAAAAAAAGGGGGGGGGGAAAGAAAAAATAAGGAAAAGAAAACTGTCAACGACTTCTTTGAATGGACAATTTCCCTATTCTTATCCGGAGGAATAAATGGTAAGAACAATTGTAAGTAACAGCGTAGAAATGAATAAACTGTGTGTAAATTTGCAGTTGATCTTATTTAAGAAAGGTTTATGTAAAGCACAGTTTTTCGCTTATATAAGCTTAACTCGGTTCCCGTTAACTAGGATATTCAGGATTTTACTGTTATATGTGGGTACACGAAATCGCAGAGTTACACAGAATTAATCTACTGCTGTTTTACTTTCTCACGATGCAGACGGTTTGTCGTGGACGGCAGAAGAAAAGTTGACACCCTGAATTCAACCAGAGTGTACTACACAGAGAGAGAGAGGGAGAGATAAATTCAAGGAGAAAAATGTGGCGTGCGCAGAGGGCGTTTCTGCCAGATGCCGTAGCTGCCACGACCGAAGGTATCCCCACCCACCTACGGGATGCGGAAGAGCAGCTAAAATGAATGCAACTCAAGATCGAAGGGGATTTTTATTGAAAGAGCGCCAGTTTAAGTGCCATTTCTATGCCCCCCCCCCCCCCGGTCTGCTGCATCAAAAGCATTGATGAAATCATTAAAGTGATTGTGGTATTTCGAATCTATATACTTGCAGACACACATTCACTCATGTATATTTGAGTTCTTCAAATAATCAAATCATTGTACCATTTACCACACTAAGTGATCCGCACTGCATAATAATGAGATATCCATTAGGAATGATCTTTTAAGAAATCCCGCAATTTAAGGAAAGCGATTTGAAGAATCCAATAACGGCAGAGAATGGAGAAAATTTAAAATGTCTCTTCACATGGAAGTTGTATTAGTCACTTTTACAAACGATCACATTTCTCTACACGGATTTCCTAATATATATTTTTTTTCCTTAAAATTGCCCGAGGCATTTAGGTGTTTACTGTTGATAAAAGTGTTCCAATACATTCACATAGTGCAATCTGAACAGGCGGTACTGACTTTTTTAAAGCAATTATATAAAGCACCATATGACGTCTTTAGCTGTCAGCTACAGTTTTAACACACTTCCTTCTTGGCTGATTTTGTCAGGGAAATTCCGTAGTTTAAGCTGGCATCTGCAGTTTAAAAAATAACTCCAAGAATCTTCTATACTGAAACGTATAATTACACTATTTACACTTCACAACATACCACAGTTTTGGGGAATAGCCTTTCCTTGCCTAACAAATACTTTTTCGTCGTAGCCCGACTAGATGGTGATACTTCCACGCATTCAAAGATTTCATGAAAACTTCCTTGCAGGGAAGCAGCTGAAGGTCTGCCTTTCAGCTGCGTTTCAGCAATGCAATGACCATCCCTCCTCTTTCTTAGGTCAATCCGCATGCTGTACGTGAGCGATCAGTTGGTCTTGTTTCAGGAAAATCCATTAATTTCATTCATCGCACTCGGGACATCTCACATTGCATTTGTCCACCTGACATGCATTTGCTCACCGTTAGCCGACTGGGCATAATTCGATGATCAGTCAGTATCCAGGCCGGATTTTGAGTCTTTGTCCCACTTCAGACAGTCTGATATCAATGTCGCACACTTGAAAGAATTGTTTAAAACTTCACTGAGCACCACTATAAAGCATGCAGTCGCAATGGGATTCCGTTCTGTAGGCGCGGGACGGTCGGCATGAGAAAGAGAGGGAGAGGGGGGCTCATTTCGCTATAAGCCGTCCATTAGTTCAAAAGTCCTATAAAATCTGTAATTTTTTTGAATGAAGGAGCAGCTTTAAAATGGATAAAAGAACAGAAATAAAATGGTGCCCAAACATTTATAATTTATTTAACGAGGGAATGAGTCATGAATACTTGTAGCACTATCATGTGGCACACGACATCAGATTAATTATCAAGAATACAAAAAAGAGAAAAGCAGCAATAATTGGTAATTGGATATTGTGTAGTGTTTTATGCATATATTGTACAGAATAAGTTACTCTAATAATCAAACCAATGCCACGTAGAACACAAAGCAAACCCGGCTGCACCAACATATAAAAATGAAATATCCGTTAGATGGACAAAAAGCAATATATGTAGATAAAAAAAAAAAGGTACGAGTCCGTGTACATTAGGACTTTCTACTAGAGTGCCTTCGCATTAAATTAATACCTTCAAAATAAATACGAAAAGAAAAAAGAAAGTAAGAAGTAACCATAAAAATGAAGTTAAGAAATTGACAGCAAGATGAACATGTTTGACGGAATCTCTGCAGGACTTTTCTCTTCCTCTCTCTGAATCAATTAATTACTGTAAGAGTCCGCAGATGTGTGAAGTGACCCTTTGGCTACCACGTGCAAGTCCTCACGTAGCTGAAAATGTTTACTCATAAGGACCACCACCGGATTCGACATTAAACACAGAAAGCAGGCATATCTCATGAACGAAAGAGACAGGAAGAAAAAAGGCTGGGGAGGGGAAGCACTGCAATATTGCAATGTGTCATTTCATGAAAAAAACATTTTTTTATTTTCCTGTTGCCACTCAAATCGAAGAAATGTTCCTCTTGAAATAAATGATTGGGTGTGCGACTGACTGATACTTCCGGCCGCCAGAGTCAACAGGAACACTCCTTAGCACGATTCGATTCGCATCGAGCCCTAAGAAAACAAGCCCTGGAATCTCTATTAGGGTGCCCGGCCCTAAATATGGCCACGTGCAGGGATGTCGAGAGATGGCGGCATGTCAAGAGTTTGTGGATGGAGCATTTCGTTTTTTACTTTTCTTTTTTTTTTAACCATGAACTCAGGTTTATGGCTGTAATATATATATATATAGTATAAATATTATAAAAAAGTTTTTTAATTTATGTTGTTTTTAGCGCATAGTTAAAAAAATATAATTATACACTGGTCAATATAGACCACATCAACTTCATATATCAAAAAAATCGTTTTGTGTCATTATAGTTAACATTATGAAATAACAATTCAGTATATTATCTCTATCGTTACATAATTGAGCCCCTCAAAGCCCAAGTGTTGTAACTCACACTATTTTAGCTTTGAGATTTTTAAGGTTGTATTAGGATTATCATAGTAAATTCACATTACATAGCAAGTTGCTAAGGGTGTTACAACTTACACTATTTGTGCTCTTGACAAAATGGTCTTTGTTGAACACTTCTATGACCCTAACCCAATGAAACCAAACAACAGAGATACTCCACTTAGTCTTTAATGGGCTCAACTGTGAATTATACACCAACTACACGATTAATGTGTTTCTATTATATAGTTAATATTTTTGCATTTTCGGTTCTGGTAACTTTCAGAATCTCTTGATTAATGTTCTTGCTTTGGATTTTGAGAAACTTTGAGATTTCTTATGATGCTTTTGCATTCTTAAAACTAATTTTTGTATCTTTTTCTAGCAGAATAAAGCTATATTGTAGCTCTTCCGCTAAGTCGTAATTCCGAAACTTTCTTTTTTTCTTTGATTTGCTTTCAGTATTAAGTGGATGGATCCTTCCCGAAGAGTTAATTTACAGTATAAAGTTTTCATTTCAAAGCTTTCTACCATCTTATATGCATATTCATTTTGGAGACAAGTTTGATTTTTTCTATTCACGATATAATGCAATGTGTGGGTGCTCAGTGATGTACATTCGTGAAGTATTAAAGTTTTCCATCTTGCTATTTGATTTATATACATATATATACATCCAACTACATACTTTGTTATATAATTATTTTTTGGCTATATTTCTGTTATTGCCCTTTTTCGATTATGATTTACCCATTCATTGGTTAATCTTTGATTACCTTAATTGGAATAGATTGGATTCCTTGATTCGTAAATTTGGTTATTTTACTATATACACATGTATATATATATATATTTGTTGCCTTTAATTATAATCTTCTTGGGTATGGCCTTGATGAGAGTCCCAGAGTTTTTTGCGTAATTTATGGTTCATTGTTTTTCGATCATCATACTGTCTGGCCCTCTGTTTCCTGTTATAATTATGTATGTATGTATGTACACACAAGAGTGGGTATGCATTATTGACACAATTTACTTGATTCAATGGAGTCAACGTTAGAAATGTTAAACTATTAGGTAGAAATGTTGAAATCTTGTAATTCCAATAACAAATTTTCCCTCTATTCTCGTATGTTGTTATTGGTCCTTTACAATGCTCTTCCTTTTAACAGTTTTACGCCCCAAATTCTTGTCATACATTTATCATTTCAACGCCATTTAAAGTCGTAAACGTGACATGCACAGTTTTTAAAACTGTTCAAGAATTATGTGTCGGACTAGAGTCTTTTTTTTTTCTTTCTCCAATCTAAGAACACAGGTAAAAGTAACTGTTATGATCAGTGGCGTATATGAGTGGAGATGAAGCAGTCTCTAGAAAGATTTTAGCCTGCTTTGGAAATGGAGGGGCTACAGTTCCGTCCCCTAGAAATATTATAAAAGCTTAATCAGTTACGTCACTATAGTAAAACTAGCACGACGAAATTAATTTGAATTGATGAATTACACTATATTTTTGGAAAGCTAATGACAATAAGTAAAGGCGATAAACAATAAAATTAAAAGTTGAAAAAAAAAGAGTACTAAAGAATGCTACACTAATTGGTCTCTAACGGCCAGAATGACAAGGCATTTGTTCACTTTTGACAGCTTTTAAAAAAGTAAGTGATATGTGGAGTAATATCGAACAACCCTCCTAACGTCAACATATCAAACTGAAAAAGGTTTTTAAAAAAATGTAAACGGCTGAAAGAAAAAAAAAATCCCTCTCACACGAGGGTCTTTCTTTGGTGAACAGCAGCTCATTTCGTGTGCATAGTCGGCTGCTTCTTGACACTCCTTCGTTTCTTTATTATTTTCTAAGTCTTCATGGAGGTCAAGTGTTTCTGGGTGACTCCGGGAGAGGCCTCCTCCATCTTCCTACAGGAAGGAAACACGGAGAAAAAAAAAAGATGATGATGTAAAACAGTGTTTTGGTAATTGAGTGTATAAGATAAAAACTAAACAAATAAAAGGGATTTGTGCATATCCTGAAATTAAAGTAAAACATAAAAGTAAATATTAACAAACAAACAAAAAACTTTTCAAAGTTTTTTCTCTTTTCTTTAAAAAAATATGTAAATATGCAGAATGAGAGAACAGAAAAACAATTTTTTTTATAAAAAGAACACTCAAAAAAAAAAAAAAAAAAAAGAAAGAAAGAACGAAAAAGAAAGAAAGAAAAACTGTGTTTAGAGGTAAAAATAATTAAAAACTTCGTAAATGACAGATATAAAGTAGGTGCTTATTAAAACGATCATTTCGAGTGGTACAACTTCTTTGGTTGCGAAAGAGTTCCGACATCCACACAAGCAGAAAAGTTAGAACAGCTGAGTTCTAAACTTTCTGCTTGTGTGGATGGCGGCACTTTTCCGCAACTGAAGAAGAGTGGAGTTTTAGTAACATCTGAAACGATTGTTTTGATAAGTACCTTATTCATACGTGTCATTTGAAAAAGTTTTTCATAAATTTTAATCAGATGTTTTGGTACTAAGGAGCACACCCGCTAATTCGAATAATGAGACATAAAGAAGATAAATGATATTCATAAGTAGTGATTTTCAGCCTGTGTTCCCAAAATCCGGAAAACAAGATTTTCAACTAATGAAAGCTGTACACGCTTAAATCTATTGAGTAAAATAATAATCAAACGGAGTATATTTTTACTCAATTTTTGACTTCAAACAGCCATTCTCCCGATTGAGTAAAATCTGCTCAATTAATCGACAAAAATCAATGGAGCGAAAAATTCTCAATTTTTGAGCATTATACAACAGCTCCATTTAGGCTAAATAATAATCAAAAATGAGGAGTGTCTGTCCGTTTTTGATTAATATAACTGTACTCAATTATGATTATTATTTAAGCTATAGAATGAGCGTTTTTGCAAAATCAGCCCTTTTTTAATTAACATATCTGTACTCAATTAAGATTATTATTTTAAGCTAGAAAAAGGGTGTTTTATTAAAATTTGCTGTTTTTGATTAATATATTGAATGATTCGTTTTCTTCATTTTTTATTATCAGAGCTCTAATCTATTATTATAAGCCCGAGAAAATAAATTTTAAATCAAGGCAAATACATTACATATATCTTAATACACTATAAAAAAGTATTTTTTTAATAAATAGAATATAATTTCACTATAGTCTCTCGTTATAAAACGAATTCACAGTACAGTCAGAATACAGAAATGCAATCGTGTTTAAACCAGCTGTGTGATTTAATTAAGGAAGCAACCCAATTTATTGACATGAAAAAGGTAAAATACTACTTACTCACTTTGGGTGAAGATATCATAACTTCATTTGTTTTACAACAGCTTTTTATAATTCAATCGTAAGAAACTATGTCATTAAAGCGAAATCTTTACCTAAAGCATCTCCTCCATATCTAGGCTGAATTTATTTCACAACTCTGAATATGAAAAAGATGCATTTGGTATTCGGATATAACATAAAACTATCACCAGCGGAATACACACACAACTATGGCCTGGCCGCGTTTTTTACTATGATCCGTTAAGAGCGTGGTTACGTGACAGTAATAGGATATGGATCGTGGGGGGAAGAGACAGACAGAATTCTCCAGTTAGACAAGATTTTTGCGGAAAATGAGTTAAATAGAATATAGCGGATGGGGAGTGCTGGGGCGAATTGAGGCATTCACAAATTATTGTCTTGAATGAGTATTTTTTGGCGTAAAAGGATTTAAATCGGCCGATAAGAAATTTAATCAATAAATGAGTGTTAGTTTTAATCAATAGATTTTAGCGTGTAAGAGAATAATTCCCAGAAGAGAAAAGGTTTACATAAAAAATCCGTTCTATTAAAGCTGTGCTAACAAAGGAGAAATAACAGCTTATTGATGTATCTACAGATTTCACATTAAAATCAAAATTTAAGCAAGACTAGATCCTGAAAGTTTGGGTGCATATTCATGCAGAACGCTCACACGTTTCACGCGCAGCTATAAATAATTTAATGCAGTCCGTAAAAACGTAATAAGCAAAAATTGTCTTAGTGAATATGTGACAGCAAAACGAAATACAGAAAACAATTAAATGCAGTCATGGCATGACGATAGTAGATTTAAACAGTTTCTGTTATTAAAAAAAGAATCATTCCCCACTTTCCTTTAATTGTTACTGTATGTATAACGTACTGATAAACTTTAAATATTACTTTATGAAACGTTTTTTTTAAAGTGAGGAGGGGGTTCCCGAAAAAAGAAAATAAAAATCTTCTTGAGTTCAAAATTTGAGGACCGATAGTGTAAATGTAAAAGATAAATCTTTATTTCTATTCTTAACTACAAATAACACAACCTTAAAATTTACTAAAAATAACAAGAAATAGGGACGTGCCAACGTTTTGGAAAGCAGAGGAAGGGGCGAGGGACTATTTATGTCTGTAAGTAAATAAATAGATAACTGAAGCGTAATTTTTTTTTTTTTAAACTTGTCTGTTAGCCAAAATTTGCAACAAATTTAATTACCAAATACAGATTTTCTCACCGCTTTTCTACACGCGGATTCTTTTATAATTTGAGTCCAGATGAATTTTGAACTGCATGACTCGTGAATATTTACAAGCAGGAGAAGCGTTAAGTTTTTTGCGTCATGTTTTCGCGCTTCTAAGATCGCTCAGAAGTTTTTCAGCTGAAGCTGCTGATGTAGGTAAAACGGTGATCAATTGGACAAGTTTGAACACTTCATTCATATGCTCCTTAATCGTAACTGACGCTGCCGACAAATCCTGGCAGGTATCAGATGATGAAACCTACTTTTAGATATTAGAAAATAATGCTTTAACCCTTTCAAGCTCAAGCATTTTAACATCAACATAAAAGACCAACTGGATAGACTGCCCAACGCTGAAAATGTGCAGCCGTTGTCCTCGATCCATTTAACCCTTTGAAGCGCAACCCCTGTCGTCAAAAAAGGGTCTCTAAATCTGTGGCACGCGATGAACGTTTCTATCGTCCGCCATCTTGCTGGTAGTTAAGTCGAGCGATGGCAACGGCTGCCCTTTTTTCAGCATTATGCAATCTAAATAGCTGTTCTCGCATTCTTCCATTTTTCAGCAGATGTCAGTGCTGTTAAAAGTAATCGTGACCATTTTTTTACGGGAAAGGACGTGCTAAAAAGTAAAGGATTCTCGTGGAGCTAGGTCACCCTGTCAACTATTTTTATAGAAATCAAATCTATTCTTCGTGACTGGCAACAGTCAAAACGTCAGAGTTTGGACACTGCGCTTAAAGGGCAGAGAACACTGAGCGTTAAAGGGCTGACTACCACCAAGATGGCAGTCGATCGAATCGCCCATCTGGCTTTACAGAGCTACAGAAGTTTTTTGACACAGCTGCAGTCGCGGATCCAGAAATTCTCGTTTGGGAGGGGCTAAATTTTGAAAAAAAGCATATTTCACCCAAACAAAATGTACAATAAAGCTAAATTTTAGTCTAAATCAATGTAAAAACTTTTGGGAGGGTCTAAGTGAATAAAAAAGATCACTTTACATATTCAAAGCGCATGATGAAGCAGAATGTTACCCTTTAGCAATCTCTTTGGGGGGGGGCTGAAGCCCCCTAGCCCCTCCCCTGAATCCGCTACTGCCCAGCTGGCTGTGCGCGGTCGTACACGAGATGGGCGATTCGATCGACCACCATCTTGTTGGTAGTTAAATGGATCGATGACAACGGTTTCACTTTTATAGTGTTGGTACCATTTATTAATATTTTTTTGTGACTAGTATTGAAAGCACTGAAATTAGAATGTTTACGGCGCAGTCACCGCACGTCAAAGGGCTGTGCATTATAGTTTCACCACTGATTGACATCAGAAACCAAAGTTATTTTATCCCAAAAGAAGTTACTTTTGAGCCGAAGTTAAAACTATAATTGTACTTTAACTTCAGAACAGAGAGGGGGGAATTACATAGTTCGGGCCTTTCTCCTCAGAACAGGGAGGGCGAAAAGCCCGTTCTCTTGTTGGCACGGGAATGCGTAAGAATAAAATATGTTTAAAGCAAGTGAGAATAAAAATGTACCGAATGTGAGTGGAAGAGATTCAAAATTTCATATGCGCTAAAAAAAAAAAAAAGAAAAAAAAAAAATAAGCAGATGACGGTCTGGTTTTAAGTGGAACGTTGAACAGAAACATTTGTGTGAGTATTCAATATTCTTTAAAAAAATGTATGCAAAATGAACCTAAAGCAAAAGAAATCACCCACAGCTAAATTGCACATCCCTTCTTCGGATACAAAACCAGACATTTTTTTCTTTCTTTTTACAAGCTACATCCCGAAATATTCGAAATGGTTGATGCACACGACGGTCTGCTTTCATGACATTAATTGCAGCAAAAGTGATGAGAACACCATTCTCCACCTCTCGACAAAAGAAAATTAATTTCTGACTCTACTAAATTATTCTCAAAAATTGCTTGAAGCCTGAAACAGTTCATCACACACTCGAAAGAACCGCGACAGAATAATAATAACAAAAAAAAGTATAAAAAAAATTAAGGAAAATTTTCAAACAACTTACTCAAACGGAAAAGAAGTTTAGAAAAAAAAAATGCATAAAATAATACGAAGTCGACAAAATTTTTGACCACGGTAACAAAAACGTCCCACTTAAAATACACTCGGCCTGGAGATTTCGTTTTTTAATAGACCCGTTTATTTCTCCATCTAACTTCCTGTATCTCTTTATTCCTCTCCATACTTTGTTCTCACATCAAACACGAATTTAGAGAAGAAAAGAAAAAAAGATATTCTGGAAGAAATGCACACAAAAAATTGCTTCCCCAAGAATTAAATGATTAACTTTTCCTCTGCCCCCGCTGCCAAAACGCGAGGAGAAGAAATTTCTCCCCCAAATATATCTGCCGAGCGCCTCTTTAATTTTGTTTCAACATCAAACCAATTTCTTGTAAATGTATAATAGAAAACAATGAATGGGCCCGGGGAACAAAAAGAAAAAAAGAGTGTTCCCTTCGCTTTTTTATATTTATTTATTTCATAGCTCCCCTGGTTCATTTTCTCTCTCTCTTTTTTCTCCCCCTTCTGCTGTGTGTGTAAGTTTCTCTCTTTCGTTTTATGATTTTATTTCTAAGTAGCAGTCGTAGTGAGACGGGTTTAAGTTCATTTCCTTCAATTGTGAGAAGCACGCTACGGGCATCTAAAGGCAGGGGTTGCCCGCTGATTTCTCATTCTTTTCAGTGGCGATCGCCAAACGTCAAAAATCACAGCTTAAAGTAAAAAATTGGGAAATATTTTTTTTAAATAACAAACACTTCTCAGAGTCATTTATTGCCTTGATCTCTTCATCAGTCAGTATGTCTATTTATTAGGGAGACCAACAGCAACTTATTGAAAAAAAAATGTTCAGGTAGTCTTTTCTATTGAAACTACAGCGGAATTTAATAGCGGATTAATTATCATTATTTAACTCTTATTTTTAAAAACAACTTCTGCAATCATCCTACTCAAAAAGATTGAACTTGGCAATTCAGCCCCTTTATTCTTTCGTAAAACTTTAAATTAAGTATATATTTGTTGTTGTTTTTCTTTAACCTACTCCAGACCAAGGCATGACTGCCAGCAGTCTATGACGGGCAGCTCAATACTCTGTTATAGTTCAACGTTTCACCGAAATTCTGGTGCCAGTTTAGCTGCAAACGGTATTTTGAAAAATGTGGTGCTAAGATTCACCATTTTAGCGGTGTTTCCTCAAGCACCATTATATAGTAAAATTAATACACACTACTAGAAGGAAAGGAAAATAAAGTTCCACTCGGGAAAGGAAACCACGATCAATCGTTCGAACGATCGCGCGTTGACAACTAAGCCCGACTGACAAAAATTTTCAGCAAAAACAAATTACATATAGCATTGTTTTACCTAAATGTGCAATACAAAAGAAAATCTTGTTAAAAATAGAATATTGAGCTCTGGTATTTTACACATGATTTCAGAAAAGTAATAGTAACTCAAAAATATCGATGAGTAATGAGCGATAATCAGTTTCTGTTTGTTCTTTTTTAAATGAATGTAAATAGACATTGCTGTCAAACGGGTTTATTCGATGTCAAATGTGGTAGCTCCTTTACACAGCCTATATTTTTTAATAAAGGTTCTTTTTTCCATTTTTGAAACATTTTTCTTTTCGAAGAATTGATGAGGAAGTTTTTTGTTATATTTTGTAATCGTCGCTAACCTCTTAACGCGAGCTAATGGAGACCACGTTAGTTCATCGGAAAACTGTTTTTCACAGTTGAACCGAAATCTGGGTTCAATCGGTACTTGGCTTTAAGACATTTTCGGGTGAACCATTAATACGGTTCAACGTATATGACATTGCATGTAACTCTCTGATTTCACCGGTTATTTGGTGAAACGTTGAACTTATATTTATAACAGTGTACTTTTGCAAAATTTTCAGCTACTATGCCAGTAAGTCCAGGACAACAGTTGAAATGTTCACCACTCATGTCGGAATTAGTTGAGCAAAGCTGACAAATTGGAGATTCGGCCAGTCCAAATCTGTGAAGCTGTTTCATAAGATAGTCATGTTCAGTTTTAACTCTGAAGTTGGCAACTCCAAAAGGTTTGGGCAAATCATGGGGCAATGGGATTGTCCAATAAAGAACCCCTTCTCCGTACAAAATCGGAACTAGTGTCACGATAACTGGTCTTGGTTGAGGAAGGCTGGATCCGCGTCTAGCAAGGCAATCTGCAAGCTCGTTACCTACGACGCCACAATGGCTTGGTATTTACTGCAGGGTAATATTGCACTCAAGAACAGCAATTTTCTTAGAAGGCACAATCGATATATTTTGTTGTAATAAATCGTTTTCGTTTATCCAAAACAGTTAATTCCCGCTCTGTTATCGCATGCAGAAAGCATTTTGATTACAAATGACAGTACAAGATTGTTCAATAGTACTTAGGAATGGTAATTCTCTCTCTTGGTTAGGCTGAAGAACCTAAATTATTTTATTCGGCCGAAAATGACCAACCATGATGCATTTTCCTCCTGATTTTAGTCAATATTTTCTAAAATAATTTGTATTTCGAAAAATTAAGTCATCTGACTGATATCCTTGAATTTTTCCCGATTTTTTTATACCTATCACGTGCTTGCTTGTAGTCTGGTTCCTGCTAAAGTAAACCCCTTCTAGTTCGAGAGTCTTCGAAAGCAAGTTCTAAAAAGTAGCTGTATAACTTGCGATGATTTTGAAAAATAAATAAATAAATAAATAAAATTTGTAACACTTTCATTTTTTAAATACGCACTAAAGTATTATATATTAAAAGCGTATCACAATCCATGTGCCGTCCCTATTTTTCTTCCTTATTCCATTAAGTTGGAAAGCGTGTCGTTATTTATCAGTGTGCCATATTTTAATTCCTTGTTTCACATAACACTTCGTTGAAATCGAAATTTATAGTACATTTGCCTTCTAAAACTGTTTTTACAATCTTCGCCAAGCATATTCTAACTATAAGAGAAATTACTTAAAAGAAACTGGTGTTTAAAAGATAAAATAATTAAAAGTTTATAAAATAACTCACAGAAAAGGTACTTATCAATCTGTAAGTACCTTTTATGTGTATTATTTTTTTTTATAAAGTTTGAATTATCTTAGATTCTAACTAAATTTCATCTTTATAAATACTGTTTGGAATGTGTATCATAATCCGCGAGTGTGGTGTTTGTCTTGGTTGTTCTATAAAACACTTCTTCAGAAACGAAATCTATATTGAAATCGCCTACTAAAACTGTTTAACAATCTTCTCCAGGCATATTCTAACTATACTTCACCTTTATAAAAACTGTTTGGAGTGTACCGTATTTGTCTTCCTACTACAATGCTACTTCAGCAATTACAGTAATAAAAAAAGAAGATAAAGTGGTTTATTTATTTTAAACAAATAAAGAGTTAAATGTATTGAGTGTAGGCACCCTCCCCCGCTGTTGTTATTGCCTTCACAATGGGTTTTACCTATTTAATGCTATATGCATTCTTTTCAGTCGAATGCACGGTGTTACATATCCATAAGCGCATAATAACGTAGGCAACCGAGGAATGCCTACGTTCAGAGCACGAACGGACAAACTAAATTTACTCCATCACTTTTTACTTCGCCGCAATCAACACTATTAATTTTTTTTTGTAAAGGGGTTAAACAAATCAACGGTGAATATAAATGAGAAATTATTTCTAAACACTTTCCTCAAAGATATTTATTTATCCACATGCTCAAAATATGTTTCAGTTACTGATGTAAGTAATCTTCGCACGCTTGCGGGTGATTTTAATTGAAATTTGAATTCACATGTGAAAAAAAAAACATACAATAATAATAATAATAAATAATAATAAAAATAAAAATAGCTATTAAATCGTGTCACAAAGAAGTGACAGAAATACGTATTATTATTATTTTTCTTTTTCCCAAATGTTTTTTTTTTAGGGCGGGAAGCAATACAGGATCGCGTCATCAGCACCAAACAATTACCCCGAGGTACACAAATGGTTTGAGGGCACAAGGAGCAAATGTGTGTTTAAACGGATGGTGGATTGCACGCCATACACGGGGGTGCTGTTCCGCATGTTCGAATTCGCGAAATATCTGAGCAAAGAAGAATTCCTTGTTAGGAATTATATCTTTTTTTCGAATACTGGGAAATGTATGCCATATTTAACGCAACAAGTCACTGTGAACTAATCGGCTGATGAAAAAAATACGTATGTCAAATATGAACACTAAAGTTGAAACAATGTATTATAAAATGATCTATAATCTCTTTAATAGTTTGAGGTTTGGAATGGGTTTCTTTGGGAATGGTATAAGAATAACTCATATATTTTTTTTCGACCCTTTCAATGACTGGTAAAAGTGTTTTTACTACACAATAAATTTAGACAGAGTTGCGTGCAAGTAAGGGAGGGATTATGGAGTATAAACTTCTCCTCAAAACTCGAGGCCATTGTAACAGTTAACTTTGGGCATGAACAGGTTAAATAAGGATGGTAATTAATAAAAATTTTTGTTTACAACTAAACATTGCTTGGTAACTCAAGCTACCATTAAGACATCCATATACGCATTGATGTTGTGATGGAGATCACATATTTAATTTTAATAATCATTTAATTTGGCATTCTTTAATGCAATCTATCCAAAATCATGTATTCTAAATCTTTTCTGTCCTCATTTTTCGGTCACTTCGGCTTTTAAATCTGTATATTCGCTTTTCCGGTATGCATTATTCTTAATTGTATATGTATCTCTTTAGACATGGTGGCACCGTTGTGCTAAAAATAGATTACATTACGTCCGTTTGCTACCGCAACGAACTTTTTGATTCCCCTCCTTTGGCATAGCGTTGGCATAAGTTATTATTTGTTGCCCTGCGACATCTTTAAAATTATTTGCTCGTGATTACGTCATTTTAATTTTATTGGATTAACTGTTAGGGTTGCTCTGGAATTGGCGTTATTTATCTCAGCCAAGTTATTGTTCTAGCCAATGTGTAATTCCCTGCTGGCGTAATTTTTAATTCATTCCATCTTAATTTCAGTTTCCATATAGAGGACGTAATTTTATTTCGCTGAGACACCACCGCCCGTTATAATAATGTTTCAGTAGTATCTTTTAAATAAATAGTTTTAAGCATTCAATGTCTTTTTCTTTACTGCATTCGAACCTGGATTTTTAACCGTCACAACGCAACATAATAATTTAAAATACCTGTAAGCAATTAACATCTTTACAGATGTATGGGCAGAAAAGTCATAGTTGTATGCTAAAATTCTACTTCTTAGGTGTTATAATCTTTATGAGTAGTTTGTATGTACCTTTCTTATCACAAAACATCATTCAGTTTTGTATGGGATATTTTATATAACTGGTTATTGAATCAAGTGTATGGTAACTCATGCTACATGTCCATATGGAATTGCCAGTAAATGTTGTAAGCTGGATACAGAGCAAAAGGTGGAAGCACCAAGTATTAAATGAAGTGACAAGTCATTAGGCCAGTATGTTTAAGTTCTCTTTTAGAATGTATATTATATTTTATTATTTATTATTTAGAATGTATATAATTGTATATGTATTTTATGTATATGTATTTTATTATTTAGAATGTATATAATTTAGATGAAAGCACTGGTAGATATGGAAATAGTTGGTTCCAAATTTTTTGTCAAAATGAAATTTTTGTCTGCGAGACCCTATAATGCTTCTACAATTCCCTGGCCTTTTTTATTAAGACTGTTTTTTTTTCTCTGTTTCTTTTTAACAATTCAATTTATGAACAATTTTAAACATATATGTTCGTTTAACGGTCTCATCTTTTTAGACTATACGTGTTTCTCTGAAATAGTTAAAATGAAATGATATCTTTGAAAAAAGTACGTAAACTAAAGGTTACGCTTTTTAATGCTGTTCGTGAGGTAGCGATGTAAAAAATCACTATTAAGAGCTTTTTTTTTTTTCTTTTCGTATGCTAATGTACTTTTGGTACTCCGCATGTTTTCTAAATGGTACCGCAAATATTTTTAAGCTAATCATGCATTAAAACAGAATGGTTCATCCGAAATTTGTTGAGGAGAAACCACTTTAGCAATTCTTGGCTGTGCCGCATGAAACTAATAAACCCTTGTATAAATTTATTTAAAAAAAACACAAAAAGACATAGCATTTAATCCCATAATGCGCCTGATTATTATATGTGCACCGTTCCAGAGAGAGTCGCTACACAGCTCTGTAAATTAAAAGCTGTTTGGGCCAACCAAGAGATGTAATCTCTTTATAAGCAGAACTGCAATGCGGGATACGAGTTTTGCGTTATACTTATGTAATCCGGACTAAGGGACGAAAAATCTCGCGATTCGATTCGCGATCGGATTACTTTTTTCCCGAAAATGACTTCAATATCCTTCTTTTGTTCGGTTTCTCCTCGAGAAGTGTCTCTGTTTGTTTGTTTATGCAAAACAGCGTGATGTTCCCTCCGCCGAACGTTGTCTGCGCACTTAATGAGCGGAAAAGGGCCGCATACTTGCATACATTATCCATACACCATCGACAAAGTGACGATAATCCGTGTGAAATATATCCCCAAGTAAAGTAACAAAATGATCTCGTAGCCTTGCCTAGACGTTCCTATACGAGGAAAAGAAACTGACAACAAAACAGCTTCTTGGCTGTGATCTTATGGGTTCATGGTTCTGGAACTGGTATTCGTTCGATTAGTTTCGATGGTGCGAGTTTGAATGAGATGAGGAGTCAGAGATGATCTCATCAGGCTCCAAATGATTTATTGATATCTGTCAGGAATTCACTTTCATGCAATGATCAGGCAAGCAGAATTTATATTAAAAAAAAACAAAATTATTGTTTTCAGAGTTGTAAAACGCATTTTCTTGAAAATACTATGAAAAGCACTTTGAAAGAACTTGCAGTTTTTAAGGTGTTTCGCAGTGCATTTATAGAAGTGACTGGAACAATATTTTACTATACTTTGCCAAATTAAAATTACCAAAATTGTTTTTTCATCGTAATAATTTTTTAATATAAAGATATAAAATTTGTTAAAAAAAAAGTATATTCCTCTTGCATTAAAAAATAACAGAGATAAAAAGAAATAAAATTGTTCTTTGGTTTAAAAAAATAAACATGAGTACTACTTCATGTGGCGTTTCTGGCAATGAAAAATTCAAATGTATCCAGCAACATCCCCCCCCCTTCCCTTTTTAACAATAATTTAGGGGCGCCGTTTTGTAGCAAAATATGAGCCTAGTAAATCGTAGATTGTCATAAAGGATCACATAAGAGTAAGGCAAACAATCGTAATTAGTTTTTATGCACAAGTGCCAAAGGTAATGAGATAACTCTTAATAGTGTATAAAACTTCTTAACTCGACGTTATTCATCGTAATAATTTTTTATTATAAATATATAAAATTTGTTAAAAAAACAGTATATTCCTTTTGTGTCCCAAAATGTCTTATATAGGAGCATGTTCCGCTCCCCAGAAATTTATGCAACTCAGGGAGGTGTCTACTGATAAAAAATTATTTTTTTTATTACAATTACTAGTTTTCTTATTAATTCACTTCTGATCAAATTATGTACAGTGAAACCTCTGTAAGATGATCACTTGAGGTTCTCTCAAAAAGTGTCCAACTTATAGTGGTACATTTCTATATTATGGACACGTTCCGTTCCCGAGAAAAGGGTCCAACTTAAGAGAGGTGTCCAAGTTGTGGGAGTCTTCACTTGGGAGGTTATACTGTAATTAAATGGAACTTAAATGTAACTGCTTTTCCCTGTTGATAGTTTAGCCTTAACACTATTTGCTCAAACAATTTTTTTTTTTTGACTGTTCGTATACAAATAATATGCGTATTTCTCATTCAGTTGCTATTAATTATATTAAACTGCGTACGCAGAATGAGATGAATAATAATGCCAAGAAAATTGAATGGTGATTTGGCATTTGTTGTCAGTAATCACTTTCTTGACAATACTACATAAAAATCACAGCTAAGTCATTTATTACCAGCAATTTCTGACTGAAGTAATTAAAGGTAATATTTTTTATTGTACCAGAGTATATGAAGCTATATGTAAGACGTGCAATGCGCTTTACACTAAAATATGAAATTGTATTTCAGGGAAAATACCAATTCACGTTTTGCCAGGCAAAAGTAGACGCAGCGTAGAAGTTCGGCCTCAGTTTTGATTTCTCAAATCTAATAAACAGAGGCCGTGGAATTTTATTTAAATTAGAACCAGAATCGGTTATTTCAACCTTTTCAGCTATGACTTAAAAAATATTGCTACAAAAGAAACAGCAGGTTAAAAGATAGCCGACTATCCATATAAGTTTAAAAAATCGACAGTGAAAAGTGTTGAATAGGCAGAGACATAAATAAAAAATATGTGTAAAAAAATTGATTGAAAAGTTCACATTTATTTATAGCTTATGACAAAATCAAAGCATGAGAAAATCAATAATAAAATACTTGAGGGAAATTTAAAACTTCCGAATAAAAAACTAAACGACATTACAATTTCTAAATCCTAAACCGTGGCTGAGAAATATTCGACAAATCACACACAAAGTACAACTTGAAATTTAAACTAATTAACAAATTAGAATATTTATTATTTTGATATAAAAAACTTTTCAGATTTGCGTGTATTAATAATGGACATTTTTTTCTTTCTTCATCTCTCTTTTTTTTCTTTGAAAAGAAAATAATGTATAAAGTAACCCCCCATCTTATAAAAAACCCTAACCAGAAGTGGATTTTGGGCTCTAATTGATGTACAGGCAAAATAAAGGTACAATTTTGCTCATAAATAGTATCCATTATTTTAGAAAATAATTGTCATAAGCAGTCATCTACTTATTAATACGCAACCTAAGTTTTAAAAGTTTTAAAAAAAAAAAGACCATGCCTTTTTACTTGATAATTCAATCACCTATGCCAAACCTAAAACAGAATTTTTTTTATAAATTTTCCAAAAATAGCATTTCATTTACAAAGGGCTGAAAAATGAGCATCCTATTCCTCCCCATGTTAATGAAATATTTTTAATATAGGCCATAACTCTTAAATCATTGGGCTCATTTCATATTTTATTTCACAAAAATAATTTTCTATCTTTTATAAGGTTGCCTCGATTGTAAGAGATCCTTATCGCGAATATTTACGAAAATGTTACAGTGATCTTTGAAATCTTAAAAACATCTCACCAACCAAATTTGATCGTGGCATAATTAAAAAGCGTAATTTTTTCCCGAATTAGCTTTTCTCTGACAGGCAGCCATCCATCACCGCATTAATGTTCAATAACAAGAACTCCAAAAATCTCTACATAGCGACTAGAAACGAATTTTCCATTTCAATGATTCCGAATATATAAATCAATTTGCTCTCTCTCCAATAGCATTCATTTCGGGTGATTCACTCCCACAGATCATCTTCGAATGCGAATTTGGCTGCAATGCATCGCTGATTTGGTGTAATAAGCCGCCATCGCCATGTATTACACGCGCAATGCTAAGTCAATCTATAGATTTTCAAGTATGCAAAACCTATTACGAATACTGCACAAGTAAGATTGTCATGCTAAATACATGCATTATTAAAACGAGAAATAAAGATAAAAACATTTCTATCTCAAATGATGATACGCTTTGTAATTAAATTACATTGATATACGAATTAGTCAATATACAAATAATATGAGAATGACAGTTTCTTTTCAACTTTAAAAGCTTTGTCGAAAAATGGGTAGGCATTCTTTTTTTTTTTTTTTTTTTTTTAACATTTTCAGTTAAATATTTCATATAATACCTCTACTATGCCGTTTTCAGTAATATTAAAAAATCATTTTAGTAGATTAAAATTTTACTAGTTTTTTTTTTAAACTAAAATGTAATCTATTGTTTGCAATGCAAAAAAGAGTTCTAAAGTTAATAAAGCCATGTTACCTAGAAAGCATTAAGATTAATATTTGTTTTCAGCAGTTATTGAAGTTAATATACGTTCGCGTACGTTTATTTTTGTTGTTCAAACAAAATAAACGTACAAACAAAATATTTGAGCATTAGCTAAAATGCTCAAATTGTTTTTGATATTTTCCGACAAAGTTAAATGTTTGTGATTTCAGTTTGTTAATACTTTCCAACAAATTTGAAAAATAAAATAACATCATAATAAAAAAGATCTCGCAAAACGATTGTTTCGACTAGTAAGTCTGTGAATGGAGGAGCTTTTTTTGCAGCTGAAGGAGGGTGGACCTTTTGTACTCTCTAAAAGGGTCATATTGCGCCATATTTCTTTTTGTGTAGTTTTTACAAAGTTTAAAATTAATTTTACCTTTAAACGCCAGTTTTTTCCGAGTGTTTTTGCTAAAAAATCGAAAAGTGTTTATAGTTTCGATTTTATGCCTGCCCGTCCGTGCTGTAACTGCTGTAAATATAACATTGATATTTATGAAATTTTTATACTATGTTATTTCTGTAGACTATATTATGTGCCTTACTTTAATAACTGTTTGTAGCATTTATTTTTTATCTTTTAAGACCTTCAAAATTATCTCAATATATTGGTCTATGAGTAGGTATTCTTTAAAGATCATTTTGGATGCGTGTTCATTGATTGGAAAAAAAAAAATCAGTGTGCTTAGCATGACAACCCCCCCCCCCCCCCCCAAAGGTGATGACTTTTTACCGATTTTTTTTTCCCCGTGCACTTTAAGGCGAAACTTTGCTTCAGTGGAAAAAAATAAAATAAGCTACCGGTAAGGGTCATTTACTAGCATTTACTAGCTGATAAATTTTATTGGCATGGCTGAAAACTTTGTTTAAATTATGTACAGATCACCTTATTGTTAAAGCAAACCCTTTAGCGCAGTCCATTCATATTGTTGTGCAATTTGTTGCCATCTCGTATGAAACGGAAATAAAGCGTTTTAAACAATCCCGATTAATTCCGTTCAATAGCTATGGGATCGATCATAAAATGAAGTTGCCATTGAATTTCGGTTAATGTCAAGCTCCGAAAATTTTGTAATTTTGAAGGCAGTTCTCGAAAATTAAAGCGAAAAGCGAATAAAGTTTTATTGCTCTCGCTTAAAACTTGCAAACCGGCTTGAGAGCTAACGGATATTCGCAAATGAAGAGACAACGGTTTGAGATGAAACTCTGGAGTTAATAGTTGCGGCATGAGTTTAACTCGCCTACCAGAGAGAAAAGAGCCGATAGAAACAAGACATAACGACATCGCATGGAACACAATTTGCAGGTGAGAACTCTCCGCTAGCAAACGAACCGAAAACCATAAATTCTGCCGCTGAAATTCCGAGCGTTCATTCACAAAACTACTCAGCTCTCCTCCAAACATTTAAAGCGGCGCCTGAGAAAGTCTTTATCATTTGCATATGCTTTTCCTCCATGACTTATTGAATTCGAAACAACTTTCTCCTGGAGAGGCAGCACGCGAATTAATTCAAACCAGCAATTACGGAGAAATGCGCAACCCCCCCCCCTTTCTATTTCCATCTCTTGTTGCTCATTCATCATGAGCAAGCAGCCCCCCCTCCCCCATCCACCCTCGAACAATTTGTGGGCCACTAATGGGCATCGTTATTGCACAGTGTATGAGAAAAGAGGAGATGGAAAGGAGCCCCCCCCCTCCTTTCTATGTACAAATGAATACGTACAATTTCTAACTAAGGGAGGGGCAGAGGAAGATACTTGTGCTAGTTTGTTTCGTATCAAATGAAAATCGACTAAACAGTACACAGAATCCGTTTAATGGATCTGAGGCGGACTAGGAATGAGTCGTTCTGCACGGCCTTTGATCGGCCGAGCGTGTGTGTGAATGTGTTGCTGCATGTGCCGTTTTCTGTTTGCAGAAATGGAAGTTCAATCCAAGACTCATACAGGAAATATCGCAAAATACGAGATTAATTCAAATATGCATTAGAGCAAATTACCTATACGAGCCCATTAGTAACTAATTGAGATGAAGTACTGGGAAAAGTTTAATCCAGATTATTTGTAGAGCCTCGGAATGCAACGATGTTGTGTTTTGTTGCTCAGAAGAGAGAAACCGCCACTTTCTAAAGTACTTTTGATGAGGTTACCCCGCTCAAACTAAGCTGAATTGTTTTATTACGGTAGTCGGTAGCAAACATAGTAATTACAGACACGTAAAAATGATTGGCAATTTTTGTATTTTTCTATGTTTCGCTTGTTTTCCACCGTATAAATAATTAGGATTGTTATGTTTGAAGTAAAGTTCTATTGCAGTATTTCTAATGAGAATTTCTGAGCAATTTGAGTTTAAGCATCATTAGATTATATTCTTATTTGTTTTTTCAAACATGCTGGAACACTGTTCAGTAAAAGTTGATGTGGCAGCATATCAGCGACATATATATATATATATATTTTTTTTTTTTTTCTTAATTCAAACCTTCTTTCAAGCAACGTCTACTGTTTGAGCTTCTGAGTTGTCTTTAAACCAGTATAATTAAACCAGTATAAATTTAAGCCAGTATTATTTTTTATATTAGACGTTTTTAAAGCGATTGAGAATATTTTTTGATAGTATTAGCTGTAAATAATTTTTGTATTTAATAAATATAATTTATAATAGGTATAAAAAATCGTTTCTATCAAATATATATGTAGTTTAAAAAGAGGAAAATATTATCAATGCAATCATAAAATTCAGTTATGGAATCTTACTTCTAGAGCGCATAGAATTTAAAATTGTGAAAGGATTTTTGTAAATTATGTAACTTAATATTTTTAAGCATAAAAAACTGTGCATGGTAAATTTAAGTTTTACTGCAATTTTCGGTACTACTTACGTATTATCCCGGCGGTCCGCCAAGACGAGCAATTTTTCGCCAAGATAAATGCCGGACAAATGAAATAATTCAGGGTTAGAAATACGTTTGGCAACAGTTTGCCAGCACATTTGACGCGAAAATCGTTTTGCGAAAATGACCGCCGGGATAATACGTAAGTTCCCAATTTTCCTATTTAGTTTTAAAGAATATATTTTAGTTCTGAATTTACTTTTATAATAAAATTTGATTTGTCTTCTGAAAGGAAAAAAATTGCTGAATATATTGTTGATATTCAAGTGTACTGATGTATTAGTGAACATTCTGAAAAAGCTTAGTCCAGACGTCCTTAAGAAAATTCTTTTACTAAGTGGAAACTTTATGTGCTAATTCTAAATGCTGTTAAACTGTTACTTATGTAACTAATTAAGATTTTTAAAGCTTGCTCGTTAAATATTATTATTATTATTTACTTTAGTTTCAATTAGAAATTAAATATGTCGCTACACACTGTTGATAGAAGTAGTTCGACATTTCGCCGTAAATTAGTGCTAAATTAGCTGCATGTTAGAGAAACGTTGCATCATAAATTGGTGCTTATACTGATCAATGACAGTGGCGCAGCTAGACGGGGGAAAGGGAGGGCATCTGTTCTTGGGTGCAGCACCTAAGGGGTGCCAAATTGTATATAAAACCTTCTCCGTTGCATTTTGGCAAATAGGAGAGTGCGCAAATTTTTCAATTGTCCCCGGGCTCTGAAAACGAAAACCCAGGCTACGCCTCTGATCATTGAATCCAAATCATGGTGAAACCTTCCTCTTATACGAAAGATGCAGCTAATTTAGTACCATTCTATGGCGAAATGCTGCAGCTTTTCTATGCAGAAACTTTGCATCATAAATTGGTACTTATACTAATCAATAAATCTAAATCATGGTGAGACCTTTCTGAATAAGAAACATGCGGCTAATTTAGTATCGTTTAATTACTTCTATTAACAGTGCACCATTCTTGTACATGGTCGTAATATTACAGCGTGGAGTTTAAACTGTTGAAGAATCATTGATGCTTTCGATGCCATATTAATAAAAATTCTGAAATTAAAAGAATATCTTTTATGTTAATTACTCAGACTAAGTATAATTAAACCAGTATAAATTTAAGCTGTTGCGCTTGTTTGTGCATACATCCATTTATATGTTTTAAATGGGATAAATATCCATTGAACATTTTCTTACAAATAGATTACTTAAAAAATAATACCGTGTTTACTCGCGTAATGGTCGCCCCCCCCCCCATTTTGAAGCAGAAAAAATAGCTTTAGAGTTAAAATATTATGCTGTAAATTTTCCCCGCATAATAGTCGCACCTAGACTTTCACCAAGAAAAATTGGCAAAAAAGGCGCGACTATTACATGAGTAAACATGGTAATAACAAAATGTAATTTTTATAATTCTTAGTGCAAAAAAAAATTATATCTTACGATAAGAATTGACAACGATGACATTTCATTTAAACTAGGGATGGACGCGAGATTAGTTCTGTCTCGTCTCGTAGTACAGTACATTGTGATGACAAAAAACGCCCTTTTCGTCTCGCGAGCTGTAAATCTCTCTGTCTCGTCTAGTCTCGCCCTCATTCCTATTATAAACGTTTCTTGGAAATTTAAAGATCATATGCAAAATGAAAATCTGATATATGTAAGTTTTGTAACACACATTAACGAAAATTTCTTCAAATTTTTGTGTCTGAAAATTTAATATTAATTATTAGTTTCAGACATGTTCCTGTAATAGGTTAAGTAATTTGCATTGATTTACTGAAGCACTATTTATAACTATAATTGCTTCCGGATTGCTTCTAAATAACCGGAAGGTAATTTGAAATTTAAGGATGTCCATTTCAAAACACCCAAGTTCAAGTTTCTTTGTACAGTGAAGCCTCGATTTTTAGCGGAAGGGCGCCGCGGATAGCCGAAAATGACTAAATCACTCAAATGAACAGTAAACAAAATACAGTACTCTACTGTTAACAAAAAGTGTTCAATTATACGCCTTAAAAAAATCGCTCGTTTTTACTCCTTTCTTTCGAAAAACCTTTCTTTATAATTGTAGTTTCTTTAAGAGAGACGTAGAGTTTTGGACAATCCCATTGACTCCCATCTTAAAATCTGTTTTACATAATAAAATTTTTACTTATTTTGAACTGCTTCTTTGATTCTGTTTTTGTGCCTAGGTAGAAAAAGTATCACCGGATGACACAATCTTAAGGGTTATTAAGGTTTAATATTTCAACAAAATGGAAAATTTGTCCACCAGATGGCTGCTCTACGCGAAATTTACTGTATCGAAATATTTATTATACATGTGTAATGCATTTTATTATTTTTTTTTCTCCTTGGCACTCGCGGATAATCGGGGCTCTTCTGTATAAGTATAAAGAAAAAAGTCACCAGATATTCTTTTCAGAGTTAATTAGTTTTAAATGATATTTTATCGTTTTATCCAGCAGGCAGTAATGGAGCTTGGTGAATGATTATCTTTATAAGCGTAGATTAACAGAAAAAGAAGAAAAGGGGAAAGAAAAGGAAGAAAGATTAAATGAAAAAGTTTTTTCTAGAAAGTTAAATATTTTAAGATTTATAAATTGAAGGGTTTGCTGCTAAAAGTAGGTAGTTCCACCATATCCATGGAGCTGCATGTGCTCTTGCCATTAAAAAAATCTGTTTCGTTTCGTACCAAAAGCATTTAGCTCCAGTCGTTAGTTCTTGCGTTATTCAAAGAGATAAAGCTTCCAGCATCACTAGTTTTGTGCTGTATCCCCAAACGTCTTTTACAGTTTTTCGCAAACTTGAATAGTTGGAAGTACTTCCCTTTTGAAGAAAATCCCTTTAATTACGAACCTTACAGCTAAGAAGACTTAATCGATTAAAATATTTTTTTAGAGCATTCTTTTATTTCACTTAGATTTTTTTCCAGTTTATCTATGTGGGCTGGACTGCACCGAATACAAATTTTAACACATGTGCAACAATTTTCAGAAGTCAACAAAAAATGCAGAATATATTCTAAATAACTTAAAATAGTTTTCTACTTTTTTGAACAAGGTTTAAAAATGTTTGTGATTTCATTTTCTTTGTATGGCCCCGAACTAGCTGCCTTCAAGTCGAATCACTACCGAGAAATTTTTGCATGTTATTACTGTGTATTATACAATGTACCCTATTGAAAATGATGTATGTAAAATGATTAAGGGCATCCATCTAAAAGCGTTTCCATAAATTAAGAATCTATAGGCACTCACTGAGTCCATTACGAACCTTTGTTTCAAGGAAAACAAAATGAAACTATATAAGTAAAGCTAATAAAAGACTAGCCGAAACACATCTTATTCGGACCGGAATCGGGATTGTATAAACACCTAATGCAAATGGAAAAACAGTGAAAACTCCGAAAATTGAAAATCCGAACTTCCCTCAAAAAGGGTCCTATTCGTAGAGGTATTTTTCAATATTATGGCCACGTTTCGTTACTCAGAAAAGGTACCCAAGATACGAAGGTGTCCAACTTGAGAGGTTTCATTGTATTTATGTCTTTATCCACCTGGATTCACGTTCCGACTGCTGGAAAGGGAGCAATCTAACCTGGCAGCAAATTGAATCGTTTGAGTGTTTCATTAATGCACACTTTCAGAGTAATTGTTGTTATTTTTTCCCCACAACCCAGCCTAACCGCCTGTTGTCTCTCTCTCTCTCTCTCTCGCAGGCTCCTCCAGCAGCAGATGCAGCAGCAGCACCTGAAGCAGCAGCCGAACGGCGGGACGGGGAACGGCGGCGGCGGCGGACTGCTCCTCGGCAGCGGCGGCCACCACAACCACCACCTCCCGATGAACGGCGGCGGCGGCGGAGGAAACAGCAACGGATCGCCGCCCGGGCATCACCACCGCCGCTCCTCCTCCTCCTCCGACCGGAAGCATCGCGGGAACGCCTCCTCCCTCTCCAGGGAGGACGAGGACGACGACGACGTCGAGGACAGGGTGAACATCCTGGACGACGACGACAGCCTGGGCAGCCTGTGCGGCGGGAGCAGCTCGGCGCCGCCCAGCAGCCCCGCGGCCGTCTCCACCACCTCGGAGTCCAGCAGGAGTCCTTCCCCGCACCATCACAACCACCACAACAACAATCACCACAGCCACCATAGCCACCACCACCACCACCACCACAACCACCACAGCAGGCCTCCCCAGGCGCAGTCCCAGCCGTGACGAGAAATGCGCGCTTAGACCCTTTTGTACCATGCACCGAAATGAAGACCGAGGACAACTTGCGTTAACAACTTGCTTTTTTTTTTTCAGCACTCAATGTAGGCACGGAGTGGAACTCATACATACATAAATGGAAAAAAATAAGAGGACTGGACTGAACGGCATTTTGTTTTCTTCAAGTCTTGACTCTTAAATGTGACTGCAATACACCAAAAGCTTCTCCCCTCCTTTTTTCTTTTTTGTACGTGTAAATAAATGTGTCTTTCGAGCGATGTTTTCGGACAAGCATAACCTAACGGCGATTCTTCAGATGAAGGATATGATTTTGACAAGTCAAGAAAACAATCTTCAGATGAGCACATCCCGTCTGTCTATCGAGTGACCTCACTCGTACTCAAATGGCAGATCGGAGAACATCGGCATATGCCTTGAAAGATGCCAAGGCTGACTTGTTTTCCTTTCTATAAATATATGAACATAAATCCAACGGACAAAACTGAACATTTTGGAAAAAGAAGCATTTTCTTTCTACCTTCTGAAAAGTGGCAAAATAAAACTATCGCCATGTCATACTTTTGCCATTCATTATTCAAGGCCAGTGTTTTTTGAAAAAAAAAGAAGTGAAGAAAACGTCATAGAATATATACCAGTATTATTCAAAGCATCACCAACAGTGTGAACTGACTTCAAATCATTATATTTAGTGCACAACAAGCCTCTTGCAAATCGCTACCAACTTCACTCGTGCCTATGTTTTATCTTTCTTTTTTTTTTTATTCGTCCTACGAGAACCACTTACTCTCGTCTTTGTAACTGTGCATAGTCCGACCTCCCTATTTTTGTTATTGGAAAAGAGAGAAAATTGAATTCGGTGGCTTATTTAAAGGACTCGATGTGCTGACCCTGAAGAGATGAACGTTTTTAGTGGATGATTCCAAAGGTGAGCTTGAAATTTTGATGTCTTCTTAACAATTTGGAGCACAACCATTTTCACATCGATGTAGTAGAACAACTCGATGCACTGCTTAACCCACAAAAAGTGTAGTCGTTGCCATCCCTCAATGTACTACCTGCAACCTGGGAGACGATCAAACCGCCACAATCTCTCGCTTACCCGCAGAGCCCCCCAAAAAACAATAAAATAAAATAATAATAATAACTTTTTTTACATGGTCAGGCTCATAGCCTGGCTGTGTATTAGAGATGAGTTCGGGCTCATTTTTTGAAGCCCGAGCCCGAGCAATATTATTTAACTCGGAGCCCGAGCCCGCCCGAGCCTGAAATTTCAGTTAAAGATTTAAAAAAAATCCAATTACTTCATTGTTATAATACAATGAATTTTGCCGTTGTGCAAATTAAAGACAAATATAGTTGCAAACTCTCAATGCACTTTCTAATTCTTTATTTATCCATATGTTTATCCAATAATGTCGGATCTCATGACTAACTAATGAATATAAGCTTCACGCACCTTCTAGGCGCCACTACCGCTATTTTTTTTTTTTATAAGTACAGCCAACGCCGGTTATAGTGAACCCGGATATAGTGAAGCATCGGATATAGTGAACACAAACCATTAGCCCCGATTCACACACAGTATCTCTATCCATCATGAAGACACTTGGGTTTTAGTGAACTTCGGATATAGTGGACGAAATTGGATGGTCCCCAGAGGCTCACTATAACCGGAGTTGACTGTACTTTTATTTTCCTCATGAATCACTTTTTTATATCTTTTTCAAGGAGTATGTTCAATAAAGGAGAAATTTTTCACGAGCCCGAGCCCGGTTCGGGCCCGGGCTCGGGCTGAGCCCGTCTCATCTCTACTGTGTATGCGTCTAGCGATTTCATTCACCGTCATGTTGCTGGCAGTTAAATAGGGTGTTAGCAACGAATACAGTTTTTTATCGTTGAAGTCATTTGGACAATCTATTCAGTTGTTCCTCCATATCGAAGCATTTTCATCACATTCTCCAGTTTTCAGCAAATGCCGGTACTGACAAAAATAATTTTGGCATCAATTTTACAAATGACCGATAATTTTTACAGGAAATTATGTGCTAAAGAAGTAAAGTATTCTCTTGCAACTATTTATGTCTCCCTTGACTATATATTGAAATCAAATTTATTTTTCGTTAATCAAAACTTGGAAAATTGATTAATTGATTATTTTGTATTCTCACAGCGAGGACCCCGAGAGTCAAAGGTTTAGAGCAGTTTCCAGAATAATTTAACACATCTAGGCGTAAAATTATGTCTACTTACTTCCAGTTTTCACAGCAAAATACCTTGAGCTTTTGTTACTAAAATACTTACTTTAAAGTAAGTTCTTACTTTAAACAGTTTTTCCACTTTAAAACTTGGAAATGCTGAATACAACTGTTTTTCTCTTGATTATTACCGGTTTTGTGCGCACAGCCAGCTGTCGTCAAAAAAGGGGTCTCTAGATCTGTGGGACGCGATGAACGTTTCGATCGTCCGCCCATCTTGCTGGTAGTGAAGTCGAGCGATGGCAACGGCTGCCCTTTTTTCAGCATTAGGATAGGGTTGCGCCTGAGAGGGTTAACTCGGCACTTTCCTGTATTTGAGTAAATTTTTATGCTGCCCTACATCTCGAAAACGCTTTGAAAGTTGAAAATTGAAAAAAAAAAAAAATGATTAAAATCTGAGAATTTGTACAATTTTACAGAATTTTGAAGTGGTTTGATTCTTCTTCTATGTTTTTCTCTCTCTCTGTATATTTATTTCAATGTCGGATATTCTGTGCTTTCTTCCGAAGAAGAACTTAGTGAAAATCGGTTAAAGGGTAGATTTTCAGATTTTTAAAGTTGATTTTTCTAGTTATCTGCTTTGCTTATCTAAGCAGTTATCTAACCAATTAAAAAATATTACTTTAACATATGTAACATACTGTGGAAAATTTAAGCTAGAATGCGAAGAACGAATTTTCAGATTTAAAAATTAGAATACTACCAGTATTTCTTATTTTCAATGTATTTCGGCATATCTGTTACCAAGACGGTTGATTGAAAGATAAAGGAATTTGAAGAATAGTTAAGAATCGAAAAATAGGTTAATTTTTCTTTTAATTTATAAAGGAGTCATGCTTTTTTATATCCCTTTTACATATCTGTGTAAAGTTTCGAACTGCTGTAAAGATTTGCATAAAACACGCAAAGAATGAAACAGAGACAGATAACGGATTCCCTGCTTTAATATAGCGAGAGAGATTATTATACAGGAAAATATCCGATTTAAAGTCATTATCCTGACAGATTAATTGTTTAATAAATAAAAATAACCTTCCCAGCTATACTACTTTGGCTTTATCTTGGTTTAGAAAAGCGTAGTTAATCTTTTTTAACACGACCTTTTCACGTGACGACACGCTCGGTGTCGCACTGCTTACAGCTGAGAGAAAAATAATCGATGTCTCCAGTTCATCTCTCCATCGATTAATCGCCCCCCCCCCCTCTCTCTCAAAAATTTAATCGCTTGGGAGCTCTTCCGCTAAGCGATCTCCACGCTTTTATAAAGTCGAAGGGAAAGCAGTAAATAATAATATCCAAACTTCAATTATGGAATAGGGAGAAGGGGTGCGTATAGCTCCATCGAAATGTCACCCATACCTGTATGAGAAAGAGGCGATCAATTTAGCTTCTTTCTTTCTTTTCCCCTCTCTTTTTTTTTAAGCAATATTTCAAGTTGGCTCTATCAGCAGATCTTCTCTCACGTTTCGACAGATTTCGGATACTGGGTGAAATACGAGGTGTCTGGAGCAGAAATAGGGGAGAACAGACACTGTGCGCCAAAAGATTTTTCTGTGTTCGTTAACTGGGGAAAATTGGATTAAAAAAATCAATTTATCAGAACAAAGACTTAACCCTTTGAAGCACAATCGTTTCCGAATGCCGACAAGTACAGGCGTTGCCATTCTTCGATTTTACTACCAGAATCAGATGAAAGCAGCGGGCCACCGACCTTATTTGGTTTGCAGTGTAAATATGTCTGCTTCCTAACTACAACCCGAGAGACCACGCCAAAGGCGCGGGCTCGCTAGACCAACCTAGAGGAGGAAGATCCGAATTTATTAAATATCGATATTTTTTAAAGACGTCTTTGCTGTTGCCTTTTCTGCATTACATTAGATTTCTATACATTCTTCGTACAGTCTACATTTGAACATGCATCAGGTTATATAATATATACATTATTTACACTTCTAATTTTACGAAGTTTTGTCTTTTTCAATTTTTTTTTTTTTTTAAACGTTTTGTGTGGGTGAAACAGGGCAGACCCGCCCAGGCAGCACAAATTGTTTTGTTTCCTCAAAATACCTTACTTTTTTAAAATTTAAACTACATATCTTGGTACATTTTATTATAGATATTCAATTATTATTCTTGATTATATATACTGAGATCCCAGAAAATGAAGTTGATTCGGCTGAAGGATTTTGTAGAAAGAAAATAATTGATGATTTTCAAAATAACTTATAGCTTTTAATATATTGTTCAGTAGTAGTGGACGTTCCTGGACGTCTTCCGCCCAAGATGATAGAATCTGACTAGGAGAAATCTCAACATGATGTATTTTTATCATGGGACCGTCACTTATGAGAAGTGCATGGAGTTCGACAGTGAGCCACACACACAGAGGTCCGAAGACACTCTTTCCAATTTTTCTAAATGTACAAAAAAAAAAAAAATGGTCCATGATTACTAAAGAATATGAATAGATTTCTGTATGTCGGGAGTCTTGTCCTTGATACCTTTGGAGAGAAATGAACCCATCAGTTATGACAATAATGTCAGAATCCCACCAATTCTGCCAGGTCTGCTGGCTGTATGGGCCGCACAGCCAGCTGTGCCAGAAATATTCTTTGGTGCACGATGGGCGAGTCGATCGACCGCTCTGTTGCTGATAAATCAATCGAGTGAGTGCAATGGCTGCACGTTTTCTGCATTGGACCGTTTATCTAATTTTTCTTTTATATCGATGTATATTTTCATCACATTCTCCAGTTCTCAGCAGATGCCGGTACTGATAAAAATAATCCTGACGTCCATTTTGTAGATGATCGACGATTTTTAAGACAAATTATGTGCTAAATAGAAAAGGATTCTTGTGTAACGATGTCCTCCTTTAGTTTTTTATTGAAATCAAATTTATTCTCCGTAAATCAAAACAGTCAAAATGTCATAGATGTGTCTTTACGGAGAGGACACCGCCCTTAAAGGGTTGATAAATAAATAAATAAATAAATAATGAAACAAATCGGGAACAGTCATTTTAATCCTTTGAGTCACAATGATGTCAAATGAAATATTGACATTTACAATTTCTCAAAAATCTATTCAAATATCGTTTTAAATAGGGTATGGAAAGGTAAAATGGGTATTAAAACAGGCATTTTTGCATTCATGGCTTATTTAATGTTACTTATAATGTTTAACATTCGACTTTTTCATGTTTCTTTCTGCAATGCATCCATCCCCTTCAATAAAATGACTTTATTCCGATTTTATTACTATATATCGCATTCCGAGATCTCTTGCTGCAGGGTAATATGGGGCAAATTGAGTAGGCATTTCTTTTTTATCCAAGACGTGAATAGTTTGCTTTAAAGTGGTTATTTTAGCCAATACTTTTAGGCATTAGTAGGAAACATACTCCTTAGATTGTTTGTTAGGAATATTTGAAATCATGATAACTAACCCTAACTGTATACCAGCGACGTACCGAGAAAAAAATTTCGGGAGATGCCTAATAGATGAAAAAGGTAGAATTTCTCACAAAAATTCTTGATTTATTGACATCCAATTATCAAAAATCCAAAATTTGGGGGTTCCTAGGCCCCCATGGTACTCTCCCCCTGGCTACGTCTCTTTGCAGTATACCCATTTTTCTCCACCACACTGAAACATAAACATAGAGAAAAATATTTTAAGAAATTCTTACTTTTTCCCCCAATAATGAGCTGTTCAGGAATTCTCTAAAATGGAAATGACAACTGGACTCATCAAATTTACAGGAATATGCAATAGTTTGTTGGACGTTTTTGGAGACTCAAGAAAAGGACGTGATTCAGTAAGCAGATAAAAGCTAATACTATGTTTCCAAGTGCAATTAATAAATTTAATGAGTATTAATTTTGATAACAAATGTACGGAAATATAAGCTGAAAAATAAATACAGTTAAAAAACAATTTATTTATATTTTTAATCAAAAAGAAATACCTATACATTTTACCCTGCTACCTAATTTACTTCACCAAACCCTATTAATTTAAAAACATTTCATTTTTGCTTTATAACTTTTGATTCTGAATACGAAATATGTGCATTTTGTAAATTTCAGTTTTTATGGAGAAAAATAATTAGAATAAAATAAATAAATATTTGAGACTGAGGGGTGAGTATAGATTAATAAAATATTATGAAAAATTGGACAATAAAAGATTGTGCAAATTTAGCTGATAAGTTTATAAACTATTCATTATATTTTCAGTTTTTTACTTCGAACTCTCATTATTGACTACAGCAGCTAATATGAAAAACAAAGTAAATGTTATTTCATAACAGTAGTTTTCAAAGGGTGGGGGGATTGGATCACTACCATTTGAAAATAAGCGCGTTGGCGAGACCGATCGAGGGGAATTGGAGGGGGGGGGGGAGGAGGTGAAGTAAAGTCTGAAACACTTTCAGATTTTAAATACGCACTAAAGGGCTATGTGTATCATAATCCACATTTTTCTTTCTTATTGCATTAAGTTGGAAAATGTACTTTGGAATCGAAAACTATATTAAAATCGCCTACTGAAACTGTTTTGCAATCTTCGCCAAGCATATTCTAACTACACTTCACCGATATAAATACTGTTTGGAATGCGCATCATTATCCAGGATGCCGTGTTTGTCTTTCTAGTTCCACAAAGCATTTCTTCAGAACTGAAATCTATATTAAAATCACCTACCAAAACTGTTTAACAGTCTTCGTCAGTCATATTCTAACTATACTTCACCTTTATAAATACTGTTTGGAAAGGGTATTGTAATGCATGAGTGAGTTCTGTTTTTCTTCACTGTTTCATTAAACACTTCTTTGGAATCGAAATCTATATTAAAATCGCCTACTGAAACTATTTTACAACCTTTGCCAGGCATATTCTAACTATACTTCTCCTTTGTAATAAACTGTCACGTTTGCCAGTTTCTATCCAGATATCGCCAAACTTGATTCAGTTGTGAGGAATTATTTTTTGGTACCAAACTTCGCGATAAATCATCAAAAATTGCACGCCTTGAGGATTTTCTACATTTTATCCCCCCCCCCCCCCCGCGCTCTATGCATAATAGTCGCACCCCTGTTTTGAAGCAGGAAAAAGAGCTTTAGAGTTACATTATCATGTAGTAGACTTTCCCCGCATAATAGTTGCATCTAGACTTTCACCGAGAGAAATCGGCAGAAAAAGTGCGATTATTACGCGAGTAAACACGGTATGTTAAGTTTAGGCGAATAAACTTTTCACTATCAGCAATGAAGCTTTAATTATGAACATGGCAACTCAATCCTGTGATCAATCAATGTGTGATAGCAAACTGAAAATTTTGAAGTATACATCACGAAAGCTTTTCAACACTACAGAATTTCTACGGTGATTTTTTTAACATTCAGTCAGCACAACCAACTAAGCGTAAAGAACCCTCATTGTGTAAGCGACGTGCATCGTGTTTCCAGTCTACAGATATGTAATGTATTCGTCGCATTATATCGATGACATAAACGCCTATCATTGTTGCTGATCATTTTAAGTTGATAATGAATAGTAAGGACAAAGTGCTAAGTGGCACAATGTTGAGTGTTTTGTTCTTTCCGAACACAATCGGAGATTTTGAAGAGATCCCGTGGAATGATGTGTAGTCGAGGGGTGAAAAGCGTCCCAGAGTTAGGAATAGAGCAGGGATTCTTAAACTTTTAAGGTAACGGAACATTCACCAAATCCCTCTTATTTTATGGAACCCTACACCAAATGATTACAAATCAAAGACACTCCAATTTAAATAAGATCAAAATCTTTTATTAGAAATATTTTAAAAGTAACACTTTCAGTCTTTAACTTTTAATGTGAAGAATGAAATTGTTTCACCGTTTTATTAATAACTACTCTAGTTCAGTAGTATGTCCGACAGTTGTATGCGCATATCTGGGAGTAACACCCAGTCTCGACTTGAATTTGCTTTTTGTATGTGTAAGCTGAAAAATTTGTATCACAACGATAACTTTTGATAAAAGGGAGCAAAGTTAAGGTAGTCTTTTTGGCTATTTCAGGGTATTCAATCCTAACACCAACCCAAAACTGATTCAAGACTTACACAGACTCAAATGTGTTTTTTAACGAGGGTTGAACTCTGAACGTCTATGAATACTTCGTAATCCAGGACGATTAGCATAGCAAGTTGACTTCTCATGATAAGGGATTTTGTATCCATTCGTTATCAATATCATTATAAGGAAAATAATCTGAAAAAAGATTTCAGGAGATTTACCAAGTATCCAGTTATGATGTTTCTCATTTCATTTAGTAATTCCTTGTAGAAAGTTTTATAAAAGTGGAACCGGACGTTGGTGGGAGATGTAACAACCGCTGGCTGGCCGTTTCCCGCGCTAAATGGATAGCGAAGAAAATAATCGGAAAGGTCGACAAAAAACGTTGCTAATGACCGCGGTCTTTAGGCGCCCTCATCTGACGATTGATGGAATCTAGGCGCGGACCGGTAATTGCTTGCTATGGACAGGTCTGTAAAAGGATCAGGGTGCCTGGATTTGTACCTAACAGTGGAATCATTGAACAGCCTAACATAAATAATTCCGCGGATCCCCGGAGACTTTCCCACAGAATCTAAAGGTTCCGCGGAGCACACGTTAGTAATCGCTGGAACAGAACATTTCGACGATCCTAGCCTCTCTGCGACAGGTCCCTTCTGTGAGTGACAGCTTTGTATTCTCGTATTGGATTTCAAGAAGAAAACTCGATTTTTAGCATTTTAAAAAAGTTATTAAATTCAAGTTCTTGATTGAATGTAAGGCACTAAATTGGTTCAGAAAACCTTCAACTTTGATTTTTCATCGTCGTTTTCATGTTTTAAAGTGAAGTGATCGCGGGTAATAAAAACTGAAGTTTCTAATATCCTTTTACAGGGTTGAATACCGTAGAGGAATTTGCGCAGAAAGGATATGTCGTCGAATTTCACTCAGATGGCGCCATTGAAACGTCACATGAAAATACTCTAAAAAAAGCAGAATGTCTCAATTCCAGCGACGGTGTTTTGATTAAAAGTGAAGTGACAAAATATTCATTTTGTGTTGATATTCCGCTAATAGATGCGCTTTGCATTTGCTTCACAATCTAAGCGTGGAATGTACTTGAAGCACAATGGGCCTCATGGACTCGAACAAAAGAGCTAGTTTCGTACGCCAACTCCCGTCTACATTTGACGATCTCCCTGCGAGCATTGACAGATCCCCATCCTTTTTGCACATCTCACGCACGAGAGTAATCTGTCTCATTTCGAGAATCATTTTTACCGAGCTTTACCGAAAGAAGATGCCTGTTGTACGGAATGTACGTTGAATGGACCTTAGCCTGCTAGATGTTGTGTATGGGTTCACAAGGACAGGCCCTGATTTGCCTAAAAGCAATTTTTCCGAAATTCGAATCAGAAAATATTGATAGATGTATACATATTTTTTGTGATTTTCGGCAGTATTTCGTATTTCAAGAAATCACAAAATTCAAATCCAATGATACCCCGATTTAACGTTACCCGCATTTAATGCTTTCTCGCCTATAACATCATTTCCTATTGGCTCCAAACATTTTCCTATCCTTGCATGTAAAAAATGACGTTAATAACGTTACACTTCCAGCATTTAAGGGTTTTCTTTTTGGAATCAAGTCGTCGATCTTATATTATTGTCGAAATAGCAATAAGGAAAACTATTTCTTAGCGAAAGAATGAAACCAAGCTGTAAAAGTAATTAATTCGTTTGTTTAAATATTGTAGGTATAGAAAAAAATTACAAAAACTCATCTGCATTGAAAATGAAATTTTGGTGCAAGTAGGGGGAACAAAACAAAAAATAAAATAACCAGTTTCTTTAAAAAATAATTCTTTAAACTTGGGTCTAATTCTTGGTGAAGAATAAATTAAAGGTGAGTAACCTAATTATACTTTAATTTATGGACAGCACTTTGTTTTCGCCAACATCGATTTAGCGTTTTCCTGCAGTTTCGGTTTCTTGAATCAGGATAAATCGACGTTTCAGTGTTGTACAATGCCTTTCAAAAGTTAAGGAACAACCGGTTTTTTATGTCTAATTTGCAAATTAATGAATGTAGAAACACCAAATCTGGATGACATGTGCACTAAACAATTATGTATTGACTGCAACATAGAAGTTTACATAAGAAAAACTCAAAAATGATTTACAACAACAACAACAAAGGCAATCTCGCTGGAAAAGTCCATTCTTGGAAAAAATAATATACCACCATTTTATGTGGTAAATGTCACAGAAACATATCAAAAATGAGTTTTAATAAGGGATATGCCCACCCCTAGCGTGAATGCATTAGAGGCATCCACATTCCATACTATTAAGTTGTCGGTTACCGAAATGGGAAGCGAAGACAAGACATGGAGTAAGCTTTGTTCCAGCTCTCCTAAAGGCCTTGGAAGTGGACTTAAAGCAGCAACCTGTCTATCAAGAAAGTCGCAAAGATGCTCAATGGGATTCAGGCCTGGAAATTGAGCTGGCCATTCCATTCGCTCTAAACCAAGACCCTCGATATTCCTCAACAACTACAACTAGGTGAGGGCCTGCATTATCATCCATCAGAATGAAATCATTGCCAATTGCACCTTCATATAGGCTGACATATGGATCAAGGATTTCATCCCGATATCTCACACCAGTCAGAGTTCCTCCCTGGAACACATGCAGGTCAGTGTGATCACCGAGTGAGATCCCTGTCCAAACCATTATTCCACCACCTCGGTAACTGTGTCTTTCAACAATGTTGGATTCATGGTATCTGGTGCTTTATTCCCTCCAGATCAGCAGACGTCCTAAATTGCTCTCTTATGAGAATCTGGACTCGTCTGTAAAGAGTACAAAAGCACATCGATGCCTGGTTCATGAAACGTGTTCTCTTACCCAAGGTAAGCGGGCCCTTCTCTGTCGTCCGTTGAGTGGGAGACACACAGCTGATTACCTTGCATAGAGACCTAAATTCTGAAGACGCCTTCGCACCTTTCTAGCGGATATTCTTCTCCCTAATGGTACAGAGTGGTCTGTAACAAGTTGCGGCACAGAAATGCTTCTTCTCCTTATGATCTACGGAGCTATAAAACGGTCTTCTGCAGGTGTTGTAGCTCGTGGTAGGCCTGGAAAATGTCTTCTGGACTTTATTTTCTGGACTTGGCTTCTATTTGATATTGATTCCAGAGACGTCGAACCACACTGCGAGATACATAGACACCTAGCAGCATCAGCCTGTGACAACCCCATTTTCATTTATCTGCCCGCCCACCACCTTAACGAATCGGGCAAACGGCTTCTCTCAGACATTGTGGGACTCTACTGCCTATTGCCAATGAATCTGCTAACAAAAATTGTTAATCAGCAAAAGTTACATGCGTAATTACGAAAGCCCGATATTTGCATATTTTACTCTCACTCATATATGCCTGTTCTTTTCCATAAAAAAGTGGTAATCGTTTTTGCATAAATTTGCATAAAGTTCATTTTTATCATTTATGTAAACTATAAATTTTATTGTTAGTGTCATTTTTTTTATGGTGAGCTTCGAAAAACATGTTGTTCCTTAACTTTTGAGGCCAGTGTATCCAGTGGAAATTTTAAAGATTCATTGCTCTTGCTCTGATTAACCGATTTACAGGCAACAAAATGCATATTTTGATTATTTGAAGAGTATAAGATTAATATTAGATGAAATTAAATTTTGGACGAATAAATTCCACCCCCCATCCCCGCCAAAAATCAGCATCACTGCAAAGGCATGGCAAATCTTTGTGAAACATCACCAATTTTGATTCCATAAATAAATCCCCCCAAAATGAACTTAGCTTAGCTATACGTGGTGAGATATCATCAAACTCTAATGTTATTCGATGGAATTTTTAAAGATCCATAACTCGCCCTCTAATTAACCGATTTACAGGCACAAAATGCATGTTTCGGTTATTTCACGCACATAATTTAGACTAAATTAAACCACAGATGATCAGAATTCCCCAGCAAATTTCCTAAAGCGAATTTAAGGTATGCCTCAGTTATTTAGCGATTTAGAGAGTTAAGGTACCTTTCAATTCTTCTGAATGTCTCTTAAAATTTTTTGTGCTTTTTGAGCATTTGTTAATTTGCCACTGCTCATTGCTGAAAAACTATGTTGCTTAGTAAGTAGTCGGAACAAAAAAGTTGAATGAGTTAAGTGCAAAAGCATTAAAAATTTACAAGTTTTCATTTACTATCCGTCTCAGAGCTCTTGCGTTCATTGAAAAGCGCGCTTGCAGTGCAGTTAGTGGACAGTTTTCCCAATCTACTAGACACAATATTAATACTAATTTTGCGTCTAGTCGCAGCATTCTATTTCGATGCAAATTTTCAAGTGTATCTCCCTATGGGACCGTCGTACAGCGGAGAAATTTCCAAAAAAAGCTACGGAGAAAACTATTTCTGATACGAGTTGCCAGCAAGCAGTTTCGGGAAATGCCCAAAGGGTGGAATTTTCAACAAGGAGGATAATTATTACGAATTTGTTAAAAAAACCTTCAAATTGGGAAGCCTCCCAATCCCCAGAACTGCCCATTTCGCTATGTTTCTATTTATTTACAATAAGGAAAAATAGGGTATCTGTTTCATAGAAGTCAGTTATCGACTACAGGCTGGAAATAGGCCTTATACAGGCAACTGAAGAAGTAGAAACGACTCTTTTTCGGTCAATTAAAGGACAAATATAGGAAAATGTCGCCGCTGAGGAACGTTCGATCAGAATCCGCAGTGGCAAGAAGGCAGTGTAGTGTTTCAATCTTTCTCTGCCCCCGGATTTAACACATCTGCCCTCTACTTACTCCGCAGAATTTCGTGCTTCCCACGTGGGCAGGTCGAGTTCGTCCAATTTGAGTCCTGTGCCTGATAATGACGACACGCGCTAAAACAAAGGGAATAATGAGCGGCTTCGGAGCACTGAGATGGTTCATTTGTTAATCTTGAAACGCGATTCTGGACACAAGCATAGGTTTCAGTTGCGTTCATTTGTGCTTTATCATTCTGAACTTGATATTTCAGGTGTCATGTTGTGCGTGCTCTTCATTCCTATGACCTTTGTAATACAAGTAATGTTATACAAGAAAGATAAATCATAACAAACGCACCAATTATTATATGTAGCAACTCATGTGTAGTTTGACATTTTTCTGAGATTAAGAACGTAAATAAGTATTGTCTTAATATAATCTTCTAATAATATATGAGGTAGGCTTCGGAAGACATTTTTAAAGACACGGTTGGGCATAATGTAATCGCAATTAGTCTACAAATTATTCCGACCACAGAATTTCAGTTCATGAAAGTGAAAAATTCTAAGTTTTACCACTAACTTGAATCTGAAGTTGTTCTCACAATTACGTCAACAGTCTCACACGAAAAAAAAAAAAAAAAAAAAAAAGGAAATCAATTTGAATCATAAATTTTATTTGCATCATTTATAAATGGGATTCACATGGTTCTCCTTCGAAATTCCCCGCCCCCCCCCCAAATAAATTCAAATAAAACTAAATAAATAAATAATGATTCTTTGGATTGCATTTAACGCGCAGAACTTCAAGTTCATCGTTGATTGGTAGGATTTCGTGGTATACGATCAAAGTATCTGAATTTCCGTTAGTAGTCTATTGGCTCTCACATTCCTCCATTAAAGGATTCATAATTTTTCAAATGGAATCTGTTTTACAGTGTTTCCATTCTACCCTGTGTCCACCAATCCGAGAAAAACGGAAAACTACACGAATTCAACTGTGGAATGAAAGTGAAAGCCTGACTTATTGAAAGGTTATTTCTTTTATTCCTTGAAAGATTACCTGGCATAAAGAATCTAATCGCCACTTATTCTCTCCGATCGAGGAAAGAGCCCTTGGCGAAATTTCCCATCACGGTGATGCATATATAGCCCCATTATGACACTCCCCTCCATGCGATGCCTCCGAAAACGTCATTTTCCGATTTGATCTGTTAAAAATCATTCGTCAATCTGTTTCTACCACTAGGAAATCAGTCATTCTCGCTAACATACCCCCTCCCCCCAGTTTATTTGTTTGTTTGTTTGTCGTGCATGGGACAGTCACTGCCTAATTGAGCATGGCATTATCTTACGATCTTTGGGATTGGGCCTCCGAGGTATAATTTTTTCTTCCCGGGAAAGGGGTTACTTGCTGAAATGAGCTAACAGCGTACTTATTTGCAATATTGTGCATGTTCTTCTGGGACCGATAGTCATATAAAAGACAATTACTCGCACGAATGGGAAGAGATGGAATTGTTACCACCTGATGAAGAAGATCGCTTTGAAGAGAAAAATGGGCGTAAGAAAGAAGATGGGGCATAAATTGGGTATTCGCATTGAGAATTACATCAATGAAATGCTGTTACAAATCAGGAAAGATATTTCAAGACACGGAAATTTTATCCTTTGCTTACCGTGTAGCGTTCAAGACATCTTGCTTGCACTGGAATGCGTTTCGGATTACTGAATGAAACAGACACAGGATTAGGAAGCGATTTTTAAATGAACGCTTATACGGAACGCGAGGTCAATCCAATATCCGAATCGAACCATAGTCACTAAGGCTAAAAAGCCTTACCTTCCGATGAATTGTAAGTTGTTTTTAAAATGTATCTTGAAGCGATGGACCGCTTATGATGACGATTTGATTGCTGACACTTAGCTTTTTAACCCTTTTTCTTCCGAATTAAGAATTGCCTAGAATATCGCCTTGAATCTATTTTTTTTTTCTCTTGTTAAAGCTGGCCAATTAATGATAAATACTGATTAATGTAATAAAAAAGAAAATTACGAAAAAGATAATAAGCATAAGCTATACGTTTTTACTGGTTTTATAAGCATACTAACTATATTATTATTACTGAGTAAAAAACATACTAACTATATTATTATTATTTAATTCTTAATCTATTAGAGATAAGTGGGTAATGTAAATTGAAAAAGTGTTCAAAATAGTGTTCAAGTTTTCAAAAAGTTGCAATTTTATAAATTTGAGTAAGACCCCGTACAAAGCAATTAGCAGTTAGTAAAATGTGCCCCATACACTCATGAGGTGACATACAAAATTTGAGAATTATATTCTTAAAAGTGTCAGAGATATGAAGATAAATATCACGCTGACTTAAACCACCTTTCAATGGCTTCCGAAAGGAAAAGTCACGTCGAATCATCGCACTTCAGGGGCTGTACAGAAATTACGAAAGAAAATCCTTTTTTCTCACTCGAGGAATAAACATTCACATTCAAAACCTTATACAGCCCCTGATCTTCTTTCTTTAAAGATATCTCTGAGGTGTTGTATGATGAAAGGCTGAAATTTGTACATCACCTCATTAGTGCATGGGGCACATTTGACTAAATGGGAATTTTTCTGTTCGGGAGTCGTATACAAATTTAAAAAGTGTAACTTTTTGTAAATGAACAAGAGTCACTTTTTCTTAACGGAATCTTACTTCCGACCTAATTTTGAACATTTATTTCAATTTACACTGTCCACTTATCTCTAATAGATAAAGAATTAAATCCCGTTACCACCTTTTGGGACGCCCCGTATCAGTGGCTTATGCAAGGGGCGGGGTTGGGGTTTCAAACCCCACCCCCTTGTCAAAAAATTTGTAACAAAATGTCCATAAATTTTCAATTTTTAGCTTAAATATTACGCATTTTAACACAAAGTCATGTCTATACCCCCCCCCCCCCCCTTGAAGGAAGTCTGCATACGCCACTGCCCTGTATAATATAGGATTCCTCCCAGTTTTTTCTTCCATCTGCGGATACCGCGTTAAGTGAGCCTTCTTACCAGAAATGCACATATGCAACCATATGCACATGAATTGTGCGGATAATTTCGAAGTGATTTACATTCATTATTAGCAGAATAACAATGAATCTTTTGCATGTGTCACTTTTTTCGGGGGACAGCGAAATATAAGTTAAAAAAACACCGTCCTGGAAAAAAAAAAGACATTATGATATTCTCATTCTGTGCCGATTGTTGCTTCCCTGCATGGGTCTTTGAATATCTCCTCGTTCGTGGCTTTAGGGTTTAACCCGTTACCGGATTTGCCCGAGCTGAGCTCCGGCAGGTAAAATGTTCCATTCTGCGTTATCCTGGGTGTAGCTTGGGCAGTAGGAAATTTTTTATTTTTCACATAATCTTTCCCGAATTATTTCGTTTTGCTTTCAAACACTTTTATTCACTTTTCTGCCCACGATTTAGGAAATCTTATATGAGAATAGTGTTATTATGTTTTAAAAATGTATCTATATCAAAATATGCATTTAAAGAGATTGACATTTTTTGACCCGCTAACTCGAAAAATATTGAACCTGGAAGGGGATTAAAAGTCCCATGTAGGGAAACAACGATGGACACATAGGAAGTTAATCTCTCTATCCACATCTCTGTGAAGAAGGGACGGAAGGAGGCTAAACCGAATAAAGCACCAAAGTACTTTCCCTTTTAATCACTGGCCACAGACTCCGAATCCCCATACTTGGTGTGACTCGACTCCGGCGTATGACAATTCAGACGCTTCGCTAACTTTCCTACCCGAACACCTGTCTTTGAGCCGAGAGACGTGCGAATAGTTTATGACCCTTCAACGCTCCGCTACGTTTGAGATCCACTCACTTTCCCACAGTAAATGCGAAGAAATGCTCTCGCTCGCTTTGCAAGTGCACCCACTGAGTATACGTACAGACACATTGCCATACCTCACAAGCTTGCCTATGCTTGACATTTTTTTTCTTTTCTTTCCCTTCTTGGTTTTATGCAAGATATCATTCTCCCACGGGCAATTTTTTTGCGTTGGGATTTCTGGAAATAAGTTATACGAACGCATGCACTCTTCTACGAGTATACCAAATTTTGAACCCAAATCAAAGTTTCAAGTCACCCCTCTGTAAGCTAGAAGGAGATTTAAAAACAACAAATAAACAAATCATTGCGACTACATATTTCAGAATTTATTTTAAGAGTTTGTTTATTTAATAATATGTCACATAAAAAATCAAATGTTCGCATAAAGTATAAAAATCACATACCGCGAATTTTACTCATTTCATTTCAAAATAATGAATTCCTAAAATCCGCCCCTCCCCTTTTTTTTTCTTTTAATTACTGCTTGTTTGATAAGCTGCATTTACACTTCATCATGTTTCACGTATTTCGGCATATTAATTAAAATTATATCAATAGTAAAAACAGTTCTTCGGTTTTTAAATTATGTTATTGCATTTATGAAGAAATTGAAGCTCCTGCAAACCTGTATTCAATATACAGGGTTACTGGTAAATCGACGTATTCCTGATAAAACGTGATAGGCGAGCCAAAATTCTACAATTTTAATCTGCATATGTATGGTCGAAAATCAATAGTTTTTGAGAAAATTGAATTTTAAACTTTTTTCTTGGATAACCTAAAATTTAACATTCAAGTGCAAATTTTAAAAAATCTACTAATTAAATGGGTTTCATTTTAAATTATTTTCATAGCTGAAACGCTAACTAAGCTAACATAAATAGTACAAAACTACTTTAAAATTTAAATTCACGAGTCATTACATTAAAAAAAAATTTTTTAATTCACGAATTTTTTCAAAAGATGCTATTTATTAAAAAAAACAATAAGATGGCAGTAAACGTACAAATTACAAATAAAATTTCTCCTAGTAATCATCCATCCAAAAATGTATTAATGTCCACCTAAAGACATGTAATTAGTAAAGAAGGGTGAGATTTACTTGGAGCAGTTAAAATCGTCAAAGGATGCAGGTCCGCCCATTCTTGAGCATTGTTGAATCCATCAAGCTATCACCGTTTTTACTTTCCGAACATGTACCATGTAAGGAAAGTATTGTAATCATGAAAAAATTCGAATTCGAGATTTTGGTGTATTTACACTTTTTGGGGTCTTCTGAATTCATTTATGCTATTTTTACGAGATGTATGTATGTATGTGTGTATGTGTGTGTGTATGTGTGTTTGTGTGTATGTGAGTGAACACGATAGCTCCTGAACGGGGCATGCGATTGAGCTCAAATTGGGTATATATGTTATAAACCACCGTCGCAAGACCGGTATTGATTTTGGTGTGTATAGGACTTATAGTTTTTCTACAGGGCTACGACAAAGATTTCTTTTACATTATGGCCTATAGGGAGAAATTCTTGAAAATGCGCTAGCGTTTAAACGGTACTTCCGATTGAGCTCAAAAAGTGTATATATGTTATAAACCACCGTCGCAAGACCTGTATTGATTTTGGTGTGTATAGTTCTTATAGTTTTTCTACAGGGCTATGACAAAGATTTCTTTTACATTATGGCCTATGGGGGGAAATTCTAGAAAGTGCGCTAGCGTTTAAACGGTACATTCGATTGAGCTCAAATTGGGTATACATGTTATAAACCACCATCGCAAGACCGGTATTGATTTTGGTGTGTATAGGACTTATAGTTTTTCTACAGGGCTACGACAAAGATTTCTTTTACATTATGGCCTATGGGGAGAAATTCTTGAAAGTGCGCTAGCGTTTAAACGGTACATTCCATTGAGCTTAAATTTGGTATATATATTTGAATTATTCATCGATTAAAATTTATTTAAATGCTTGGTAATGATCTTAATCGTAAGTGTTCAGAAAGTCGAGTGGAGTCACTCCAGATTTTTTAAATTTACCTTCATAGCTGACACGCTAACTAAGCTGACGGAATCCTGAAAAAGTACAAAAATACTTCAACATTTTAATGCACGCGCTTTATAAGTACCTTTTTTAAAATGTATTTCCATTTTCCTTTCAAAAATGTTGTTTATGTCAAAAAATATTACTGCAGTAAAAGTAGAAATTACTAATAAAATTTCTCCTATGAATCAGCCATCCAAAAAAAAAAACGTATTAAGTCCATCTAAAAACATGTAGTTTATAGAGAAAGGTGAAATTTACTTAGCGCTGGTAAAAACGCCAAAGGAGGCACCAACGTTCATTGTTTATGATCGCAATTCAATTTATCACTGGTTTTACTTGATTAAAATCTTAGACACATAAGATTCAGAATCTCAAACGGCTATGTACTGTGTCGTCGTGTTAGTTTCGACTCTAGCACGTTTGTTGTTATTTCGCTAATAGACAAAATATGCTTACTTAAGGTAGAGTGAGAAGTCAGAACTAACACGATGACGCAACACACACCAGTTTGTAGCTAGCTCATAATCTGATGTGACTCAAGTAAGATTTTAAGCCTTTAAAAGCAATGATAACTTGATCGACGTTGAATAATTGTCCGACTATCCTGAACAAAGGAGCATCCTTCGGCATTTTTTTTTAACCTGCACTAAGTAAGACTCACCCTTCTTTGATTTACATGTCTTTAGATGGACATTAATACGTTTATGGATACCTGATTAATGGGACACATTTTATTTGTAATTTGTACGCTTACTACAATGGTATTTTTTGAGATAAACAACATTTTTGGAAGGAAAATGTTTGTTCCCCCTCCCCTCCCCCAATGGCGGGCCTCTGCCCCTGGACGCATTGGCCATTACTACGGCCGGAGTGTTGGTGGTCTCTTTATTATAGTGGCACCTAACAGGTGGACCAACATAGCGCCCTAGGAAGGGACGGACACAATGACAGCCATATCCACTCGGGGATCGAGCCCCGACCGCCTGGCCGGAAGAAAATGCTGATAAATAAAAAAAAATTCACATAAAGCTCATGAATTAAAATTCTGAAGCGTTTTCGTACTTTTTCATGCTGGCGTTAACTCCTCTTTCCTAGTCTAAGCTATGAAAATAAATTTCAGAAACAGTAATAACTTCATCAGCATAACAACATTCCTAAAAAAATGAAGGCGGGTGCATACTTTGGCGTTTTAACCTGCGGTAAATAAAACTCACCGTTCTTTATGCATTACGTGTTTTTAGATGGGCATTAATACGTTTTTGCATAGCTGATTAATGGGAGAAATTTTATTTTTAATTTGTACGCTTACTCTGCCATTGCATTTTTTGAAATAAATAACATATTGTGAAAGGAACGTGTGAAATAAAAAAAATTAAAAAATTGGTGAGTTTATATTTTAAAGTAGCTTTGTACTATTTATGATTCGTACATATAAGCCAAAATGAAACCCATTTAATGAATAGAATTTTTTAAACACGTGCGATACTTGTTTAAATAGACAGATTAAAGGATTAGATTTTCTAAATGTGGGTCAATCAAAGTATTAATTGACTCCTACAGATTTGCTGGTTCTATACTCTATTGAAAAAGACTCTGTAACTGTTTATAAAACCAGTATGTACAGGGGGTGGGTAACAGTAATGAAAAGTGGCTCATGTACTGTTTATAAAACCAGTTTTTTTGACTGGCTGGCTGTGCGCGCACAGCCAGCTGTCTTCAAAAAAGGGGTCTCTAGATCTGTGGCACGCGATGAACGTTTCGATCGTCCGCCATCTTGCTGGTAGTTAAGTCGAGCGATGGCAACGGCTGCCCTTTTTTCAGCATTGGGAAAGGGTTGCACTTCAAAGGGTTAAGAGATTGATTGTTCTCAGACCCCCCCGCTCCCCCTCTCTCCAATAATCAGCAATTCATTTGACTAGATTTTTGTATATCAGTCAAGGAAGAAGCCACAAAGATAGGGATCATCCTGGCATTTTCATGACAAAATGATAATTATGTGTTTTTGAGAGGAATTGTGCCTTTCTTACTCCCACTCCCCATACTCGAAATTTTCTTCTTAGCCCTTTAACACGTACACGTGGTGGTCGCACCTTGAAATTACCTCTTTCGAACGCTTTCAACTGCTAGTCGCAAAAAATTAGGGTTGAGCGGTCCCAAAGCTGGAAAAGTACATCCACTGAGATTTCCCGAGTACTAGCAATATCGCGGTCGATCGAATCCCCATAACGTGCTACACAGAGCTAAAGTCCTCTTTTGACACAGCCGGTTGTGCTGGCCAGCATGTTGCTGTCAGACTGCCACGTTGAGGCTAGTTAACTCGAGAGATGGGAACCAGCAGCGGATCCAGGGAAGGGGATAGGGGGTTTCATCCCTCCCAAAAGAGATTACTAAAGGGTAACATTCTCCTTTATTGTACACTTTAAGTAGATAAAATGATCTTTTTTTATAACTTAGTCCCTCCCAAAAAGTTTTACATTACTTTAGACTAAAATTTTGCTTTATTGTACATTTTGTTTGGGTGAAAAAAAAAAGCTTTTTCAAAATTTAATTCCTCCCCCGAAAAATTTCTGTATACGCTACTGATGGCAACGGTACACTTCTTCGGCTTTTGGCACTATATAAAGTTGTTCTTCTTTATAGATGTGAAAATGGTTGCTCGTTAGAGGGTTATTCCGTGATTGGCTTTAGCTATTTTTCTTGTTGCACTTATTCACATCTGCATTTACCGCGTCTTCGTGCACTTAAGTTACATGCTTATTTCAATCTTTTTTCATTGCTTTTTTTTCGTTTCAGGTGAGAAGTGTTTGCCCACGAATGTTGATATGTGAACAGAGATTAATGAATGGGAAGCAGACAAGACACTGCGCGTAGCCAAGAGCTGCATGCCGTGATGTACCATGCGCCTCTACCAGCGATTTTCAGGAGAGAGCCTTTAAATTTCTTTCCCCACCCCTCCTCCCTAAGAAGAGGCTGGGAGAAGCAAACAGAGGAAAACAATGAATTCACCGATTATGTTCCAAGCTCTTATCACTTGTAAAAAATATTTTTGTTATGTATATATTATGAATGGGCATTTTTTTTTCCTTTATGAAATACAAATTTTACGAAGCAAAACAGCCAGACCATGTTTTATAGTTTCATGTCAAACATTGCAGAATGTTACCTTCAGATTATAAAGCAGAGTTTACGGTTTCCATAGACAGGCTTTAGTATTCAAAACGTCCAGATCGTTATTCAGCTTTTCCTATCAGAGTTATTCGGTTTCATGAAATACACCCATGGGATTACTTTTCATTTATTATAACTACTGCAATTTTATGCCCATGTACCTCTAAAGATGTCCTATGCTCTTCCTCTGCTTCTGTTATAGTGATGATATTTTAGTATTAAACATCAAATCTAAAGAGGTCTAAAGAGATTATACATGGCATATCTGAAAATAAAATCATAGCAAAATTCAGTTTGTGTGATTTGTGTTAAATGTGCATATTGGGGATAAAAACTAAATTTTTTTGTGTGTAACGTAACTGGAATAGGGAATTAAAACGAGTATTCAAAATCTAAGTCATTATTTCTTTATGTTGCTTCTATTCTCAATAAAATGATCTCCGACATTTTTTTTTTCATAACCTCGTTAATTGAGTTCTTAATCTTTTATTTACACGTGCCTTTGAGCCTTCAAATTTGCTTGGGAATGACGAATCACGTGATGGATCTTTATATTTTATGCCAGTGTAGAAATCTTGTTTAACGGAGAGCACTCACCGTTTATAGGCATTGCCTACTACTATGTTCAGAAGCATAGGCCACTTTATTATGGAGGCTCCAGTTCTTGTCAAGTGTGTATCGTTTGTAAAAGGAAATATAAGCATGTACTGTTTATGTGCGTTCAGAGTCAATTTCGAATACCCATAAGAAGAACTCTTTGGGACACTTACAAGACGAAAACAACTGAAAAGGAAAAGGAAACTGATTTTTTTTTTTTTTTTTTTTTTTTTTTTTTTAAGGACATAAAGCCGCAAAAATGCCCCTTTCAGAATAATTTTATTATGTTTAGCTCCTTTTTTTAGGCAAAAAGATTTGATCATATTTCTTATTTGAAGGACAGATAGAGTAAATCCACAACCCTCAAATTGCTTCTGAGAGAAAAAACTAAAAATGAATATATCTCTCTCTATATATTTTTAAGAGTGTGTATTTTGTGAAACCGAATAGCTGCTAAATGTGTAAAATATAGCATGAAGCATTTCTAAATTTTTTTTTTACACAATATCTAGTCATTAATTCGTAAATATCTTTTGGAAAATCTTAAGCACTTTACCGTATATAAATACCAGTTAGTGGCATTCGTCGATGATTTTGAAGTTCCTACTGAATGTTTACTTGAAAATTAAAACAAGAAGAAACAAACATAAAACCCATTAAATGTGTGTTTAAGATAAACTGTGCATTTTTACTGGCTTCTGTCAAACTGCTTTACCTTTTTAACAGGAAAGGGTTAAAAGTGAAATATGTAAATACATTGGCAAAACCGTTGTAATTCCCGTTTTGCACATTACAACAGATTGATGGAAGCGTATCCCATCCCATTCTAGTCGCTACTGTTTATTGCTTAATACCCTGTAATAAATGCAACACAGTGAAACACCACTTATATGTCTTTTAAGAAACTTCATCCAAAATCCATATAAAGTTATCAAAATTTACTACCAAATTTTCACCCCTAAGTTATATTTTCAGAAAATTGGAACTTTAGAAAATTACTCATGTGTCTTCAATAATTTACGCTAGGTATAAATTTTGTGCGTAATTATTTATGATTTAGTGATAATTATACACATACAAAATTTGAACAGATTAAAAAAATGAAAGAAATTTTTGTTGCACATGTTGCATTTTCGTTTAATGTTCTGTTCTATAGTAATTAAATATAAACATCTTGAAAAAGTATATATACTTTTTTAAAGTATAGTTTTTACACCACAAGAAATTCAGTTTCTTAAAATAAAAGAGGGGAGGATTCTTGCGGAGTTTAATCCAGAACTGAATGCAGGTTTAGCATACTCATTCTCATTTCTAAAAGACCTGTACTAGGAAATAATTCTGGAAACAGAAGAGTAAACATCACCATTGGGTGTTTTCTGTAATGGAAAGGAACACGATTTACTAAATTTAGTATTTACCGTATTTACGCTTGTATAACGCGCGTTTTTTTCTCAAAAATTTAATGTAAAAACTCTGAGTGCGCGTTATACACGGAATAATTTTTTACTGCTGCATGTAATCCACGATGTACGAAATAATCAAGAAATTTATTTAGAGTAGATAATAAAACTGAAAAAAAATCTTTCAACAAAAGTACCTTTATTTTACTGGTTACATTTTTTTAATACAAAATCGCTAGTAGTATTATTTTTTAACACTAATTAGCAATTCTCAATGCGCTACTAGTGTTATCACCACAGTCTTTTTCATCATTGATACAACCAATGACCTCTTAAATGATATAGCCTTCAGTTCCAGCAATCTCCAAATTGAAAATTTCAGTCATTTCGAATTCACTTTCACGTCAAATTTGTGGCGCGCGTTATGCATACCAGCTAAAAAGAATTCCACCCGTTTCTCTTGTGAAGTACGGGGGGGGGGGGCTCGTTATACACGCATGCGCGCTATACACGAGTAAATACGGTAAAAAACAAAAATCAAAAATGACAAAACAAGTATGGGGGGGGGGGACAGCCTTGATTTTAGACGATTTTTACAGTAAGACGTATAAAAGAAGTATAAATGCGAAACGTGTAAGTGGTGCTTCACTGTATTAAAACTGAAAAAACAATAAATAAATTTAGATTCATCTTCAACTCCCCATAATTCCCATCTGGAAATAATTTTCTGCAATGAAGTTTTTGTTTATTTTACATAACACAGCACAAGTTTCACGTTTCCATATATTTCTTGCAATCTCAACTGAAAAAAGTATAAATATATATAAAAGACCCGACTTCTGTGAGAAAGATTTTTTGAAAATAAATAATAATAAAAAATGTGTTTGTTCAAGAGAATGATGATATTTCTTATTTTTGTCTCTCTCTTTTTTTTCCCCTCGCGATGCATGATCTCTCATACATAAAGTTTAAAGCTGCCTCAGCTCTCAAATCAGACAGCATAGCCAGAATATCCCTCCGAATATTAGGAGAAATGATGATTACATGGTTCTTAATCTCCGGAATAAATATAGAATTTCGGGAGACTTAAGCATACCAACTTTCTTGTTATTCGCATAAAGTAGCATAAGTGTATTTTTAAAGCGCAATTTATTGATCGCAATTAGAATTTCTTCCTATTGGATTAACAGAAGATGGGGGCAGGAGCTTTAGAAAATAATGCAAGGAATAGATTTTTATTTTTTTACATAAAAAATAATTATAAATTTCTTTAGAATTGTAATGAGGCAAAAGTTTTAATTCGTCTGGTGTCAAAACACGGAGCAAAATGTAAATGTCTTTGTTGTTAAAACGAATTTAAATGCAGCTTAAATTTGGGTTAAGTAAATTTTACAATGAAAACATTACTGTTTTATATGAAAAAATTATCGAAATAAGCTCAAATCAAATATTTACAATCTAAAACTCAAAGAGTGAATATTCATTCTCAAGGATTAAAATTATCCAAACCCTTGCAATGTTAATCTAGTCAATCCCTGAGAGGGTGAAATATGGCTCATGTTAACCAAATTGCTTTTTTGTAAAGTTAATATTTACTTTATAAAGAAGTTAATTACTATCTTTTCTCTGTAATGAAGAGTAAATACTCACTCCTTCCGAGGTAAAATTCTTTGGATGACAATTCATTCCTTAAAAATGACTATTCACTCTTTTCATCTAGAGGGCAGATAAGATAGATAAAGGAGATCGAGAACTTACGTGTGTAACATTTATGACGTATAAAAAAATAAGACTTATATTGAAAATAAATACAAAACGATGATGGCTAAAACATTGTCTTATCAATTCATAATATTGAGTATGTGTGTGTGTGAGATAGAGAGTGAGAAAAGGACATTATTTGCCTGCAAAAGATATTACACTGATGAGATTGATGCACACAGTTTTAAATAAGATTAGTCTGAAGATAAATAAGTCGCGCAATTCATGTTTACGATGAATATTTTATAGCGTCGGTGCACATTGGACGTACATAGATACAAAATAAATGCACGTTATTCCTTAAATATGTGTGTTAAGCATTTAAGGCTAAAATGAGAAAGCACTCAATATAGGTAAATTTTAGTACATTTCAGATACGTATTTTTAACAAGGTATTTCATTCAGTAGAACGTGCGCAAGAGAAAAGTGCTTACTTTCAAAATGAATTTTCATAAAATTCCAAAATTCCAGAATGTTTTAATATACACATGAAACATCAGTAAAGTATTTTAACAGATCAAGGAAAAAAAATTTATTAATATACACTAGATTTAATGCATATAATAAAATAATAATTACTGCTGTCGTATAAACAAGTGCATAACGTGCTCATTGATGTACAAACAAAAATAAAATTAATAACACGCGTTTTTCAGATTTAATTGTGAAAGTAGTAGGGTTTATAACAGCACGAGAAAAATTCTCAGAAAAATGTGAGTATTTTGCTTCTTTCTAAGTGTCTAGTTTTAAAAGTGCAAATATTTTTAAACGAAAAATAATAATTACATCCTTTTAATTCAAAATGACTGTGTAATAATTACTTGTGCAATCAAAAAAGATACTAATCTGTTGCATATGTAGTTGTAACTGTAACCTGGTATAATTATAGAACAACAGATGCAGAATTTTTTAGGTGTTCTTAGCTTTACGGAAATCTCTTTAGTTCTAATACATCGTTTGAAAGAAATTATATTGTTACAAACTTTTTTCGTGGTTTCCTGAATTTGTTAACATTAAAGCTCAAAGCCAAGATTTAAGGTCAAATACGAATTATCGGAGCATGCACTTCTCTCAGAAAGCTTACTAATGTCATGTCGTGGCTTAATCAGTTAAGGTGCATGAAATAACAAGAGTATAATACCCAAAAACTGCCATGTTTGACGAATGGATGGTACGACAAATTTTTTTATTTCAAAGATTACGGGTTCAAGACTCAAAAGTTCTTTCTTAAAATATTCTTTTCACATAAAAATAAGAATTCTTTTAACTTTCTCCTACATATAAAATAAAAATAAAAAATTTCAATTTTCTTTTCTCTCTAATTTTTCCTCTCGGTTTTTCACTTTTCTCCCAAATAAAGAAATGTTTCCGGATGCTTGAAACAAATTAATAATTGCCAGACAAATTTGATTATTTTAAAAACTGCTAAAGTAGTTAGTCAAAAATAATTACACGTCCAAATTTAAAAGAATAGGGTGTCCTATAGTGATTGGAACAAACTTTAAGGTAGGTAGGACACATGATAAGGATTTAGAATTAAATATATGTATGGGGTCGGAAACATTGTCTTCCTGTAGCTGCTAATAATCACTTTAGAACAAGTGCTGAAGTAATAGTGAACTTTTCTGCCACAGTTCGTTAAAATGTATCTTCCACAGAAAACTCGTGACTAAAATGGATAGTTTAAAAATATTTTTTCATTTCATTGATGAAATTTCCGATGACAAGACCATTTCTTATGAAACTTGGTTAAGAAACTAAAGGAATACTTCAACACTTTTCCCAGAGTGATTATTAACAGGAAAGTGGAAAAGGCGTTTTTGATCCAACACTGTTATGTGATTCCGAATCCTTATTATGTGTTCTACCTTTCCTTAAAGTTTGTCCCCATCATTACGGGATACTCTGTATGGACTAATGGGTAGAGAAAGAAAAGATATTTTTACATTGTAACAGTTAACATCAAAATAATATGCAAAATTGAAAATCATTGATTTTGCTATAAATTTAATTATGTTAATTATTTATTTTAACATAAACTTAATATTAACTAATAAAGTATCTACATAATTTAAACATGAAATAGGGTTTGGTTAGGACAAGAAGTTTTTCGGTGTCATAGTTTTTCACCTGATGGCGACATGATATTTCCTGGATACACATAATTACGCGGCTCTACCGCCAAGCTACTCGTATTGTGAATAATTTTTGTGGCATAATGAAAATTTTCGTGATATTTTTATACTAAAGAGTTTGGCTACGAGGAAGTGTACATTTAAACTTTACAAAAAATAATAAATAAATAAACAATCGATTTTTCGATAGTTTCGGTGCTGATAGATTGATGTTTTAGGAATTAAAAAAAAAGAAGAATTTTTCAAAACTTCCTATTAGAACATTATTTACAGACAAAAACCAAAGCATCCGGTTACAGAAACAAAATGTCAACTTTAAAGATGTTTTTCTTGAAACAATATTTTTTAGTATAGCACGCTTTCATTAAAAAAATATTTGGCTCACAGTTCTAAAATTTTGTATCTTTTATCATTTTACTAATAAGCAAAAACTCAACCAAAACTTATTGAAATATTTTAATGAGAAACTTTTTATTATGAGATACGTTCAAAGCTCCTTATTCCTTATTTTAAATTTTTCTTAAAAATAGTGTTAAATAAAATTTAAACTTTAAAATTAGTTTGAGGTTGAAGTTTAGTTCACTGTGTAAAATTAAGTGGATTATTGAGTTTGTTAGAACAACACAGCTTGGACAATCATTCGCGCAAGATGAATTGGTTATATTTGGCCATAAAAAAGTTAAGATTTGAAAGAAAATTGTAATATATAAAATACTGTGAAAACTATTTAAATAAATGTTATTTATTATTAAATATATTATGTAAAATTTGGGGGAAATGAGTGTAATTACATTAAATTTTGTTACAGTTATGGAGCTTTAAATCAGCTGCAAATCGTACATTTTCCAGCCAAAAAAGTTGATAAATATACGTTAGAATTAACTAATGTGAAGTAAAAAAAAAGCAGAAATTTAATGATCTTGAAAATAAACAAAACCTAAAATGCATTAAATATTTGCAGAAATGTATATTTTAGAGATTTTCAATAAAAATTCTTACGATTTCCTAAATCATTAGTACAATCGTGCACGTAAATTTCTGCACGAAAAAATCGTACAACTTGGCAGATGTGATATATAAGAATCTGTCGTATTTAAATTAAAATCTAAAAGTTCTGCTTATTACTAACGATCTTTTAATAAATTTAATTTTAAATCTCAAAAATGATCTACTATACAATAGATTTATCCTTTGTACGTTTTTGTCTCTCGTTGCTAAATAAATGCACCTTTTGAACACTTTTTAAATGAACATGTGTATGGGCACGTGGTTCTTAAGCCCTCCCCCCCCCCCATCAAAACCTCACACTTAAAGCTCTGGCAAATGCAACGGACCCATTCTATCAACCGTGCAAGGCAGTTGCTTTTAAACAGAAGCGGTCGGAAAAGCGACGATTTCAACCCCTCCTGTAGACACATTTTTATTTTTCAACAAGTTCGAGAATTTGTTTTGTCTCTCTGGTGCTAAACTGCTGAAAAATTGAATCGATTACCAAGAAATTTATAAAAAGTAGGGATGGACGCGAGAGC